>JAREIK010000438.1:10296775-10639660 GCA_029783825.1 Sapria himalayana
ATTTAGAAGAAGAAGAACGAGAAAAAGAAAACGAAGAAAACGAAAAATAGGAAGATGAATAAGATAAAGAAGAAGAAGAAGAAGATTAAGATTAAGAAGATAAAGAAATTGAAGAAGAAGAAGAAAAAGTAAAATAAGAAAAATAGAGAGAAGAAAAAAAAAATTTGAGGAAGAATAAGAAGAATATAAAGATGATGATGAAGAAGTTGAAGAAGAAGCGAAATAAGATGGAGAAGAAGAATAAGGATAAGAAGAGTAAGAAGAGGAAAATGGAAAAGAAAGAGACATAAAAGAAATAATAGGAAGAAGGACAAGTAAAGAAAGAAGAAAAAAAATAAGAAGAAAAAAAATAATACGAAGAAGTTGAAGAATAAGATGATGATGATGATCAAGAAAAAAAGAATAATAAGTGGATAATAAAAAAATAAACTTGAATAAAAAGAAGAAAAAAAAAAGGAAGAAAAAGAAAATGAAGAAGATGAAGAAGTTGAAGATCAAGAATTTGAAAAAGTGGAAGAAAAAGAAGAAAAAGAATAAAAAAAATAGGAAAAAAGAAAAGAAGTAGACTTAGAAAAAGAAATACAAGATGACAAATAAGAAGATTAAAAAAAAGAAGAAAGAGAAGAAAAAAAATAATTATAATACTAATACAAAAAGTAGAAAAAAAAGAGAGAATAAGAAAAAGAAAAAAAGAAAAAGAAGAGGAAGAAGAAGAAGAAAATAATTAAGAATGAGATGAAGAGGAAGCCGAAGAAGTTGAAGAAGAAGAAGAACAAAATAAAAAAAAGTAGAAGAATAAAAAGAAGAAAAATTAAAAGAAAAAAACTAAGATGATGATGATGATGAAAAACAAGAATAAGAAGAAGAAAAGTCAAGAAGAAAAGAAGAAGAAAAGAAGAAGAAAAGAAGAAGAAGAAGAAGAAGAAGGGGAAGAGAAAGAGAACAAGAAGAGGAATCGAATGAGCAAGAAGAAAAGGAAGTAAAAAAATAAGAAGAATATAATGAAGATGAAGAAGATTAGGAAGGACAAAAAAGAAGAAAAAAAATAAGAGAAAGAAGAATAGGATGAGTAGGAAGAAGAAAAATATAATGTAATGATGATGATGATGATGATGAGAAAAAATAAAAAAGTAGGTGAACTAGAGAAAGAATAAGAGGAAGAAGATTACGAAAAATTGGAAGAAGTAGCAGAAGAAGAAGAGTAAGTAGGGAAAGAAGTAGAAGTAAAGAAAATGAGAAAAATATGGAGAAGAAAATGAAGAACACAAAGAATATGAAGAAGAAGAATAATAATAATACTACTAAAACAAAAAAAAATTAGAAGATGAAGTAGTAGTAGTAGTAGAGAAAGAAAAAGAACAAAGAAGAACAAAAAGAGTAACAAGAAGAAGAAGTAGAGGGGGGATAAAAATAAGAACAACATCAAAATTAATAGAAGAAGATGATGATGTAGAAGAACAAGAATAAGAATAAGAATAAAAAGAGGAAGAGGTTATAGCAATAAGAATAAAAAGAGGAAGAGGTTATAGCAATAAGAATAAAAAGAAGAAGATGATAATGAAAAATATAAAAAACAAAAAAAAGGAAAAAGAAGTAGAATAAGAAGAATAAGGAAAAGAAAAAAGGAAGATGAAGAGGAAGAGGAAGCAGGAGGAGGAGGAGGAGAGAAAATTATTAAAAAGATGAAAAAGATGAAAAAGATGAAGAAAAAGAATAATAATAAAAAGAAGACCATGACAAAATAGTAGTAGTTGTATTAATAGTAGTAGTATTTGTTGTTGTAGTAGAAGCAAAAGAATAAGAATAAGAAAAAGAAGAAAATGAAAAAGAATAGGAAGAAGAAAGAGGAGGGGGAGGAGGAGGAGGAGAAGAAGAAGAAGAAGAAAAAAAAAAGAAAAAAAATAAGAAGAATTTGAAGAAGCGAAAGAATGAGAAGTTGAATAAGGGGAAGAAAAACTAAAAGAAAAAGATGATGATGATGATGAATAAGAAAAAGAAAAATAAGAATAAAATAAGATGAAGTAGAAAAAAAGAAAAAGAAGATGAATAAAAACAAGTAGAAGATGATGATGACGACAACGATGATGATGATGATGATGATGAAAAAGAAGAAGGGGATGAAGAAGAAGAGGAAGAAAAAAGTTGAAGAAGAAGAAGAATATGGTGAACAAGAAATTGAAAATGAAGAAGATGAAGATAAAGTAGATGAATAACAAGAAGAAGATGATGAAGAAAAAGAAAAGGAAGAGGAAGAGAATAATGAAGAGGATGAGGAAGAGGGAAAATAATAAGGAGATGAAATTGATGATGATGAGGATTATGATTATGATGATGATAATGATAATTATGAAAAATAAAAAAAATTAGAAGGACAAGAAGAGGAGGAGGAGGAGGATGAGAAAGAAGAGAAGAAAGAAGACGTATAAAAAGAAGAAGTAGAAGAAGAAGTAGTAGAAGAAGAAAAATAAGAATGGGAGGAGGAGCAAAATTAGGAAGAGATGGAAGAATAAAATAAAGAAAAAAAGAAGAAAAATAAGTTGAAGAGAAAAAGAAAATGATGTGGAAGAAGAATAAAAAACAAGATGAAAAGAAGATAAAAAAAGATGAAAAAAAAATTAGGAGATAAAAAGGATAAGAAGAAGAATAAGTAGAATAAGAATAAGAAGATGAATAATAAGAAGAAGCCGCAATAGGAGAAAAAGAACAAAAAAAAAAAAGAATAGGAAGAAGATGAAGAAGAAAAAGAAAAAGATGTTGATGATGTAAATGAAGAATGACGAAGTAAAAGAAGTAGAAGTAGAAAAAGATAAGAGGAAGATAAGGAACAAGAGGAAGGAGAAGATAAAGAGGAAGTATAAAAAGAAAAAATATATAATTATGATGATGATGATGATGATGATGAACAACAACAACAACAAAATGAATAAGAATAAGAATAATAAAGAAGATGAAAAGGATGAAGAGGAAGATGAATAAGAAGATAAAATAGAATAAGATGAAGAAGAAAAAAGAAAAAAAGGAGAAAGAAAAGTAAAAGAAGTAAATGAAATAGAGAAGAAAAATTAGATGATGATGATGATGAATAAAAATAATAATAATAAGAGTAAGCATAAGAGTAAAAAGAAATGAAGAAGAAGATGGAGAAGATAAAGAAGGAGATGAAGAGAAGAAAAAAAAAGAAGAAAAAGAAGAAGAAGATGATAATGATGACGATGACGATGAAGTGGAATAAGAGAGAGGAAGGGGAAGAAGAAGATGGAAAAGAAAAATAAGAAGAAGAAGAAGAAGAGCAAAAAAAAGAAAAAAAAGAAGAAGAGAAAAAGGAAGAGAAATAAGAAGAGGAGGAGAAAAAAGGAAGGGGAAGGAGAAAAGGAAAAGCATTAAGAAGATGAAAAATAAGAAGAAGATAATTATGAAGTTGATGATGATGATTATGATAAAGAAGATAAATAAGAAAATAAGAGAATAAGAAGAAAATGAAGAAAAAGGAGTGGAAATTGAAGAATAAGAGAGTGTTGAAAATGATAGAGAAAAAAAAGATAAAAAGAAGAAGATGATGATGATGAATATAAAGAAGAAGATGATGATGATAATGTTGATGGTGGTGGTAGGAAAGATAATAAAGAATAAGAAGAAGAAAAAGAAGAAAAGGAAGAAAGAAATAGAAAAGAAGAAAAAAATTAATAAAGGAGATGAAGATCAAGAAGATGAAAAAAAAGAAGAATAATAAGAAGTATTAAAAGAAAATTTTGAATATGAAGGAGGAGAATGAGAAAAAGAAAGAAGAAAACATAGAAAAACAAAATAAAGATGAAGAACACAAAGAAGAAGAAGAATAATAATAATAATAATAATAAATAAAAAGAAGTAGCAGAAGAAGAAGATGAATAAAAAGAAGATGATCATGATCATAAAGATGAAAAAGAAAAAGAAAAAGAATAAATAGTTTAAGTAAAAGAAGAAGGAGAAGAATATTATGATGATGCTGATTTTGAAAAAAAAATGAATAAGAAGAAGAAGAAGAACAAAAATATAATGATGATGAAGAATAAAAAGAACAAGAATAAGAAAAAAAATAAAAATTAGGAAAAAGATTAAAAACTCAGGGAAGAAAAAAAAGAGGAAGGATAAGAAGTAAAATATTAATAATAATAATAATAATAATATGAAGAAGAAGAGGAGGAGGAAGAGGTGGGTGAAAAAGATTAAAAACACGATAATGATGATGATAATAAAGAAGAAGAAGAAGATGATGATGATGATAATGAAGAGGAGAAAGAAGAAAATAAATAAAAAAAGAAGATTAACAAGAATAGGAAGACGAATAATAATAATAAAAAGAAGATGATTAAGTGCAATAGGAAGAAGAAGAAGATGATGGTGATGATGATGAAAAATAAGAAGAAGTGGACAATGAAGAAGGAGAAAAAGAAAAAGATGAAGAATGAAAAAAGGAAGAATAAAATGAAGAGGAAAAGAAAAAGAAAAGATATAGGAATAAGAAAAGGACAAGGAAGTAGAAAAGAATGAAGAAGAAGAAGAATATGAAGCAGAAGAAGAAGAAGCAGAATATGAAGAAGAAAAAGAAGGAGAAGAAGAAGAATACGAAGAAGAAGAAGAAGAAGAAAAATAGGATGAGAAGTAGGAAGAGGAAAAAGAATAAGAAGAGAAAGTATAAGAAGAAGTACATGAATAAGATGAAGAATAAAAACAAAAAAAATAAGCACAAGAAGAAGAGGAAGAAGAAAAAGAAGAGGAAGGAGAAAAAGAAGAGAATAATGGTGGTGATAATGTTGATGATGAAGAAAAAAAAGAAGTGGAAGAAGAAGAAGATAATGAAAAGAAAAAGTTGAAGAAAAAAGAAGAAAAATAAGAAAAAAAATAAAAGGAAGAATAGGAATTGGGAATAGAAGAAGATGAAGAAGATAAATATGATGAAGAAAAAAATATGGAGAAGAAGAAAAAAAGAAAAAGAAAAAGAAAAATAAGGAGGATGAGGATGGAGAGGAGAAGAATATGATAAAGATGAAAAGAAGAAGAAGAAAAAAAGAAGAAGAAGAAGAAGAAGAAGAAGGAAGGAAAATAAAAAGAAGAGGAGGAGGAGAAGGAGGAGGAAGAAGAAGAGAGGTAGAAGAAGTAGAATAATAAGAATAAGAAAAATAATAAGAGAAATAATAGTAATTAAAGGAAAAAGAATAAAAAAAAAGAAGAATATGAAGAAGAAGAAAGAGAAGAAAAAGAAAAGGAAGACTTACAATAAGAATAAGAATAAAAAGAAGAAGAAGAATAATAATAATAATAATAATAATAATAATAATAATAAAAGGAGGAAGAGAAAGAAGAAGAGGAAGAAGAAAAAGAAAAAGAAAAAAAAGATTAAAAAGATGAAAATATTGAACATTGAGAAAACGAAGAAAAAAAAGATAAAGAAAAAGAGGAAGAAAAAGAAGAAAAGGAAAAAGAAAAAGATGATGATAATGATTATAATGAAAGAGAAGTAGAAGAAGAGGAAAAAAAATAAAATGAAGAAGAGAAAATAAAAGATCTAAAACAGGAAGAAGATGAAGAAAAATTAGAAGAATAAGAAGAAGATGTTGATGATGATGATGAAATAGAAGTTATTTTAAAACAAAAAGAACAAGAAAAATAATAATAATAGATTAAAGAATAAATGGAAAAAAAAAAGAAAGAAGAGAAAGAAGAAGAAATGAATATGATAAAGAAAAAAACAAAAGAAGAAAAGAAAGATGAAGAAGAACAAGAAGAATAAGAACTAAAAGAAGAATAAAAAGAAGAAAAGATCAAGAAGAATAAGAAGAAGAAAAGATGAATAAGACAAAAAAGATGAATAAGAAAAAGATTTAATAGAAGTACATGATGATGATGATGATGATGATGAACACGAATAAGAGGAAGAAGAAGAATAATAATAATATGAAGAAGAATTATAAGAAGAATAAGATGATGATGATGATGATGATCAAATTTATGATTATGATGATAAAAAAAGGAAAAAAAGGAAGATGAAGATGAACATGAATATTTTAATGATGATGATGATGAATAAAAGGAGATAAAAAAAAGAAGAAGTTTTAGTAGTAGTAGAAATAGAAGGGGAAGAAGAGGAAAAAAAATAAGAAAAAAAATAATAAGAAGAAAATGAAGATGAAGACAACAAAGAAGAAGAAGTGGAGGGTGAAGAACAATAAGAAGAATACGAATAATAATAATAATAATAATAATGAAAGAGAGGAAGATTAAGAAGAAGAAAAAAAAATAAGAAAAAGAAAAAGCAGAAAAAGAAGAAGAGGATGATGATGAAGAAGAGGAAAAAGAAGTGAAAGAAAAAGAAGACTAGCAAAAGGAAGACATGAAAAAAGAGAGAAGAATAAAAAAAATAAGATAAAGAAAAAAAAATAAGAAGAGGAAGAAGAAGAAAAAAAAAGAATAAAAATAAAATAATGATGATGAAGAAGAGGAAAAAAAATAATGAGATGATAAAGATAGTGATCATGAAGAATGACAACAAGAAGAAGATAAGAAATGAAGATGAAGAATGAGAAAAAAGAAGAAGAAAAAGAAGAAGATGATGATAATAATGAAGAATAAGAAGTAGTAGAATATAATGATGATGAAGAATAATAAGAAAAAAAGAATAAGAAGAAGAAGAAGAAGGATGGAAAGAAAAAGAGGACAACATAATCAAAAAAGTCAAAGAAGGAGAATAATAAAAATAAGAGGAAGGAGAGAAATAATAAAAATAATATAAAGATATTAATGATGATGATAATGAAGAATAATAATTACAAGAAGAAGAAGAAGAAGAAGAAGAAAAATAGGAAGAATAAGAAGAATAAAAAAAATAAAAAAAAGGAAGAAAAATTTGAAGAAAAAGAAGAAGAGGAAGAAATAAAAAGATGATGACGAAAAAAAAAATTAAGAAGTCAAAAAATATGAAAAAGCGTAGAACAAAAAGAAAAAAAAAGAACTAGAAGAAGAAGACATAGAAGAAGAAGAAAAAAAAGAAGACGAAGAGGAAGTGGAAAATGAATATGAAGAGGAAGTGGAAAAGGAATACGAAGATGAAGTGAAAAAGGAATAGAAAGAGGAAGAATAAAAAGAAGAAGAAGATGTCGATTTTGCTGATGATTATGAAGAAAAAAAAGAAGACATAGAAGTTAAAAAATGTGGTCAAGAAGCAATTAAAATAAATAAGAATAAGTTAAAATATGAAGAAGAAGAAAAAGAAAAAAAAATAAGATGAAGAAGATTAAGAAGACAAAGAAGAAGAAGAAAATATAGATAAATAAAAAGATGAAGAAGAAGAAGAAGAAGACAAATAAGAAAGATTAAGAAGAATAAGATGATGATGATGAAGATGACAAAAAAGAAGATGAAGAGGAAGGAGGAGAGGAAGAAGATGAAGAATAAGAAGAAGAAAAGAAAAAAAAAGAACTAGATGCTGATTATGATTATGATTATGATGATGATGAAATAAAAGAAAATAAAGACAAAGAAGAAGAAGAAGAATAATAATAATAATAATAATAATAATAATAAAAGGAAGAGGGAGGAGAAGAAGATGATGATGATGAAAAAGATAGAGAAGAAGAAGAAGAAGATGATGATGATGATAATGATGATTATTATGATGATGATGATGATGATGAAGAATAAAAAGAGGGGGTTGAAAAAGAAGAAAAGGTAAAAGAAGAATAAGAAGAAAAAGAATATGAAGAAGTGAAAGTAAAAGAAGAAGAATACTAATAATAAAAAGTAGAAATTGAGAAAGAAGATAAAGAAGAGGAAAAAGAGGAACACTACCAGAAAATGTCAATTTAGCTAGCGATCAATCCCTAGATAAATAGCAAGGGCTTAGCTAGGGAATAGCAAAAAGATTTTTGATTTTACATTGAAATAAAAACTAGCGACTGATTAATGATGGATTAGTGATGGATTAGCGACGAAAATGTTTGAATCAAAATTTTTCGTCGCTAATATTTTTGTAGATTTCCGCACAAAAAAACTAGGAAAATTAGCGATGGATTTAGCGATAGAATTTTCCTAGCTGATTATATTGAGATAAGTTTCATCGCTAATATTTTCGTAGATTTCTACCCAAAAAGCTAGGAATTTAGTGATGGATTGTTGTAGCTAATTATATCGAGATAAATTCCGTCCCTAATATTTTCATAGATTTCCACGCAAAGAAAATCAAAAATTTAGCGATGAATTTTCCCTAGTTAATTATATCGAGATAAATTCCATTGCTAATATTTTCGTAGATTTCCGTGCAAAGAAAACCGAGAATATAGCGATGCAATCTTCATAGCTAATTATATTGAGATAAATTCCGCCGAAATATTTCCATAGATTTCCATGCAAAGAAAGCCAGGAATTTAGCGATGAATTTAGTGACGAATTTTCTTTAGCTAATTATATCGATACAAAATATGTTACTAAATAATTATCTGAAATTTTTTTAACTATTTTATATTTTATTGCAAGTGATTATTTCTTAAATTTTATTTTTCACAAAATATATCCATTTAGCTAGGGATTTTTCCCTAGCTATTTGTATTGGGAATAATTTCCGTCTCCAATCTTTAATTATTTAAAATTTTTTTAATTTTTTATTTGTTTTAATATTTTATTTACTTTTGTTTATTAAATGTATGTCATGGTCTATAGATGAGCGATCCTTGAAAGAAACATTCTCCTCGGATAATTATAAAAATAGGATATTAAAAATAAATTATTTAAAAAATTATAAAAATACAAAAAAATTATATTAATATGGACTAAAATAACTATTTTTATGATTATAAAATTTTAAAAAAATTATATAAAAAAATGTTCTAAAATTTTTAATTAAGAAACTTAAAATTTTGTATTAAAGTAACATTAAATAATTAATTCTATAAATATAATATTTTTTTTAAAATATTTTAAAAAATAAATGAACATATATTAAACTTTCTGCTAATATAAAGGTAAAATAATTCATTGTTTGATTAAATAGAATATATTTATAAAAATATATGAATTTACGAATAAACTAGTAAATATTAATATTATTATAATAATAAAAAAATATATGATTATTTGAAACTTTTAAAAAATAATTACTACAAAATTTGAAATCTTGAATTATAATAAAAATCTAAATTTTTTCATTAAATTTAAAATCAAATAAATTGATATTTAAAAATAAATACATAGATGTTTGCCCCTACTAAAATTTATACAAATTAAACAATTGAGTTATATTTTTACTATTAGCTTTTAATATTTAGTCTTTGTTAAAATATTAAATATAACATTTTTTAATTATCTTCTCCACTTTAATTAATTGTTAGAATTTTAAAAATTATAAATGATATCAAATAATATGAAATTTTATGCCTTTATAATTATTTCATATTATCTTCATAAAAATTAATATGAATTCTTAAAAATATATAATCATTATATAACATAACGAGTATTTATAATTCTTAAGAGAGTGGCTTGAAGACTAATCATCTTTTCATGGGAGCCTTACAATATGAAGTTTATAAATTTTGTAGCCAATATTATTTTTTTCTAGTTGAAAGGCTAAACATTTATTTTTTGAAATTGTTTATGTATTTATTGTTTAATTAATTTGATAATTAAAAATTGCAAGGTGTTTGTTTTTCATGTGTGCCTTGCTACACGCACAACTTGTTGAAAATAATTTATTAAGTAAAAAAAGATGAGTATTTATGTTATATATATATTTATTGTTTATTAAATGTTTTGATAATTAAAATTTTAAATGTTTACAGAATTATAATACTTCTAAAACTATTTCTTGTTGTCCAGAGACAACTCTAAGTCTCTAACTAGCATCATCCACCTCTCTCTCTCGACATGGATAAATCAAAACGAAACCTAACACTGGAAGCGATTTCTCTAAGTCATGAGTTTTTCATCGATTTGAGGTATGCTTTCTACCCTAACTCTTCATCGCTTATCTTAATGCAGGAGTGTTTGTTTTGATTCTTGTGTTTTTTTTTCCAATTTCATCTTTTTCCTAACTTATGTATATTCTCCCATATATATATATATATATATATATATGTATGTATGTATGTATATTTATTTATTTATTTATTGTTTATTAAATGTTATGATAATTAAAAATTAAAATGTTTACAGAATTATAATACTTCTAAAACTATTTCTTATTGCCCAGAGACAACTCTAAGTCTCTAACTGGCATCATCCGCCTCTCTCTCTCTCTCGACATGGATAAATCAAAACGAAACCAAACACTAGAAGTAATTTTTCTAAGTCGTGAGTTTTTCATCGATTTGAGGTACGCTTTCTACCCTAACTCTTCATTGCTTATCTTAATGCATGAGTGTTTGTTTTGATTTTGGTATTTTTTTTCCAATTTCATCTTTTTCCTAGCTTATGTATATTCTCCCATAAATCCTAATTTACTAATTCTAGACACGGACGTGTTCATCTATTTTCCATTTATTTTGCCACTCAGACAGGCTTGTGGTAGTTTGTAATTTTCCACAAATGTGTTAGTCATAGTGGGTGTTGGTGTTTGTGGTGAGTATAGTGTATATAACAACATATTTAATATTTACAGAATAAATTATGTAAATATGATAATCCCAAGATTAATAACACATAAATATATGTGTGTATTTTACTCTATGTATAATTATTAAAATAGTATACATAACTATATATAAATATAACACCATGTATTTAATACACACTCACACACACACAACTATATATAAATATATTTAACAATATGTATATCAACATATTACTATATATAAATGTATTTATCTACATCAATACCTATGCATAGCCATATGTCTAAATATATATAATTACATGAAAAACTATATATAACTACATCTACAACATGTATAACTACATTTATAACTATATGGATAACTATGTGTGCAATCACACATGTACCTATAATTATAATTAAAACTTATAACAACATTTATATATAATTATATGTTTAACTATATATGCATAATTATTTATAAATATTTGTATAACTATATAAATCTCTTTATAACTATATTTAATTTTATTTGTAACTATGTAAACTAAGTTTATAACTATATTTATAACTATATTTATAACTATACATAACTATTTTTTAACTATATTATAATTTATACCTCTATGTATAATTCTATATAATTATATTTCTAACAAAATATACTATTTGTATAATAATATATAACTATATATAATTGTATTTTATTATATATATAACTATAAAAATATGATATATAACAATATCTTAAACTAAATATATATTTAATAGAAAGAGGAAGAATATAAAGAGGAAGAAGAAGATGGTGATGGATGATGATGCTGATGAAGAGGAAGAGGAAGAAGAATAAGAAGAAAAGAAAAAAGAAAAGGAAGAAAAAAAAGAAGAAGAAGAAGAAAATGAAGAAATAAAAAAAATATGAGAATAAGGATAGCAAGATGATGTAGATAAGGAAGAAGAGAAATAAAAGGAACAAATAAAAGAAGAAGCAAAAAAAAGGAAGACATGAAAAAATAAGAAGAAAAAAAAGTAGAATTAGAAGCAGAAATTGAAGCAAAAGTTGAAGAAGAGGAAGAATAGAAAGAATAGAAAGAATAAGAAAAATATGATGATGATAGTTATAAAATGTGGAAGAAGAAGAAGCGAAGGCGGAGGAGGAAGATAAAGTAGAATTTGAAGAAGAAGAAATAGAAGAAGAATAAGAAGAAGAAGAAATAGAAGAAGAAATAGAAGAAGAATAAGAAGAAGAAGAAGAACTTCTTCTTTGAAAACGCTCTCAACTTTCTAGAGAGAGAATCTGCAATTTTTGTTGAGGAAGAAGCAAATTTTAAGCGAATTTTGAAGACAATTGATTTCTTAGTTAATAAGAAATCATTTTCGGATTTTGTTAAGAGGACCGCGCCTCCTTCGTCTTCCTCGGACACTCAAGAAAAAAAAAATATCGAGGAACCCTCGATATTTTTTTCTGCCGAAGACCTTCGAATGCTCTCTGAACCTCACAGACACACACTTGTGGGTAAATTCTCGCATGGTAGACCTCGTATTGATGATATTCGCTCCTTCTTTGAAGCATTGAAGCTCAAAGCTTTGATTAAAATCGGGCTTATAGAAGATAAACACGTGCTGATACAACTACATTCCGAAGAGGATTTCCATCATCTATGGTTGAAAGGCGTCTGGTATATCATGGGTTATCCCATGAGAATGTTCAGATGGACCCCAAACTTCACGACGAAGGAAGAATCCTCCTTGGCCCCGGTATGGCTGCTGTTTCCCATGCTTCCGATTCATCTATTTGATAAGTATGCTTTATACCGTATTGCTTGTTTGCTTGGCTCTCCTCTTCTTCTTGATGGTGCTACTGCAACTCTCTCTAGACCGAGTGTTGCACGTGTTTGTGTTGAGCTGGACTTACAGAAACCATTACCCAATCGTATCTGGATTGGAACTATAGATGGAGGGGGATTTTGGCAACAAATTATTCCAGAATACCTCCCTCCATTCTGCTCTTGCTGCAAAAAGATAGGTCATGGTTTAGAAGCCTGTTTAGTGAACAAGAAAAGAACAGATGATAAGCTAAAACAAGAGGAAAGAAAAATGGCAGTAGGTAGAAGAGGAGATTTGATTAGATATCAAATAAAACCACAGAATACACACACTGCTCAACTAGAAATTCAGAATGGTGAGGTGGAAGAACTAAAATTAATTGAATATAACAAACCGAATATAGAAGATGAAAGGGCAGAAATAGAAGCGAGTAAGAGGAGGGAGTTGATTAGAAAAATTTCAGAATTAAATAAAAGAACTAGAGTTCAAATGAAAACTAAATCCCAAAAAAATAAAAGTTGGGCTGTCCTTGCTGAAGAGGACTCGGAGGAAGAATTTGAAATAAAAAGTTTGACCTCCCTCTATACGGATGTGGAGGAAAATGAGCTAAAGCAAAGAACAACTAAAGATGACATAAATTTAGAAAATTCTAAAACAAAACAAAAAATGGGAAATAAGGATTGGGCAATTGAAGAGTTAAAAATAATGGCTATCCAAGTAAATAGAGAATGGAAAGTGGAGAAAGGAGGAGAATTAAGCTCACTTAGAAAACCAAGGAACATGAAAAAACACTTAAATAAAATATATGAGACCAAATGCACTACTAGAGCTCAAGCCAAATCCATAAAGAATGTATAATTACATTTATTGGAATATAAGGGGAATTGCAAACTCCCCTTCAAGGAATAGATTGAAAAAACTAATATACATGCATAAAATTAACCTTGTTTTAATTGCTGAACCGATGGTGGAAAAAACTCAACTAGAATACTATAAAACTATTTTAGGATTTAATCATGGTTACTCTAATAATAACGGCAAAATCTGGATATTGTGGAAAAATAATTTATACATAAAAATATTAAAAGATACTAATCAATTAATAAACCTGAGTCTAAGTCAAAATGAAAATGAAATAATAACGATAGTTTATGCCAAATATAAAAAAGAGGAGAGAAAAGAATTATGGGAGGAAATGAGAAAAATTGCCTTGGAAAATAAGCCCTGGATAATAGGTGGAGACTTCAATACGATTAGAAACTTTAATGAAAAGAAGGGTGGTAGATCACCAAATAAGAGAGGGATGGCTCAATTTAATGACATAATAAATAATACTAATCTAATAGAAGCCAAATTTGATGGCTCATCTTTCACATGGTGCAATAACTGGAAAAAGAAGGGCACAATATGGGCTAGATTAGACAGGGTCTTATTTAACCTTAAATGGTTAGAACAGTTTGGTTCTACAGAGGTTAATCATTTAAATAGAACCCGCTACGATCACAGTCCATTATTGATTTCTGTTAAAAAAATAATTTACATAGGAGGTTCCTATAAATTTCAAAATTCTTGGTGTTTACATCATGAATTCTTGAATAAGATAAAGGACTCCTGGAATATTGAGGTTTCAGGAAATCCGATTCAAATTCTAAATAATAAATTGGGCAGATTAAAGGTTGAATTAAAAAAATGGAATAATGAAACATTTGGAAATATAATTAAAAATATAAAAGATGCAGAAGAGTTAGTACTAAAAAGTGAATTAGAATTTGAAATAGACCAAAGCATAAACAATAGAAGAACTCTTAGCAAGGCACAAGCGGAATTAAAATCAAAACTTTTAATGGAGGAAGCTTTCTGGAAACAAAAAGCGAAAATTAAATGGTTGAAAGAAGGAGATAAAAACACAAAATTTTTTCAAAAAGTGGCTAAACTAAAATATCAAAAACATAGAATTAGGGGAATAAAAAACAATGAGAATGTATGGCTGGAAAAAGACTTAGATATACAAAATTACTTTACAAAGTTTTTTGAGAATCACTTAGGTGGAATAAGAGAGCTAAAAGGTAATAAACTTATACAAAACATTGAAAATAGAATTTCTTCAGATGATAATAATATGCTAACAAAATTCCCTGAAGAAGAAGAAATTAGAAATGCAATTTTTAGTATGAACAAAGACAGTGCAGCTGGCCCTGATGGTTGGAACAATTGCTTCTTTCAGGTTTGCTGGGAAATAATAAAAAAAGATTTAGAAAAAGCCATAAATAGTATATTCTATGGATCTGAAATAGGTAAGAAATGGGGTAGTTTTCATTTAATTCTCATTCCGAAAGTGGAAAATCCACAGAAAGGAGAGGACTTTAGGCCAATTAGTCTTTGTAATTCAATATATAAAATTTTAGCCAAAATTCTACAAAATAGATTAGCATTGCTATTACCAAAAATTATTTCTGAAGAACAAACTAGTTTTATGAAAAATAGATTGATTATGGATAATATCTGCTTGGCAAAAGAAATGTGTAGAGAAATAGGTACTAAAACAAGAGGTAATAATGTATTAATTAAGCTAGATCTTTCCAAAGCATTTGATAGAGTTGAATGGAGTATTCTCTGTTCAACGATGAGAAAAATGGGTTTCTCTGAAACATGGATAGATCTGATTTACAGATGTATATCAAACACATGGGCAAGAATTATAACAAATGGGAAAGTAGGAAAGGAAATAAAGCCAGTTAGAGGTTTAAGACAAGGTGACCCGCTATCGCCATCACTATTTAACATTTATCTAGAACTCTTCATAGTTAATCTTAAAAATAAAATGTTAAATGGTCTTATAGGTACTTTTAGACAGCCAAAGAACACGCATCTTGTAAGTTGTTTAGCATATGTAGATGATGTAATGATATTCACTAATGGATGCGGTAAATCATTAAGTAATCTGATAGATTTATTAAAATGCATGGAGGAAGAAACAGGTCAAAAATTAAACAAAAGAAAATGTCAATATATGATATCTTATAAAGCCCCAACTGCATTATCACATAAAATAAAAAATATCACAGGTTTCTCTCACAAAAAAGGAGAAATGATTTATTTAGGTTGCCCGATTTATGAAGGAAAGTTCAAGATAGAATACTTAGCACTTCTAATAAATAAATTAAAAAAGAAAATTACAGGATGGAAAGTAGAATACCTAAGTATGGAGGGCAGAATAACTCTTATAAAAAATATTTTAGAAAGTTTAATATTGCATAATATTATGATCACGCAGCCTTCAATCAAATTTATAAAAGAAATTGAAAAAGAATTAGCCAATTTTTTGTGGGGTAAAAAAGAGGGTAAACATAAACTTCATTGGAAAAAATGGAGAGATTTATGTTACCCTGTCCAAGAAGCTGGTTTAGGCTTTGTCAACATCATTGACTTAGCCAAAGCAGGGGCTAGCAAGAGATGGTGGAATTTAAAAGAAAATGAAAGTTTATGGTCTAAATTTATGCAAGCAAAGTACTGCATAAAGGATGACATTAATAAAATAAAAAATAAAAGTAGGAGTTCACAGGTTTGGAATCAAATGCTTAAACAAAGAGATTTAGTTGAAAATTACTCTAAACACACGAAAAAAGGATGGAGATGGACCTTAACTCCGGAGGGCACATTTTCGCTTAAAATAGTGAAAAATATCTTAAGAAAAAAGAAAAAAGAACAAATATTATTTAAATGGGCTTGGAATAATGACAATCCACAAAAAATTAAAACATTTATGTGGAAAGTTTTATCTAATATTATCCCAATTGATAATAATTTAAAGCGGAAAGGAATTCAGCTAGTTTCTAGATGTGAATGTTGCTTAAATGAGATCGAAACATTAGATCACCTCTTTTCAGAAGGGAGAGTAGCTGCAGAAATATGGAAAAGATTAGCATCAGAAATGCAGATAAAATATGAACATCTCCCTCTAAATTGTAGGTTTAAAAAATGGTGTAACTCAAAAGTTCCTAGCATGGCACAGAAATGGATTAAAAGTAATGTTCCACCAATAGTCATTTGGTGCATTTGGAAAGCTAGGAATAAAAGTAGATTCGAGGGATATAATATGATGGTGGAAGATATCTGGAAAGAAATAAAAGAGGAAACAAGAAAAATTTCAGAGATATGCCCTATAAAAACTCAAGGTTCAAAGATGGATAAGGATACCTTACAGTTTTGGAACCTAAAAGAAAAACCACTTAAGTAGTTTAAAATAATTAGCATAAAATGGGAAAAACCAGCAAGAGGAAGGTTTACTTTAAATACAGATGGTAGTTTCGATAGAGATATGGGAAAAGCTGGAGGAGGAGGAGCAATTAGAAACTCGAAGGGGAAGTTAATTTTAGCTTTCACTAGAAGATTGCAAGCATCATCGGTTCTACATGCCGAGATATTAGCACTAAAAGAAGGAATAAGAATATGTAAAAACTTAGACATCAAGAATGTAGATATTCAAATTGATTCAAAAATAGTTGTAAATCTAATTAAAATACAGTCAATTATGTGGAAATATGAAAATGAGATAGAAGAAATTCTGCATGATATAAATTCATTAGATTTCACTATAAAACACATCTTCAGAGAAGCTAACGCTTTGGCTGATGCATTATCTAAAGATGGTAGGAAGAGAGGAGATCAGGAGTATAGGGAAGATAATTTACCAAAAAAGTATTTTGGTATTATTAAATTAGATAGCAAGGATTTCCCTTATATTAGAAAAATTAAAAATAATAATTTTTAGTTACAAGGATTTTTTTTGTGTTTATGTTGGTATTCTCTGTATGATGAATAAACGAAATAAAGTTCATATCTTTATCGTCTCATCCTGGTCCTGAGGGATGTTACTATGATGGTTGGGATACATTACTGTACAGCTTGGTAAGACTGCAGGTTTAGGGGGCTCAAAAATACTGTAACACTGCAGGTTTTTATAGTATGCACTGTTTTTTTGCTTCTGTTTTACAGGCTTATTAAAAAAAAAAAAGAACAGTAACATTGCAGGGCTAATTTGAAGAATCTTTCTTGCAGATTATATAATGATATAAAGCTGGACATAGTGCCAGCTTTAATAATAGATTAGAACAGTAATATTTAAGTATTTAATAATAGAGTAGATTATATATATGCATGTAGATATTTCTTGCAGGTAACTAAGTATATGAAAATGATACAAAGCCGGATAAAGAGGCTGCTGACTTTTGGTTTACTTTTCTTATTATATGTGTATGGAGTCTATAAATTTTAGAATGCTGTATTTTTTTATTTGCTGGAAGTCTGTGTTATTTGTTAAAAGTAGAATGCGGTGTTTTTTTATGAAGTCTGTGTTATTTTAGAAAAGTTGCTGGAAGTCTGTAAATTTTAATTGAGTTGTGTTAAGTATGGAGTCCATGTAAAGAAATGTAATAGTATAGTAAATGAAGATCAAAGATTAAAAAGCATGGAGAGAGGTAGCCAAGCAAAGAACTCTTACAGCTCAGATATGGAAGGATTCAGAAATTGCTTGAAATAGTCTGAAGATCAACGACAAGATAACTTAATGATACAACGAATGAGACTGTTGCTGAATTTTCTGGTTGAAATATCCAGGAATTGATGGTAAATGGGTTATCATGTTATACGAATATGATGCTCTTGATTTTATGCAGGCTGGAATTTTGCAGGTTAAGCAGAAATTAAAAGATAAGAGCTGCCGATTAGCAAGCACACCTGGCAGATGCATTAGCATATATGCTGAAGTAGAGTTCCAGCATATATCAACATATATGCATGAGCATATATGCTGATATTCAAGGCGAGATACACTAAAAAAGCAGTAGAATTCTAGCATTTCTCAAAGATCAATTTTACAAGAAGAATTCCAGCATGAAGTAGAGTTCCAACTGAATTTCAAAGAAGCAAAGCAAAATTCCAACAGGAAGATTAAAAGATCTTATATCACAAGACATTGAAGAGACTTGGACACTTGAAAAAGAATGCGCTAATCATTGCAAGACGAATAAAGACTCAGCCTTGTTATCATTAGAAAGATCTATCAATTTGCAAAGCTTAAAGGAAGAACTCAATAATCTCAAAAGCATTTCTCAATATATGTATACACTTAGATTGATGTAAATTTTAAAGTTTTTCTTAAATAATGGGTGTAATAGGGTTAAGGGTAAATGTTAGTTTGTAAAAATGGTATTCCTCCGCCAAAAGAGAGGGTGGTAATTAATAAATAATATTTAAAAAAAAAGAAGAAGAAGAAATAGAAGAAGAATAAGAAGAAGAAGAAATAGAAGAAGAATAAGAAGAAGAAGAAATAGAAGAAGAATAAAAAGAAGAAGAAAAATAATAATAATTATAATGTATAAAAAGAAGAAGAGGAAAGTGAAGAAGAGGAAAAAGAAAAAAATAAAGAAGAAGCAAAAGAATAAGAAAAGAAAAAAGTGGAAGAAAAAGAAAAATAAAAATAATAATAATAAGAAGTGGAAGAAGAAGACAAAAAAGAAGAAGAAGAAGAAGAATAAGGTAGTGATGATGATGATGATGAGGAAGAAAGGGGGGAAGAAGAAGAATAAGAAAAACAAAAAAGATGAGGAGGAAGAAGAAGATTATGATGATGATAATTATGATGATAACAACGATGATGATGGAGACATGGTAGAAGATGAAGATGAAATAAAAAATTAAGAAGAAGAGGAGGATCAAGAAAAGTTAAAGATGAGGTAGAAGAAGATGAATAAAAGAAGAAACTAACAAAGAAGAATAAGAATGAGTGTTTGAAGAAGAAGAAGAAGTATACGAAGAAATGTTGGAAAAGAAAGAAGAAGAAGTAAAGGATAAAAAAACAAGAATTAAAATAATAGGAAAAATATGTAGAACAGTTAGAAAAAGAAGATTAGGGGGTTGTAGAAGAATTGAACAATAAAAAGAAGAGGAAGAAAAAGAAGAAAGAAGAATAGGAAGATGATGTTGATGATGATATAGAAAAAGATGAATAAGGAGAAGACAAAGAAGAAGAGGAATAAGAAGTAGAAACAAAAAAGATGATGAGCATGATGAAGACGAAGAAGAGGAAGAGAAAAAAGAAGAAAAAAAAAGAGATAGAAAAGGAATAAGAAGGATGAGAAGAACAATAAAAACAAGAAAAAGAAGAATTTTATGAAGAAGAATAAGAATGAGAGGAAGAAGAAGATGAAGAATGAGAAGAAAAAGATTTAGAAAACGAAGAAGAGAAAGTAAAGGAATAAAAAGAGGAATTAAAAGAAAAGGAAGAAGAAGAATAAGAGTAAGAAAAATAAAATAGAGAAGTAGAAATGAAGAATAGTAATTAAAATTAGAAGAAAAAGAAGAAAAAAACAAGAATATGATGAAGAAGAAGTGGAAAAAGAAGAAGAAGTAGTAGTAGAAGAAGAAAAGAAAAAAGAAAAAGAAAAAAAAAAGAAAAAGAAGAAGAACAATTAGAAAAATTAGTAAAAGCAAAAGTAGATGAAGAAGAAGAAGAAGGAAGTAAAAAAGAGAAGAAAAAAAAAGATGATTATGATGATGATGATGAGGAGGATGAGGAGGAGAAGGAGGAAATAGTAAAGGAAGATGATGATGAAGATGATGATGAAAAAGATGATCATGATGAAGAAGAAGAGGATGAAGAAAGAAAAGAAGAAGAAGAAGAAAGAGGAGAAGAATAAGAAAGAGGAGGAGAAGAAGAAGAAGAAGAAGAAGAAGAAAGAGGAGAAGAAGAAGAAGAAGAAGAAGAAAGAGGAGAAGAAGAAGAAGAAGAAGAAGAAAGAGGAGGAGGAGGAGAAGAAGAAGAAGAAGAAGAAGAAGAAGAAGAAGAGGAGGAGAAAAAGAAGAGGAGGAGAACGAATAAGAAGAAGAAGATGAAGAAGAAGAAAAGGAGGAGGAAGAATAATAAGAAGAAGAAAAGGAGGAGGAAGAATAATAAGAAGAAGAAAAGGAACATAAGAAAGAAACAAAAGAAGAATAGAAAGAGGCGAATGTAGAATAGGATAAAGAAGAAGAAAAAAAATAGAAAAGGAGAAAAAAAAATAAAGGAATAAGAAGAAGAATAGGAGGAGGAGGAAAAAGGAAAATGAAGAAGAAGAAAAAAATAACTAAGAAGAAGAAAAAAAATAGGAAGAGGAGGAAGTATAAAATGATGATGAAAAGAAGAAGAAGAAATATAAAAAGAGACAAAAAATAGAGGAAGATGAAAAGAGGAAGAGGAAAAAGAGGAAGAGGAAAAAGCGGAAGAAGAAGAGAAAGTAAAATAAGAAGAGAAAGAAGAAGAAGAGGAGAAGGAAAAAGAAGACGTAGAAGAGAAATAAGAGAAAAAATAAGAAGGATGAGAAGGAGAAGCTAAAGAGAAAGAAGAAGAATGAGAGGAACACAAAGATCTTGATAATAATGATGATAATGATGAAAAAAACATGAAGTAGAAGAAGAAAGAGATATAGAAGAAGAAGTAGTAGTAGTAGAAGAAAGACAAGATAAAGAAGAAAAAAGTGGCTAAAGTGGTAGAAAAAATAAATATGGTGATGATAATGATGAAAATGAAAAAACTGAAGAATAAAAAGTAGAAAAAAAATTAGAAGAAAAATAAGAAGAAGAGGTAGATGAAGAAGCAAAAGAATATTAACAAGAAGAAGTAGTAGTAGAAGGATAGGAAGACAAAGAAAAAGACAAAGAAAAAGAAGAAGAAGAAGAAAAAAAAAGAATAATAATAATAATATAGAAGAAGAGAAAAAAGAATAAAAATAAAAGGAGAAAAATGAGGAAGAATAAGAAGAAAGGGAATAAGAAAAGGAAGAAGAAGTAGAAGAAGAAGAAGAAGAAGAATTAGTAGGAGGAGAAGTTGAAGAATAAGAAAAAGAAGAAATAGTAGTATAAAAAGAAGAAGAGGAAGAAGAGTAGGAGAAGAAGAAAAAGAAAAAGAAGAAAAAGAAGAAGAAGAAAAAGAAAAAGATGATGATGATGATAATGATGATGAAAAAGAAAAAAATAAATAAGAATAAAAATAATTATAAAAAGAAAAAAAAAGGAAGAGGATGAGATGGAGGAAGAGGATTAGGAGAAGGAAGATAAAAAAAAGAAGAAGTTGAAGTAAAGTAAAAAGAAGAAGAATAATAAGAAAAGGTAAAGTAATAATAAGAAGCAAAAGAAGAAGAATAAGAAAAAAAAGACTATTATGAAGATAAAGATAAGAAGCAAAAGAAGTGGGAGAAAAAGAACGAGAAGAAGAAGATAATAAAATGACGAAGAGAAGCAAGAGGTAAAATAGGGTGGACATTAAGAATGAAAAGTAGAAGAGGGAGAAGAAGGAATAGAAAAGAAGAAGTATAATAAAAAGAAAAAAAAGTATAATAAAAAGAATAAGAAGAAGAGGAAAATGAAGAAGAAGAATAAGAAGAGAAGAAAAAAAATAAAAAGAAGAGGTAGAAGAAGAAGGAAAAAAGGAGGAAGAGAAGGAGGAAGAGAAGAAGGAGAAGTTAACGAAGAGGAAGAAGAAGAATAAGATGAATAAGAAAAGGAATAAGAACATGAAAAAGAAGAAGAAAAAGAAAAAGATGATGATGATGATGATGAGGAAGAAGATGAGGAAGAAGATGAAGAAGAATAAAAAGAAGAAAAGTATAAATAATATGAGGAAGAGAAAAAAGAAGAAGAAAAGAAGAAGAATAATAATAAGAACTGGAAGAAAAAGATAAATAAGAAGAAGATAATGATGATCATGATGATAATGATGAAGAACATGATGATGATGATGAATAAAAATAATTGGAAGAATAAAAAGAAAATGAAGAAGAAGAAGAAGAACCAGAAAAAGAAGTAGAAAAAGAAGGAAAAGAATAGATGAAAGAAGAAGTAAAAATAAGAAGTAGAAAAAAAAGAGGAAGGCATAGAAGAAAAGGAACAAAAAAAGAAGAGGAAGAAAATGTGGAAGAGGAAGAAGAAGGAGTTGAAGAAGAAGAAAAAGATTTAAAAGAAAAATAAGAAAAAATAGAAGATGAATACGTAGAAGAAGAGGTGATTAAAAGAAGAATGAAAAAAAAGTTGTATAAAAAATAGAATGAGGTAGAGGATGAGGAGTAGGAGAACAAGAAAATTAAGAAGAAAAAAAAAAGAAGTAGAAGACAAGGAAGAAGGAGAGGAATAAGGAAAGGAAGAAGAAGAAGAAGGGGATGAAGAAGAATAACAGAAACAATAAGAGGAGGAAGAAGTAGAAGATGATGATGATTATTATTATTATTATTATCATGATGATGATCATGATAATAATGAAGAGTGAGAAGTAAAAGAGGAAAAAGAGGAGGAGAAATAAGAATAAGAAGAAAATATAGTAGGAATAGTAGGAGGATAAAAAGATGAAGAAGAAGAAGAAGAAGTGGAAGAAGAAGATGAAGAAGTCTATGATAAAGATGAAGAAGAAGAAGAAAGAGAAAAATAAGAAAAAGAAAAAAAAGAAGAAAAAGGAAATATAAGAAAAAGAAGAAAAGGAAGAAGGGAATAAGAAAAAGTAGAGGAAGAAGAGAAAAAAGATTAAAAAGAATAAGAAGATAAAAAATGAGAAACAAGTAGAGCAGGAGGAGCAGGAGGAGAAGAAGAGAAAGAAGAAGTTGAAGAAGAGGAGCAATGACAACAATAACAAGAAGAAGAAGAATAAGATTTATAAGAAGAAGATGATGATTATGAAGAATAATGAGGAGGAGGAGGAGGAGGAGAGGAAATAGAAGGATAAAAAGACAAATAAGATTGAGAAAAGGAAGAAGAAGTAGTAGTAGATGAAGAAGAAGAACAAATAAGGAGAAGAAAAATAGCAATAAAAAATATAATGAAGAAGAATAAGAAAAATAAATAAATAATAAGAAGAAGACGAAGAATAAGAAGAAAAAAAAGGAGGAGGTGAAGGAGCGGAAGGGGGAAAGAGATGGAGGAGGAGGAGGAAGGTACATTAAGAGCAAGAGGAGGAGGAGGAGGAGATGATGTTGTTGTTGTTGTTGATGAAGAAGAAGATAGTTTAAGAGGAAAAATAGAAAAAAAGAAGAAGAAGAATAGGAGGAGAAGGAGGAAGAGGAAGAAAAAAAAGAAGAAGTTGAAAAAGAACAAAAAAACATGAAGAAGTGTAACAAGAAGAAGATGAAGAAAGTGGAGAAAGAAGAAAGGAAACAAAGAAAAAGTAGTAGAAGAATAAAAATAAGATGATGATGATGAAGAAAAAGAAAAAGAAAAAGGAGTAAGAGGAGAAAGAGGAGGAGGAGATAATAAAAATAAAAATAAGAAGTCGAAGAAGAGGAAGAAAAGAAAGAAGAAGAAAAGAAAGAAGAAGAAAAAGAAAATTAAGAAAAAAAATAAAAAGGATACAAATAATAAGAATACGAAGGATAAGAATCAGAATAAGAATAAAAATAAGAAGAATATGAAGTAGAAAAAAAAGAAGGGGAAGAGGAGGAAGACAAGTAGAATGAAAAAGTTGATGATGATGATGATAAAGTGGAAGAAAAATAAAAAAAATAAGAGGAAGGAGGAGGAGGAGGAGGAGAAGAAAGACAAGGAGGAGAAAAATGACTATGAGGAAGTAGAGGAGGATGTGGTGGACGAGGAGGAGGAGGAGGAGGAGGAGTAGGAGGGGGGAGAAAAAAGAGAGAAAGAATTAGAAGAATAAGAGAAAGTAAGGATTAAGAGAGAGAATAAAGAAGAAGATGATAAAAATGATGATGATCATGATCTTGTAATAATGATGGTGATGATAATGACTATAAGGAAATAGAAAAAACTAGAAGAAAAAAAGGAATAAGAAGTAGAAGTTGAAGAAGGATGAAAAGAAAGAGGAATATGAAGAGGAAGAGCAATAGAATGAGTAGGAAGAGGAGGAAGTAAAGGAGAGGAAGAAAAAAAAAGTAGTGGAGAAGGAGGAGGAGGAGGAGGAGGAGGAGGAGGAGGAGAAGGAGAAGAAGAAGAAGAGGTAGAAAGAAGAAGTAAAACAAAATAAAAAGAAGAAGAGGTAGAATAGGAAGAAAGAGAGGAAGAAGAGTCATAAGAGGAAGAAATAGAAGATGATGATGAAGAAAATAAAGATGAATTTGAAGGAGAAGACAAATAAGAATAATAATAATAATAAGTAGAAGAAGAAGAGAAGGAGCATGGATTAGAGGGACAAATCAAAGAAGAAGATGATTATGATGATGATGAACAAAAAGAATAAGGAGGTGGAGGAGGAGAGGAGGAGGAAGTAAAGAAGAAGCAGAATGATGAAGAGGAGGAAGAGAAGAAGAAGATGATGATGAAAAAGACAAAGAAGAGAAGGAAGAGGAATGAGGAGGAGGAGGAGTATGAGAAAAAGTTATAGGTGGAGGTGGGGGAGCAGAAAAAAAAAAGAAGAAGGAGAAGTTGATTATGAAGAAGAGAAAGGAGAATAAGAAAGGGATGATGATGATGATGAGGACGAATAAAAAAAAAGATCATGAATATGAAGTTGAAGTCAAAGATGAAGAAGAATAAAAAAAAATAATGGTGATGAATAAAAAGAAAAATTAGATGATCATGATCATGGTCGTAATAAAGTAGAAGAAGAAAAAAAGAAGAAGAAGAAGAAGAAGAAGAAGAAATAGTAGTTGAAGAAGAACAAGAAGAAGAAGAAGAAGAAACACAACAACAACAACAAGAGAAAGAAAAATAACAAGAATAGAAAGAAAAATAACAAGAAGAAGAGGAAGAAGAATAAGAATAGAAAGAAAAATAACAAGAAGAAGAGAAGAAAAAGTAATGATGATGATGATGACCGAGAATAGGAATATGAAGAAAAAGAAGAAGAAGAGGAAAAAAAGAAGCAGACGAAGACGAAGATGATGATGATGATGATGATGAAAAAGAAGATGATGAAAATGAAGTTGAAGTCAAAGATGAAGAAGAACAAATAAAATGGTGTTAAAGAAGATGATAATCATGATGATCAAGATCAACTAGAAGGATAAGGATAAAAAAAAATAAGAAAAAAAAGAATGAAAAGAGGAAGAAAAAGAAAATGTCGATGAAGATGATGATGAAGATGAGGAGGAAGAAGAAGAGGAAGAAGTAGAAGATGATGATGATGATGATGATGAGCAATAATAGGAACAATAAGAAAAATATAAAAGAAGACAACAATGAAAATGAAGATGAAGAAGAATAAAAAGAAAAAGAAGAAGAAGTGGAAGAAGAAGAATATGGAAAAGAAGATGATGAAAAATAAGATGAAGGGGTGTGAAGAAGAGGAAGAGGAAGAAAATGATGAATATGAATAAAAATTGAAGCAGAGGAAGAAGAGAATGAATAAAAATAATACAAAGAAAATTAAGAGGAAGATGATGAAGAAGAGAAGAAGTTGGAGTAGAAGAATAAGAAGAAGATGTAGAAGAAGAAAAGGAAGAAGAGAGAAGCTGATGATAAAGAATAAGAAGGAGGAGGAGGAGGAGAAAAAGAAATAGAAGAAATGGTCAGAGGAGGAGGAAAGGGAGAAGAAGGAGAAGAGAAAGTAGAAGAAGGAAAAGAAAGGGGGGGAGGAGGATATGGAGAAAAAGTAGAAGAAGAAGAATAATAATAATAATAATAATAATAATAATAATAAGTAGAAGAAAATGAATAGGATTGAGGAGGAGGAGGAGGAAAATAAGGAGAATAATAATAATAAGTAATAGAAGATGGAGATGAAGAATAAGAAGAAGATAAAGATAAAGAAGAAGACAAAGAAGAAGAATAATAATAATAATAATAATAATAATAATTAGTAGAATAAGAAAAATGAAGAAGAAGATGATGATGATGATGATGATGATGATGATAACTAATAAAAAGAGGAATATAGATAAGAAGAATAGAAAAAAGATTATGAAGAAGTTAAAGATGAGGGGGAAAAAGAAGAAGAAGATGATGATGATGATGAGGAAGAAAAAGAAGAAGAATAAAAAAAATAATAGGAAGAAAAAGAAGAAGAAGAAAAAGAAGAAGAAGAAGAAGAAGAGGAAGAGGAAGAAGAAGAAGAGGAAGAAGAAGAAGAAGATAAAGAAAAAGAAGATGATGAAGAAGCATGAGTTGAATTTAAAGGAAAAGAACAAGAAGAAAAAAAAGTAATAGAATAAAGAGGAAGAGTAGAAAAATAAGGAGGAGAAATAGGAGGATGAAAAGAAGTGGAAGAAGAAGATGAAGAAAAATAAGAATAAGAATAAGAAGATAAAGAAGAAGATAAAAATAGTTGATGAAAGAAAAAAAGTAGAAAAATAAGAAGAAGATGAATAAAAATTAGAAGTAAAAGAAAAAATTGGAGGAGGAAGAGAAGAAGAAGAAGAAAAAAAATTAACAAGAACAATAGGAAGAATAATAAGTAAAATAATAATAATAAATAAAAGCATAAGAAGAATGAGGAGGAGGAGGAGAAAAAAAAAGAATTAAATGAAGAAAAAAAAATAAGATGTTTATTATGAAGTATAAACACAAGAAGGTGATGATGATGATGATAATGGTGAAGAAAAAGAAAAAGTAGAAGAAAGAAGAAGAAGAAGAAAAAGAGGTTGATGATGAAGAAGAGGAAGATGAAGAAGAATAATAATGAAGAGGAGTAGGAAGAGAAGTAGGAGGAAATAAAAAAGATGAAAAAGAAGAACAACAAGCAGAAAATAAAGAAGAATGGATAGGATGATGAGGAATAGGACAAAAAAAGAAGAATAATAAGAAGAAGTAGATGAAGATGGTTATAAAAATAATAATAATGATTGGGGTGTCAAATGCGTTGAACTGCTCAGGCACGACCCTCTGCATGGCATGTTAAAACCATGCCTAGCCTAGCACAGAATGCTCCGACACAATGCCTAGTTCCAGACCATGCTGCTCCATGGCATGACTCATGCCATGTCAAGTCAGTGAGTTGTGCCTCATGTCAAGCCAGGCATGACCCATGTGCATGGTCCAGTGGCATGGTCCACTTGCCTAAGGACCTAGGATTAACTATGGTCAGGTCATGTGTCATGGGTCATGTCTTATTGGGTGACCACTCAACATTTTCATGCAACTATCTTTTGACTTGAATAGAAATAGGGTACTCCTATCATTATTGATCAATCTAACCCATCAACAATAATTAAAAAAATGTTTTTTTAATGTTGATTTTTTGTAGCCATTGGATTGATTCCAACATACTACCTATGGCAGAATCAAATGGCTGTTATGATTATGGCCTATTTCATTTAAAAAAATATTAAACAAATAAAAAAAATAATATTTTTTAAATTCCTTTTTTTCTATAAATAAAGAAGAAATTTAGATATTCATTTTCAAGTTCTTCTCCTCTCTTTCTAACTCTAATTTTATCATATTTCCATCTTCTAACTTTAAGTGTAATATAGTTTTTCTTTATTATGGTATTTTATAATATACATATTATACATACAAGTATATATAGTGTATACTAAATTTTTTTTATTTCAATTTATGTTCAACATTCAATGCTTGTGCATATGAGAGTGAGATAGATTGTTCAACCTTGTATGGGTGTGCTTCTCAGCCTGTGCAAGACTTGTAAGTGCAATACTACTAGTTGCTTTCCTAGAGTATTGACTATGGAGGTTTGAATTTACAAAGAAGTTGTTTGTGTGTATAGTACTAGTTTTTAAATGTTTATGTTACAGTGCTACTTTAGTACATAGAACTTAATAATTTATTTTTACAACTTTCATATTTTATTCAAATAATATAACTAACTAAAAAATATCAAATATTGAATTTAATGAAAATGATTATCAAATTGACATAGACCTAATGTGGATAACAATGATAACCCTACAAAAAGATCTGAGGTAGAAACTATGTTTTTTCTAATGGCTTCGACCCAACTCTATATATTACTAAAAATAAAAAACTAGCTAAATATTAATAGTTTGGATACACTTTAAAATAATAAAAACTTAAAATTCTAGGGGTGTCAATAAAGAATCAGCACAATGTATATATTTTAATTATAATTAACATGTAAAAGTGCTTGTGGGACTTGGCACCTAAAGAGACATGCAGATCAATACCCCAAAAAATATAGTTCATTTGATTTGTGACAAATTTAACTTAGTAGTGAGGTCTTTGAAACTAGATCTAGTTCAGCTTCATTGATCCCCTTCATATACTATAATCAAGTTGAGAGGGAATGCATGGTCAAGGTAATTAGCATTATGAGCCTCTTAATTAGATTTCTTAAGAATCCTAAGGTAGTCAATATTATGCAGAACTACTTCCAGTATATTTTTCATTGGATTTTTAGGTCCACTTGCAGGAATGACATAATAAATTTATATAAATTAGAAAAATAATTAATAATTAATGAATTTAGAAAATATAATAGAGTAGTCTCCATGATATCTATTATATAGACTATTCACGATGATGTATCATTTGCATACCTCGCCACCCACTACGTAAACTCTAAATAGAAACTTAATAAAAGATATTAGGATTTCCTAGAATTCTTTATTCTCATGATGACCCTATCATATGAATTTATGATGTGAATATTTCAAAAATATGATATTCAAAATAAAATATTTAGTATAATTTTTGATAATACTTTTAATAATAGAATAGCTATTAGTATGTTCATTAAGAGTAATAGATATGGACCATTAAGTGAAATATTTCATGTTAGATGCATGTGTTATGTGATTAACATGATTGTATAGGTGGAAAAGAAAATTATTTTGCCCAGGCTATAAAAAATAAGAAATTCAATAAAATATCTTAGGATACTTAGCAGATAATAGTTCAATAGCCTATATTAGTCTATGGGGCTTAAAAAGAAAAAAGGTCAAATGGTCGTAAAACACCATTGGAATTATACCTATTTGATATTGGAAACATGTATTAGCTATCAACATGTGATATCCAACTATTTCAATAATAAGAGTGATGAGATTATTATTGATAATTATGACTGGGATAGAAGAATTTTATTTATGCAAAATTTGAAGATTTTCTATGACACGGCAAACCTGTGTTTGTCTATGTTCACTCTCATTACTTGCATTATACTTAGGTACAAATACAATATTAGTATCATGTTTAGAAAGTATAAAGGTCACCTTACATTTACTACCATGGATGTTGTCATTAACACCAAGTATTTGAAATACTAGGTTTTCATTCTAACTCTATGTTATTTGGCTACCTATATATATCATAGGATTAAGGTGGAAGAGGCACAAAAGATTTTTACATATATATTCATGTGTATGAACCAAGTTTGCCAACTTGAAAATTTATTTCACATAAAAAGGAACTAACTTATTTTTATATTATGACACTAGCTATGATAGATATAGTTAGGCTCTTAGTATGAACATGGACACCATATTCAAATACGATGACTTCTCTATTCAGTTAGTCAGAGAAAAATAATTGGGATGGTCTATCAAAATGAGTGAGTTATCTTGGTACTTAGATATTAATTAATACATTATTCTATGCCTATCAAATGATGATAACAAGAACTTGGATATCTTGTTATGGTGAAAACCATATGAATCTACTTATCTCATACTATCTAAGATGACATGTGATCGAATAACCTTTTAAGTCTCAAGCATAACATCAAATTCTACTTTTTTATGGCAGTTAATGTCTTTTTAGATAAGAGATTGAGATTATGACCAGATATTATAAAGGAAATTAGATACACGAAGGATGAAGAGGATTTGAGGTTGGACATTTAAGAGAAGGTGCAATAGATGATGGTGGATGATGATTAATGAGTCATAAAGAACAAAGATATTGAGGGCACTAGCGACATCTTTTAATATATTCATGATGATGAAGATGATGTACATCTCTATCAATAGTACTATACCACAAACATCGATTGCTCATTATTCATTGATGATTCTTGATACAATATTCATATAATACATAGAGTGTTCTATAATACAATGTTATTACTTATTTATGTTTGTCATTTTATTTTTCATATTGATCTATGTACTTTTGTGTATTGTGTTATGATTTCTCTATTCATGATTTATTTAAGATATATAATATATGTTGAATATATTGTATTGAATATTAAATTGGATTGGATTGCACTTTAGCCTTTGTAGTTTTTCTCAATTTAAATTTTGAAGTTTTTTTAAATTTAATTTATACATTCATCTTTTTAATCAAATAAAATTAAATTTAAATAAGTCAAAAATGGCCTTACTCATAGGAAATATTAGGTCTTAAGATCTACATTTTAGGATAATGGAAAAAAAGGCAACTTTTTGGCTCATGCATTATGTCTTGCCCCTTGGCCCTTGGCCCTTGTGCTACCTGAATTGGTTACTAGCCTAAAAGGCTTGAATCAAGTTGTAGCAATAGAGCCCACTATGAGCATGGCATGATACTGCATGGTCTTGTATTATGCAAGCCTACCATTCCATGTTGGGTTGACCAACTAATTCCCATGCCATGTTGGGTTGGCCAACTAATTTTCATGCCATGCCTGACACAGCACGGTGGCAAGGATGTTCCACACTCATACGGACCATTTTGGCATGGCATGGCCCATTTTTTACCTCTAGATGATGATGATGATGATGATGATGATGATAAAGATGAAGAAGAAGAATAAGAAGAAGAAGATGATGATGATGATGATGATGACAATGAAGAGCAAGGGGTGGGAAAAAATAAAAAAAAGAAGAATAATAGAATGAAGAAGAAAAAAGAAGAATAATAGAATGAAGAAGAAAAAAGAAGAATAATAGAATGAAGAAGAAAAAAGAAGAAGAAGAAGAAAAGGAAGAAGTGAAAAAATAGAAGGAATAAAAAAATGATGATGAAATAGAAAAATAAGAAAAAAAGAATAAGAAAAAAAAGAGTAGAAAATGAAGAAGAAGAAGAAGAAGATAATGAAGAAGATAATGTTTTAAGGAAGAAGAATAAAAAAAAGAAGAAGAAAGTTGAGTATGAAGATGTTGATGATAATGATAAAGAAGAAGAAGAGGAAGAGGAGGAAGTAGATTAAAATGATAATGAAGGATAATAAGAAGAAGTAGAAGGAGATTATGATGAAGGATAAAAGGAAGAAGAAGAAGAAGAAGAAGAGGAAGGATAAGAAGAAAAAGAAAAAGAAGAAGATGAAGAAGAAGAAGAAGAAGAAGAAGAGGAAGGATAAGAAGAAGAAGAAGAGGAAGGATAAGAAGAAGAAGAAGAAGAGGAGGAGGGACAAGAAGAAGAAGAAGAAGAAGAAGAAGAAGAAAAAGAAAAAAAAGAAGAAGAAAAAAAGAAAAAAAATAAAAATAATAAGAAAAAGAAAAAGAATAACATGATAAAGAAGTGGAAGATAAAGTAGAAGAAAATGAGGAAGAATAATAAGAAATAGAAAAAAAAAGGAAAAAGAAGAAAGAAAAAAAAGAAAAATATGAAATAGAGAAAGAAAAAAGGGATGAGAAGAAGAAGGATGACGAAAAAGATGAAGGAAAAGTGGAGAAGAAAAAGTTGAAAAGAAAAAGTCCAAAAATAAGAAGAAGATGATTATTATGATTATGATGACAAAGACAAATATGAAGACAGAGAAAAAAATAGAAGAAGATGATGTGATATGGTGGTGATGATGATGGTGAAGACAAATGTGCAAATGAATAGGAAAAAGATGAAGAAGAAGAAAAAATAAAAGTAATAACAAGAACATGAGGAAGAAGAAGAAGAGGAAGAAATAAAAAAAAGAAAAAAAGAACAAGAACAAGAAAAAGAAAAGGTTAATAATTTTGATGATGATAATAATATAAAGAAGTAGAAAAAGTATTAGTAGTTAGAAAAGAAGAGAGGAAGACGAGGAAAAAGAAAAGAAAGAATAAGATTATGATAATGATGATAAAGAAAAATATAGGGAAGGAAAAAATAAGAAGAATAATAAGTAGAAGTAGAAGAAAGAGAAAAATAAGGAGGATAAAGAGGAAAATAAGAAAAATAAGTAGAAGAAGAAGAAAAGTTAAATGAATATAATGTAATGAAGTAGAAGAAAAATAATAAGACAGAAGAGAAAGAAAAGTAGCAAGCAAAAAAAAAAAGAAAATGATGATCATGGTGATGATGATCATGATGATGATGATGATGATGGATAAGAAGAGGAGGAGGAGGAGGAAAAAGAGTAAGAATAAGAATAATGATAAGAAGATAAAGAAAAGGAAGAATAATAAGAAGTTGAAAAAGAAGAGGAAAAGGAGTAAGAAGAAGAATAAAAAAAAGAAGCTAAAGAAGAAGAAGAATAAGTTGAAGAAGAAAAAAAAGAAAAAGAAGAAAAAGAAGAAAAAGAAGAAAAAGAAGAAAAAGAAGAAAAAGAAGAAAAAGAAGAAAAAGAAGAAAAAGAAAAGAAATAAAAGGAAGAAAAATAAAAATAAAAATAAAAAGAATATGATGATGATGATGATGACAAAGATGAAGACATAGAAAAAGAAGAAGGAGATGAAGAATAAGAAGTAAAAGATGAAGAATAAGAAGAAAAAGATGAAGAACAACAACCACAAGAAGAATAAGAAGATGAAGCATAAGAAGATGAAGAAAATGGAAATGATGATGATGATGAATAAGAAGAAGAATAATAAAAAAATAAGACAAAAAAGAAAAGGAAATGTAGAAGAGAAATAAGAAGAGGAAGAATATGAAGAAAATGAAGAAGAATAAGAAGAGGAGGAGGAGGAGGAGGAAAAAGAAGAAGAAGAAGAAGAAGAAGAAGAAGAAGACTACAAAGAAGAAGAAGAAGAATAATAATAATAATAATAATAAAATACTAATGATGATGATGACAAAGAAGAATAAAAAGAATAAGAAAAAGAGGAAGAATAATAATAATAAGAATAAGAAAAAAAAAGTGAAAGAGGCGGAAGAAGAAGAAAAATAAGAAGTAGAAGAAGAAAATGAAGAATAAGATGATGATGGTGGTGGTGGTGGTGATGATGAAGGTGATGTTGTTGATGATGAATAAAAAAAAGAATATGATGAGGAGGAAGAGGAAGAGAAAGAATAAAAAAGAAGAAGAATAAGAGAAAGAATAAAAAAAAGAAGAAAAAAAAATAAAAAAAAAATAAAGGTGGTGATGAAGAAGAAAAGAGGCAAAAAAAGGAACAAAATAAGAATAAAAAAATGATGATGATGATGAAAAATAAGAAGAATAAGAAGAGGAAGAAAAAGTAGAAGAATAGGAATAAGAAGATAAATATGATGAAAAAGAAAAAAAAAATAATAATAATAATAAGTTGGAGAAGAATAAGAAGAAGAAGAAAAGAAAATGAAGAAGAAGAAGAAGAAGAAGAAAAGAAAATGAAGTAGAAGAAGAAGAAGAAGAAACATAAAAATACGTAGAAGAAGATAAATAAGAAGATAAATAAAATACAAAGAAGAAGAAAAAGAAGAAGAAGAAAAAGAAGAAGAAAATGATGATTATTAAGAAGAGGAAGAAAAGGAACAAGAATAATTAGAAGAAAATAATGATTATGACAAAGAAGAAGAAAAAAAAAGTATAGAAAGAGAAAAATGAAGAAGAAGAAAAGGAGGAAGAGGATAAAGAAAAAAAATATTAAGAAGTTGAAAATGAAGAAGGATAAAAAAATAAAAGAACAAAGAAGATGAAGATTAAAAAAGAAGATAAATTAGAAGGAAAAGAATAAGATGATGATGATGATTATGATGAATAAGAATAAGAAGATAGTGAAAACCAAGAAGAGAAATAAAAGGAGGATGAGGAGCAAGAAGAAGAAAATAAAAGACTAAGAAGAAGAAAAAAATGTGTAGTAGGAGGATGAAGAAAAAGATGATGAAGATATATATGAAGACAAAGTTGAAGATAAAGATTAAGACAAAGTTGAAGATGAAGATGAAGAAAAAGTCGAAGAAGAAGAAGAATAAGAGGAATAAGAAGAAAAAGAATAAAAAAAATAAGAAGAAGAACAAGAAAAATAAGAAGAAGAAGATAAATCAAAAAGAATAATAATAATCATAATAATAATAATAATAAGAAGAAGAAGAAGAAAAAGAATAAAAAGAGGAAGAAGAAAAAGAAAATTTAGGAAAAAGAATAAAAATAAAAAGAAGAATAAGATGATGATGATGATGATAATGATGATGATGATGATGATGATAAAAAGAAGAAAAGGAGACTAAGAAGAAGAAGAAGAAGAAGAAGAAAGAAGAAGAAGAAAGAAGAAGAAGAAAGAAGAAGAAGAATAAAGAAGAAGAAGAATAATAATAATAATAAATGGAGAATAAGAAGAAGAAGAAGACTAAGAAGAAAAAGAAAAAGCAGAAGAATAAGCAGAAGAAGAAGAAGAAAAAGAAGACAAAGTTCAAAAAGAAGAAGAAGAAGTAGTAGTAGTAGTAGTAGAAGAAGAATAATAAAAATAATAATAATAGGAAGAAGAAGAAGCTAAGGAAAAAAATAGGATGAAGAAGGAGGAGGAGGAGAGGAAGAAATGGAAGAAGAGAAAGACAAGGATGAAAAGGAATAAAAGAAAGAAGGTGAAGAATGAGAAAAAGAATAAAATGAAGAAAAAAAGTAAAAGATGTAGAATTGGAATAAAAATAAAAATAAAAAAAATAAAAAAGATGAAGATTAAGATGAAGATGAAGTAAAAGAAGAACAATAAGTTTTATAAGAATAAGAAGAAGAATAGAAGGAAGAATAATATAAATAAGAAAATGATGTTGATGATGTTGAAAAAAATGAAGTTAAGGAAGAAAAATAAGATAAAGAAGAAGAAGAAGAAGAAGATGATGATGATGATGATGGTGAAGAGGAAGAATAAGTGGAAGAAGAAAGTGAGGAATAAGATGAAGAAGAAGAGAAAGAAGAAAAATAAAAATAAAGAAAAAAGAAAAATCAGAAGAATAAGAAGATAATGATGATGATGAAGAAAAAAAAATGAAGAAAAAGAAGAAGATGATGATGATGACGACGATGATAATGAAGAAGACAAAAAAGGAAGAATAAAAAGAAGAATAAGAAGAAGATAATAATGATGTTTATGATGATGAAGAGGAAGAAATAAAGAAATAGAAAAATAAGATAAAAAAGATGACAAGGACGAAGACAAAAATGAAGAAAAATAAGAACAAAAAGAAGTAGAAGAAGAAAATGAAGAAGGAAAAAAATGAAGAAGAATAAATAAAAGAAAAGGAAAAATAAAATGATGATAATGCTGAAGTATAGAAAAAAAATAAACAAAAGAAGAAGAAGAAGAAGATGATGATGATAATGATGATGATAGTGGTGGTGGTGAAAAAGAAGTAGAAGAAGAGAAAAAAGAAGAAAAAAAATAAGATGTAGAAGATGAAGAGGAACAATAGGAATAAATGAAAAGGCAAAAGAAGATGAAAAAAATATGAAGAAGTTGAAGAAGTGAAAGAAGAAAAATAAAAAGAATAATAATAATAGGAAGTAGAGAAAGAAGAGAAAAAAGGAAGAAGAGAAAGAAGGGAAAGAAGAAAGAGAAGAATAAAATAATGATGAATATAGAGTTGAAGTTGAAGAAGAAGAAAAAAAGAAGAAAAAGAAGAAGTATAACTACAAGAAAAAACCCAAATAGCTAGGGAAATATCCCTAGCTATATGGGGTTTTTCCATCGCTAAAATATAATAACGAAGGAATAACAACAAAAATTATCACAAGCTAAAGTGCTCGTTGTAAAATATTAATGAGAAAATATAATTCCCTAGCAAATTTTTTAACGAAGAAAATTCCTTAGCTAATTATTTTCTTCCCTTGCTAATTTTGATCATAATTAAGAATAATAATTAATATTTTTCAACTGAATATATACCGATAATTCCCCATCTAAATTAGCAAGAAAAAATTCTTTAGCTATTTTCATTCCAAAGCTATTTTTACAATTTTTTTTTACAAAAAATTTGATTACATATTTTTAAATTTTTATATTAAATTGAATAAAAACATATACTATAAACAATTTTTTATAATTAACAAAAAACAAAAGTAGTTCAGAAATTATTCTAATACAAGTGTTACATAGTTAAAATAAAAACATAACATAGGTATATAATCATTTAAAACAAAATCATCATCCTCGTCATTAGCTGATGCATTTGTGCTAGGCTTTCCTGCATGGTTTCGTGTATATATATATATATATATATGTTCTCTTAGGAGGGTGGGAACATCCCCATAAAGTCAATGCCTCATTCACAAAAAAGCTCTACCTCCAAATCATTCATCAACAACATTTCATTTCTAACAATGTTTATGGTCCTTTGGCAGCATTCACAAGACTTGGCATATAAGTGGGCATCCTTGAAAATTGAAGGCTAATAAAAACTGATTGGAGTACCCTCGATCATTGTTCTTTGTCCATTGAAGTGGCCCCCACACACTAAAGAGTGGTAGTGTTTCAGTATCTCTTCCATTCCATTTTCCAAGACACACCTATGAATGATTTGATCAGTATAATATTTAAAAAGAATTGAGTCTTCCCAAAAATAATGCTTCACGTCTACAAAAAATATCTTCTTTTGTTTAAATGTGAGCTTGAATGGGATAATGGGGTATTGTTATAAAAAACCCCTACATAGAAATTTACAAACCATGGAGATGTTTCAGTATGCAATAGTGTGAGTATATGCTCATCTAGAAACATGTCTTTAATCTATTATTGTTGTTCTTGCACCAATTTTGTGTTTTCCAGTCTCAACAAATGACTAACTACCATGTTCTCAGTGCCCTTTTGTCTTTAATTTCCACTTTAAATTCATTCAATAAGAGCACCCACCGAATAAGTCTCGGCTTTGCATCTTTCTTAGTCATTAAATACTTGATCATAGAGTGATCGATTAGCACAACTTTATTTCTAATCAAATATGGCCTGAACTTCTCAAAGGAAAACACAATAGCTAGCAATTCTTTCTCTGTTGTAGCATAATTAAGTTCATTCAATACACGATTGGCATAATAGATTGCATAGAAAAGTATATTTACTCATTGGCCCAAAATAGGCCCAAATACAAAGTCACTTGCATCGCACATCAGTTCAAATAACCAATCCCAATCTGGACTGACTACTATGGGTGCAAAGGTCAACTTCATCTTTATTAACTCAAAAGCTTTCATACATAAATCGTCAAACTCAAATAGAACATCTTGCATGAGAAGGTTAGACAATGGCTTTGACGCCGTTGAGAAGTCTTGAATAAACCTTATATAGAAGATGGCATGGCCAAGGAAACTACGTATGCCCATTACTGATGTGGGTGGTGGTAGTTTTTCTATGACTTCAATCTTGGTGCGATTGACCTCAAATCCTTTCCTAGAGACGTGAAGTCCCAATATTATATCTTCTCTCACTATAAAGTGGCACTTTCTCAAATTGAATACTACCTTTGTCTCCTTGCACCTTTTTAGTACCATTTTCAAATAAAGAAGGTAGTCATTAAATGTGGACTTAATTATAGAGAAATCATCCATAAAGACCTTAATGGATTTCTCAACCATGTATGAGAATATTATCATCACACATCTCTGAAAAGTGCCCAGAGTATTACATAGTCCAAATGGCATTCCCTGAAAAGTGCACAGGGCATTACATAGTCCAAATGGCATTCCTTAAAAAGTGAATGTTCCATAGGAGCATGTAAAGGTGGTCTTATCTTAATCTTTTGGTGAGATAGTAATCTAGTTGTAACCTAAATACTCATCTAGAAAACAAAAATATTCATTAGGTTATCTAATATCTATTCAATAAATGGGAGTGGAAAATGATGATTTCTAGTCACCTTATCCAGTCTTCAATAGTCAATGCAAATTCTTCATCTTGTGACTATTCTAGTTAGGAACAACTCATTTTTTTCATTCACTATAATTATAGTGTCTCTCTTATTCTCACCACCTGCACAAGGCTCACTCCATGAACTATTAAAAATAGGGTATATCACTCTAGCCTTTAGACAAGGCAATACCACTTTCTAGTCCTCCTCTTCTATTGACGGATTGAACCATGTCCATACATCCACTATGGGCTTACTATTGCCTTCTAATAAAAGCATGTGCATGCCAATCGATGGTTCAATGTTAGAAAGGGTAGCGGTGATAATTATTGGCAATGTTCGGGCTTAGAAATGTATGGAATCAATAATCTCCCCAATTGGGTCCTTCAACAATCTCCCTAAGATAAACATATCTCAAATGGGTGGGGAGTGGTTTCTCTTCCATAATAGGGGATTCTCGATAGAAGGAATCAACATGTTCGGGCTCATCCCCAAAGACTCGAAGTATTTTGTTCAGGATAAAAGAATCTATCCATTTCACATACTTTCGAACCATCTCATCTTCACAAAAGAAAGGGTCATCATGTGTAAGGGAAGCCTCCAAGGGTTTCGAAGGACCCAATTGACTAGCAACTAGAGCCTTGAGTGCATCCACTCTAAAACAACTCTCATCATTATGAGGGTGATTTATAAATTCTATGCATTGAAGGTTACTTGCTCTTATTACACCCTTAGTCTTAATTCACATTTTTGCTCATCAATCAATGCCCTGCCCATGGTCAAAAATTGTCTTCACAAAATAATTGGGATCTCTTTATCCTCTTGCATATCAATAATAATGAAATCTACTGGAAAATGAATTTATTGATTTTTAAAAGCACATTCTCTATGATCACATGTAGATGAGTTAATAAATGATCTTCCAACTATTACTAGGGTAGGATGCGCTTCTTTTAGTTTCAACTTCTGGAAGATAGATCAAGTCATAAGATTAATATTTGCCACTAAATCACATAATGCATGCTCAAAGATTGCATTCCCAATAGCACATGAAATTTTGAAGCTACCCGAATATTTGAGCTTGGATGGCAGCTTCTTTTGTTGTATGGCACTACATTCTTCTGACAAGGAAACCATCTCATAATCACCTAATTTTCTTTTATTCGGTAGAATATCTTTCATAAAGTAATACAGTGTATGCAAGATACATGAATCAATCCGTAAGAAAAACTAAACCTTTTATTGTGAGATAGTATCAAAATCATAATCTCTTCATATTTAGACTAGTAATTGGGAATGATTAAGTAAAACTTTGACTAAAATGATGTACTACTATTGTCACTATGATTTTCAAATGTGGTCTTATCAAATGACTATAAAAGATAGAGTGTTAGTGTTGTTGGACAATCCTATTAGGTAAAGGTACATTTTTATTTCATTATCTTATATATATGTTCTCTAAGATGCCTTTTATCTAATGTAATCAAAGTATTTCTCAAGGCCATATAATCTTCAACTAACACTGGGTCTTTTGCTCACTGCTCAACCCCAAGCACTAAAGGTGTATAAAACTCAAAGAAACCCTAAGCATCCTTATTAGTGGAAATCTTGTATTGTTATGTTTATTAAGTTAATCTACCCGTCTAATTCTTTATTCACTTTTTGGATCTTTCAAAAAACCATTGACATATTAAAGTTGAACATAAATTAATATCTTGATTTAACTTAGTGTGAATTAATAGTTGAACTAACATATAAAAGACAATGGGATTAAAGAAACTTAGTAGTTAACTATAATATTCATGTTTAATTCACAACCAACACACTGTGCTACAAAATTATATCATCATGTTAATCTAATCTATTACAAATATGAGAAAAGGAATGAGAATAAATGTAGAGGAATTCTGATGATTAAGAAGATGATGATTGTCTATAGTCCTCATCATTTTTCTCATCCAAAAGATGCCTTCAAGTCCTTCATTGATGTCGTGCCCAGATCATCAAAAACCCTAATCACATCGCAATGATTGAACCTCATAGCTGAAGATTTCTTCCCCCTTTAATAGCTTTAGCCTAAGATCAATTTTTACCATTTTTTTCATCATGTTGTGACATTGGAATGTTGTGATGTCACAACATTATGACTATCATGATGCTGACTACCATTGACTGGTCCAACGTCATAAACCCAATGTCTTGACATTGGGTTGCTTTTCTGCACTAGCCCGCTCCAAGATTTTGTCAATATTTATTCTTAGCATTTTTCCTACATAACCAAGTGCAAAATAAAAATGGAAAAGGTAATAAAAACATGATCATATATATAAGAAACAACTCAAAATCTAGACTAATCCTATGTTTATAATAAGGTCATTTGGGCACTCATCAGCTATCCAATTTTATTCACAATAGTTTTCATCATCATATTAGAGCGACCCAACCTTGTTTCTATCCATTCCATTTGATTCTCTTGGGTATTATTTCTTTTCTTTGTCTTCATTACAATCACAAAAATAATATCTTTAAATGACAACTTATCTACTACATTTTGTTGATCATAATTTGAACTTGAAATTCTGTGTATTTAATACACCATCAAGTTGCTTCCAATATTTTTTATATTGTTCCATGTTGTGCTATAAATTTTTTTTGCTCTCATATGCTAGATTCTCATGATTTTTCTTATTTGGATGATAGTGTATAGTATAGTTATGTCGTTGTTAGGTCTTAAAATATATTCTCTATTCTATAATACATTAACTTCTTCTACTTGATAAATAAAGTGAAAATTGCTCATCTCTTATTTTTTTCATGATTTTCTACTCTCACACTTTATTTTTTGTCATGTTGGATTACAAACTTGTTGAAACATGTTTCCATATTTGCCTTCATTACTATCAATCTATCCTACTTCAAAATTCTTGCTTGCTTCCTTCCACTTACTCTTTCATTTAGAATTTGGTAATTATTTTTGACTATCTTCTTGAATAAGGAATAAGCCTCATCAAGTGACTAATTTATTATAGAGCTACTCAAGGCTATATTTATCTTAAATCTTGTCATATTATCCAACCCATCATAAAATATATAGGCTTGGAACCATCCCAATCCCAATCATTATACAAAGTATTTTGTTCTTCTTAGATGAAACGATTGATCTTCTCCATCAATTATGAAGTGGTTTTAGATGGGAAAAACTTGGTTAGAAATACTATACAAGCTCATCCTAACTTTCAACTAACCCTTTTGATAGCCATTGAAACCAACTTCTTGTCATGTCCCGCAAAAAAAAAATGGAAAAGAGTCCCAGCTTCCTCACATATGATCTTACTCAATTCAACTTCATAGTCTCACACAACTCCAAAAATATCACAACATGACTATTTGAGTATTCTAAAGAATGTCCTCCGTATTGACGCCATTGCACCATGAATTTGCGATTAAGTTTCAACTTAAAATTATTTGCTTAAACTTTATATATCTAGATCCCATTGTTCTTATCCATCAATGTTGGTCTCCTTTAATCTCTAAGGGTTTGGTGGGGAATAAGCTAATGAACAACTTGGTCAGTACCTTTTGGTTGTTTCTGATGTTGTCATTATCTTTCATTATTTCTTTCTCACCTCTCTATCTTAATATATCCCATCTTATTCTCTCTATTTCTAGGTTTAGATATATTAATTTATTCTCAGATATTTGGTATATATATACTAGTTACAAACAAAACATAAACAAAAAAATAAACACAAAACAATATGATATCTAATCTACTAAAAATAGAATTACTTTTTAAGGTAGTCGGGTCAACTCAAAGTAACTCGATCCAAATAAAGTTAATCCTTGATAATAGTATGAAAAACTTGTTGTGACTTTGCTATGATATAAAAAACTTGATGATTCTCAGTACTACACAAAAAGCTCATTAGGCATGTGGGAGCACATAATAGAATTTCATAAGTATATAAGTCATAAAAATAATAAAGTAAACATAAATTTAGATATTGATCACATATGGATTGTTATAATACTTGGGTCAAGTAACATTGAAATAACTAATTGATCAAATTAAGAAGATATAGATAGATCTTAGATAGATACTAAGATTCTAAGGTTGGTTTACTTTCTTGTATATGATATTATTTTCTTAGTATTGTGGTAATGCCATATCTATTTGTTGGATGAATGATAGAAAATTATGAGATCTCTCATGCCTTGTTATTATTAAATGGAGATTATCAACTATGGGTTGTCACCACTATTAGAGTTGAAGTTTCTAGAGTTGAATTGTATATACATGAGTTATTAAGTGTATTAGTATGACAAGTCATTTTGACTTACTTATTTATGTGCTTGATATAATTTTGCACTTGAAAGTTTATTTTTGGCTCTCCTTGTAGTGTGAGGTATTCAATTTTATTTTTCTAAATATAGTTCTTGGGAAAGATGGTTCATATAAGAATAACACTAATTAATTATAAGTTGACATCAATGTAGGAGAAAATGTGTAGAAGAGCATGATGCTTAAATGAGTTTTCTATATAAGATTCTCTTTGTTTTAGTGGTCAACCCAATCATTTAGTAGTATAATTTTGGCTACATTTTGTAAAGAGAAAGATGAAGAACTTAGGGGTCCTAGTAAACCTCAAAATTCTCATGGTAACTTTCCTATTCATTCGTGAAGCATACTTTTGGTGAGAAAGTACCAGTAGGCTTCAGGACACAATCCATTTCTCATGAGCTATGTTTGAGGACATTATTAATGTTAAATATTTTATTGAAGCTATTAGAAGATCAAAGACCAAATATTTTATAAAGCTTATTAAAGGTAACATGTTTGACAAAGTTTAAGCTATGTTATATGAGCTAGCATATTTTGTTCCTTACAGAGTTGATACAGAGAGCAAGCGAGCCCAATGTTTCAAGCAAGAGATAAAATATTATCTATATTTGAAAATGATTCATTTACACCATTGTGGGTATGATGATCTTATAAAAGTACTCTTTTGCCATAACAAGAGAGGGATGATACTTTTCATATCAATGAGAACAGAAAAAGAAAGTTTATAACAGTCCAAAAATGTAAATTTTCTATTTTTTTCAAAAGAGAAGTCACAATCTTCTTGCCTTACTTTACTGCTTTAAAGCTAGGTTCTTCTCGTAAGCCATGAGTTGTGTTTGTTTTAGGGTAGTCTATATTTCAATCAAATAAAATATTTTAGTTGTGATCAATAAACAACTTAAGAAAGGATTGAACTCAATGGTTTTAGCAAGTCAGACCATGGATAGTTACTTTAGCAATGATGGGCATTATTTCAGCTCAATCCATTATCTTTCAAGGTACAAGTCACCATCACCCTGGCTAGTTGGGTCCATCTACATATAATACTGCATACTCAATAAATTAAATGGGGAAGATGCATATGACTCATAGATAAGCTTTCATCACCTTGCCTATCATGAAGGAGGAGCAAGCCATAGATGATGAGATAGAATGAATATTCTATATTTATATTACTAGAGAATAAATTTTATTTAACACTAGTGATTTTCATTATATTGTTTCATGTTTATTTGTATGCATTGGGTATGAAGCCCAATTAGTTCAACTCTAGTTTATGTATTGCTTTAATGTTGGAAAGTTTGATCGGTGCTGCGGTAGGTAAAACAATTATGAACTTTATTTTGGTAATTTGTCTCTTTGTGCCCATGTTTTATTTTTCAAGATTTTTGGACATGATGTGATCTTTGGAAAGGATTGGTTATTAGAATTATAGGTTATGTTTAATTTTTACAATGGATGAGTAATATTACAAGTTGGTGAAAATATGTAATAATTAAAAGTGAATTTTCTTGACCACTATTTAGTGGTCGATCTTATGAAAAATTTAAGTAGAACTTTATTTTTTTCTTCTTCTTTTGAATAAGACTAGAGAAGGGCTTGAAAATGAGACTCTTTGGTCTTAAGTATCGATTGTACAAGAGTTTAGTAATTTACTTTTTGAGGATGTACCAAAGTTGTTTTTTTCAAAGGAAATATAGTTTTCTAGACTTGTGCTAGGAATTGGTCCTATTTCTTTTCCTTCATACCAAATAGGCATCATTTGAGTTGAAAACACAATTTCATGACCTCTAGACTTTGATAATGGAAGTTAGGTATTCCTAAATATTTTACCTCATGAGTGTATATCATTTTAGGAAAGAAAAAAGATAAAGTTGTATCATGGTATATGAACCCTTTGAGATACTTATGATATAGAGACTAGATGTTTATCAGTTGACATTTTCACTAGAGTCTACTTATGTACACGATGTGTTCCACAATCTCAATATTACATAAGTTGTTACACAAGTATTCCAAATACAATTATTTTTTTTGCAATTGTTGTGAAACTTAATTTAATAAATATGATGGGCTTATTTATTAGTTTTTTATTTATTATTTTTATAACTTGATATCAATCTTAAATCAATTAATGAAGTCTATGATATATTACATTGCATGAAGGAAAATATGATGTAATAATATGATTCCTATCATGAATAGTTATGTTGTATCTAAATTATACCTAATCATAGGGTCTACTAGATTGCAAATTGTTGATCTTGAGAGGCAAGCACATGTTGTACTCCTTAATTTGATTTAGTTGATCTCATGAATTATTATCATGGTGCAAATTATAGTAGACATGTTGATATTTGCTTAAAGTAATAAACTACATTGAAGATCTAATATGAGAGAATCATATGAACTATTGATTTAATATAAATGATAGTGGAATTATAGCAATGGAGAAACTATTCTTATACTTAAGGTACTCGAGTTTATCTTTGATATTGATCCCATGTTTTGACTTCATTCATTGTTTCCTCTAGGTCACTCATAGGTTGATGATTGAGTAGAGTTTGAGATGTTCAAAGGTAGTTCAGTAGTCCAAATAGGATTCACCATTCCTAATAGAGAAAGGGTATACCCATGACCACTTTTCATGATTAGTACTCATAAATCTTTGGCCAAAGTAAAAATATCATGAAGAATATTTTTAACGGCATGAATGATGACTAAAATGTCACAAGACAAGAAATTTCTATACTTGGCCTAGATGTGGTATAGCTAGCCTAGTGGGAGTTACAATGTGTCTATTCTCTGAACTAAGTGAGATATAAAAAAGAAGAAAATATGATTTATACATAATATTATCTATGAAAGGGTTTGTAGTGAGACCATTGACTTTTCGGTCAATTGTAGTCACGATGTGTTGTTAGATATCTCTCATGACTTACTTGATTCAAATATCAAACTAAGTGACCAAAATAAGTGAAAGCTACATAAGTCACACCTATATAAGTTTGAAGCTATAATATAATTTAGATTGATCCAAAGTGAGGGATATGCTTCATATATGATCTCAATATGACTTTAAAGAACTTGGGCTCTTTATTGGGCTTGATGTCGTTGAGAAGCAAGTCTCATGAGTATGTTGTGCATATGTTTACCCTGCCAAAAAGGGAAAAGTATTTTTTTCATCCAAATCTAATATAATAAGACCATATATTAATAGAAAATAAAGTAAATGAGAAAAAAAAATAAGTCAAAAATCATTGAATTGGGACTTTATTTGAGGAGATATGTCTAGCCCACTCTCTTTATAAAAAATAACTAAAGTTAATATGTTCCTTTTCAAATCACATAATCATATTCATATTCAATGAATCTAGATAATTGAAAAGTAAAATGAAGAATTGGTCTTTCACTTTCCATAAGATAAGAAAAAAATCTGAACAAAAATTTTATATGAACATAAAAGTTTTAAATAATATAGATGAAATTCTTCGTACATACTTTGCTTTTATGATTCTTTTGTGGGTGTAAAAAAAAACTTTTTAAATTTTGTATGGAGGAGAAAATAGGATTTTCTCCATTAAATTTGTCTTGCTATGATCCAAATTTGGTTAGCAGTGACTTATCTTCAAGGTCACTTCCTTGGAACTTTTTACTTTTAGCTTTGGCTAAATTAGTATTGGAGGCATGCTTAGATTGACACAAATAGTTATTTTTAAACCTTAAACAAATGGGGCATTATAAGAAATTAGTAAACCTGTGAAAGATATTTAGAATTAGTTTCTCTACAACATAAAAATATTTTTTTTTGTATAACATTCATCTATGATCTTAATTTTTGGTGATTAATAGTTGATTTAGGGGCGAGATCAAAAATTTAATCCCTTTTACTACCCCAAGTTTGTCGTGCATAGGATAACATCCCAACATATGTATCACCCAGGCCCTTTAATGTGTTGAATTATGCTACTTTTTCTTTTTGGAAGATGTGAAATATGAAGAAATAACTATTCATATCTTGGACCAAATGCAAAAGAAGGTTAGCAACAAGTTAATTCACTTGGTAAACTCCTTTATGCATACCATAAAGTGGAAAATAGGACTTGGGAAAATGAAAATGATTTGTAGAAAAATTATTCAATTCTTTTTGAATCATGAGTTGTTTTTTATTTCAAGGATAAATTTTCAATAAGTGATGTAGAATTGTGAGGCCTAAAAAAATAATATATATTTTTATATATTTACCATTAATCTAAATTAACCAAGTTGGATAAATAAGAAAAATTAGCATTGTTAAAAATTGTTTTTATGTTCAAAATTAATTTAGGGATGAAAAATAATGAAGAATGATACTAAATTTGCTAGATTTGAAGTTTTAGAAAAAAATCTAGGCTAGTTTGAAGCTCATGAGCTATTTAGTCATTTTTTTTGTTAAATGTAAGAAAAAATTTCATTTATTTTATTTCTTTTTCCATTTCATTTTTGCTATAAACTTTTCATTTTATAGCATTGTTAAAAAATAATTTTTTTTTTGTTTCTCATCTTCTTTCTTTTTTCTCTTTTCGTTTTTCCTATTTTTTTCACAAAAATTATTGAAATAAAAAATAGAATTCATGATTTTTAGTAAAAATTCATTCTATGAAGTAATTAAACTCAATAAAATCTTCTTTTCAATCAAAAACATTCATAGAAGGATTGTAATCTCAATAAGGAAGGTTAGAGCCGAGGATAATTAATATTTATCTATTTTCCATACTTGATTTCTTAAATTAGATTTGAAATTACACAAATTAGCAAACCTTTTTACTTTGTTTGAGTTTAAAATATGGTTATAAAGCTCAGATTGATATATTGAAGCTATGGTTTGATGTTTAAGGTTTTAAAAAGCTTGGTTAAGATAGGAAATATCTAGAAATTAATGTAAAAATTTTATATTTTGCATTGTTAGCTATATATACATATTTTTTGATATGTTATAATACATGTGTGATTGTAAACCATATACTCATATACCCATATATGCTTTAGAAAATGTTATTTTTCTAAAAATAGGAAAATGGTATTTGATTATGTGTAAATATTATTAAAAATCATGGTTGATTGATTGTATTTTGAAATTTATATTGGGAATATACTGATATGCATGTTTAAAACTCTATGAAAAATACTTTGTAGTTATATAAAAAATATGATATTTTAAATAAAGTTTAAATGATTTTGGAAAAAATGCACATTTGAATATGAGATTATAAGGTGAATATTACTCCTAGTAAGGATTTAGATGGATAAAACTACAAAAATAACCATAGAAGTAGCGATTTGATATGCTCTTGGGGTAATGATCCTAAACCCCCTTGTGCACTTGTGGTGGAGTTTCATTACATGGAGGTGGTTGTTGCTGGGCTGGAAATCAATAAAAATCTAATGAGCCTTCAAATCATGAAAGTGAGTGCATGTGTTCCCTAGTGGGGCTGATAGCTAGGCAGAAGCTAGTATGTTAGTGTTTATTTATACATATCTCATTGTGGTCTGATGGAGCCTTGATATACATAAATTATGTATGTTTGTGAAAATGAGACAAATTGAAAAATGAATATTTTGAGAATTTACACATATACATTATATCTGTAAGAATTTGAATAACTATGTGTGTATATATATATATATACAAGTATGTGTATGAATATTTCAAAACTTATTATTAAACTCTTAAATTGTATTTCAAAAATGTCTTATTCAATTTCTAATTCCTTCATAATAGTCAAATAGCAACATAATTAGAAACAGAAAGAATTCATTTCTAAAAATCTCCTCTTTAAATTTTTATAAATGGATAATGTTATCGAATTTCTATAAATAGTGATATTTTTTTTTCCATTACTAAAATTAGCAATGGCATAGGGATCTTGTATCCCATCGCTAAATTAGAGATGAAAAAAAATGTATTATGTGTTTCTAAATGAGTAACGGAATAACATATAAATACAACAACCGTTTCTATTTTAGAAATGGATTTAGAAATATCATGTTCTATTTCTATTGTCTGCAACAGGAACATGTCTCATTTGTGTAGTTTTTGTATATTATATACAATATACAAATATATACTAAAACTATATGACCTACAACCAAATAAGTACATCCACATATTATTTATCAAATGATATTAATATAACATCCAATATAGAATAACATGTCAGATAACAAGTATAAATGTTAATAAATTTCAATACATATTTCATAACCTAATTAAAAAAACATTAACACAATAACCATAATTGCACATCAAAAACCTTCATTGTAAAAAATTAATAACACATCACAAACAACTATGAGCCCTTTTCCTGATAAGTATTGTCATTTGAAGATCTAGATAGATCCTCTTCAAAATGATGAAAATTAGATGATGCCTCTATCAACTTAAATATTATTTCTTCTTCAAAATCTAATGTGGCATTTCATCCTTACTTGTTATTCTCTCATCCTCTCTTTTTAATCTTTCAGCCTCTCTTTTTTTCATTTCTTCACTTTCTTTTTGCATTTCTTTATTTTTTTTATCTCTTCATTATTTTGTTACATCTCCTCATTTTTTCTTTGTAATGTATCCTAAATTTCTTGTGTCTTCTAGTGCAACCTCTCATCAAATATGTTATTGTAATTAAAAAATAATAATGAACTCCAAACAAAACTTGGATAAAATATAGATGCATGGGTACCAAGATCATTCACTCTCCATTTTTCAGCTCCACTCTGATAGCATGAAGATAAATATGCACAGCATAAATTTACTGCAAATCTATAGAAGGATCTATCAATTGTGAAGCACTTGCAATCATATTCTCCAAAGCTTCCTACAATTGTTAAAATACAACATAACTCATTATTAATATATTCAAATAAATTATATACTAGCACAATAAACTATCATCTTCCTACTAAAAAATAACATAAAATGAAGTTATTTATTACATTTAATGAGTCCATAAATAATTAATCATTAGTTATGGTAAACAAATATTTTTGAGTTTGCATATTATTTATAGTTAATGCCAAATAATTAATTTTTTAACATTTTTTTCTTTTATTAATTACAATTTTCATATGAAACTACAAGTAAAAAAAAGAAACTCACATTAATATTATTTGAGTGATTGTCCATAAATGATCCATCTTTCTTCTTGTACATTCGCATGAATACCTCAAATGGTATTGGTGGATACACAAACTCAGCCTCTTAAAAATAAATATTAGTTACAACCAAGGTACATCATTCATTATCACAGATATATTATTTTTTGTATTAAAATAAATTAAATAATAACAAAAAATAAAAGAAAATTATATCAAATTTACTAAATATTGGTTGGTCACCTTTGAACCTCCAATACATTTTGAAGGTCCTGATCATTCACCTTCTTTCTCTAATTGATGATTGTGTGAAGTCATCTAGGACAAGGCCTTAAACTCTTCACCATTCCCACCACATTATTCAATCACTGAGGGGGACAATATCAAGCTTGACATCTTCATCATACTTTTTCTCTATTTTCCAAGTTTATCATTATATCTCACACTTACTATATGTTTCAATGTATCATTCACCGAGACCACCAAAGTATTATTCCATTTCTACTTTTTCTGCAAAAACCAAATAAAACAATAATACACACATACATATATATAGGGTTTAGGGTTTATATGTATAAAAATAAACCTATTTTTGGTTTATATTTATACATATATAACTCACACACACATACATATATGTGTGTGTGTGTGTTTATTTATTTATTTATTAACAAATATAAATGTATATAAATAAATATATGTATAAAAACAATATACATACATATATAAGCATGAATATATATATATATATGTATCTATGTATGTATGTATATTTGTTTTATACATATATTTATTTATATACATTTATATTTGTGTGTATGTGTGTGTGTGTGTGTGTGTGTATTTATATTTATATATTTATATATGTGATATACATAGGTTTATACATACACACATATATATATATATATATATAATTTTTTTTTGAAATTAATAGTAGTTTTTATTTTTTTGAAATCAAAAACACACACACACATATATATCTTTATTTTTTAATTTATGAATGCATGTATATATATATATATATATATATATATATATACACACACACATATATAGCATAGATATAAAAAATATAAATTTATTTATTTTTGTATTTATATATTGGTCTATATATATATATTAAATATATACATGGTGTGTGTGTGTGTGTGTGCACGCGTGTGTGTTTGTATCGGTTCACACAAATATTGCTGGGTTAAAATGAGATGCAGCTCAAAAACCAATGTCAATTTGAAAATTATTTCTAGTATCCACAAATAGGTTAATTTTTTTCTCATGATTTTAATTTTTTAAGATTTGGCTTTAATTAATTATCTAGCATAGCAAATGCCACATATTTTTGATTTTCCTTGGGAATAATTTTCTACCTTTCAAATTAAAATTATGTTTCAAATTTAATTAAGAATGCGACAAATTTTAAGTCTAACTCAAATTATAATATAAAATAAGTTTTTTAAAAATTTCAAAAACACCTAAAAATCAATTCTTCTTGATTTTAAGTTCCTTAGAATTGAGAATTTAATTTTCACTATCATAAAAAATAAATATTTTTAAATCATAGTGTGTGTGTGTGTGTGTGTGTGGGTGTGTGTGGGTGTGTGTAATGATTCTCAAAATAATTGTTCGCATTTTTAAAATGTATTAAACCGAGCATCATATAATATTCTACCCAAAATGGCAGAATAATATTACAATATAAATAAAATCACAAACAAAGATAACAAAATGTCCATTATAACTATAATTCATAAAAACATAAAATAATAAATTGAAATAAAATATATGATAATTGGAATAAACCATTTTTATTTCCAATGTAATTCCAAGCCCTGAGAATAAAACTTCCATTTTCATTAAACATCCATCACTTGAACTATTGCATAAACTCCACATGAACAATGTACAATCTGTAAGAACCCTACATGAATCCTACTCAAACACCACGTAAAGATGAAAAAATAAAAAGAGAAATTAGGGATTAGTAATTAATGAGGAAAATTCCTTAGACCCTTGAAAGTTTATGGAAATCAAGCCCTATCTTAAAATTTTCATTGTCCATCCCTAAAAATATCTTCCTTACATCTCCTCACATGCAATATACATGATTACTATTTTAAAAATATTACAAAAGGTTTTTAGATAATCCTTTTGCAAGGAAAAGGAGAGGTAGCTAACAAAGAGGTGGTCCTTTTTTTTTCTTGTACAACAAGCACGTTCTTCTATTTTTCTTTTGATACAAATCAAGTTTATATTAAAATTACATTCAAAAAAAAATCTTTTTTTTTATTTATACTTTTTATTTAAAAATATTAAGAGCACTCTTTTTTAATGTAGATGCCTCACTTTCTAAAATAGATTATGCTAGCATTATTTAAATAAAACATATAACCAAAAATGTAATGCTAGAATCACCAAATAAATTTAAACCAAATAATAATGAAATCAACCATTTAATTAAAATTACATAGTCTACGTCTATCTGCCCAACTCTGACAAAACCAATAATTTTCCCTTTTGTCCTATTTTGGAAGACCAAAATAAATCCTTGATTTAAATTAAAAAATCACATATCACAAGGAGGTAAACTTACCATGTAGATCCCAAAATTAATTCTGATTCCTCAAAAAAAAAAAATTTCCAATGAATTAAATTTTCTCCAACAATTATTTGATATTTTATTTTTTTTCCCTCAAAGGCATAAGCTCTCCCTTGAACAGAATGATCCACAAGAATAGCTAGAATAAATTATCAACTTTTTATTTCAATCTATAAGCTCCTCTATTATCTGTCTGATCTCTGAGAGCACTGAGATAAAAGTGTTGCTGAAAGAAATTCGTCTAGGAACCCTATTTATCTCAAAAAAAAAACCTAAAAAATACAAACAACATCCTCGATCACCTTGAATGAAGGGGTGACAGATTTTTTCTTGACAGATTTTAATAAAATTTCTAGCTGGTTTATATATTAATTTATTATTAATAAAATTGATAGTTTGTAAATATGTGCGCGCGCGTGTGTACATAAACTCACACACACACACACACATATGTATATATATTAACTTATATATAAACATTTTCATAAACATATATATAAACTTATATACATAAATTTGTTAGAAAACTATATATATACATATATAAATATTTTCAAAAACTTATATATATAAACCTATATATAAATGTTTATGAAAACTTATATATATATATATATATATATATATATATCCCTATACACTACAAGAAAGCATAAAATTAGAAATGGCCAATTCCATTTCTAATTTAGTTGCTATTTTAAATTATCGATGAAATTAGACTTGGAATTTTTCCATTTCAAAAACACTCCATTTTAAATTTTAGAAATAAAATATGTGTGGCCCTTTTGTTTCAAATTTGGGTGATGGATCATTTCCATTTCTAAATATAACAATGGAATAGGATACTCTATTCTTATTTCTTATCCGATACTAAAATAGTGATAGAATAAGAATGTTATTTATGTTTTTAAATTTGCTTTAGAATTGAAACATCATTTTTCATTTCTATATCTAGTAATGGAAATATATTTTACATATTTTCATTTCTATATGCAATTATATTTATATAATTTCATATAGAAATAATATTTCATTCATTACCATTTTTTACAGATGCATTTGATAAATAAAACATTTCAAATCCAACATTTTATATATGTTCACATGAAATATATAAATTCCAATAACATACAACAAACTTCAACCATCTTTATTGCATATATATTACAAAAACAAACTAGAATAGCACACAAAAAATTCCAACACAACAAAGTTGATTCCAATAATACCCAGAACAAAATAGGTATCACTCAAAGTCGTTATGAGTATTCTCTTCCAAAAATCTGGATGGATCTTCTTCAAAATGTTGAAAAATAGATGAACCATGTGCTAACCTACACATAATTTTCTCAATTTTCAAAATATTTTATTGTATTTCATCTCCTCTTTTCAGTGATCTTCTTCTCTCTTTTTCATCTCTTAAATATATTTTTGCATTTTCATTCTTATAATATATCTTTTCATTTTTGTTGTACAAATTATCTTGAATTTCTTGAATCTCCCCCTACAACCACTCATCAAAGGAATTTTAATAATTAGAAGAAGCAAATGATGAGCTCCAAACAGAACCTAAATAAAATATAGATGCATGAGTACTAAGATCATACACTAGCCATTTTTTTGGCTCTACTCCAACGACTTGAAGGTAAATATGCACAATATCAACTCTTGAGTCTTTATAAATTGATTTGTCACTTGAGAAGTAATAAAAATCATATTCTCCATAGCTTCCTAGAATTGTATAATGCAATATAACCTTGTATTTTAGAAGAAACTAATATAATAACATAAATATATTGTGGGATATGGCATGAATCTAGGACATAGCTCTAACATCTCATTGATATATATACTGTAATTCACATCTTTAACATAAACAATTCATCAAACTGAAATGATAAATTTATAAAAATATTACAATTCACATAACATATATAAACAAGAAAAAAAATGTATCCATTTGTAATTTCGAAAAACATGCTAACACAAAGTTAACAGTGCCATGACACCTTTCTTGGCCTCTTGCATGGCACATTCACAAAGGTGCAAATCACCTGAAACTATGTATAATAGTCCAGAAACATATGCACTTTTTTAAGACTATTTTATTAACTGATATAATACTTTTTATATAGAGGTATTATTCTGTTATACATTAATGAAAAATAAATATTAGTTATGATATGCTATTTCTCTCATTCTCTTATTATTCAATAACATCATTCAAATCATCATAACTAGTTATTATATATAATAAATATATAAGTTTTACATTTATTTTTTATTTAAATTTTATTTTCATTAAGAATATAAGTTTTTAAATTTTAAATTGTAATATTTTATATAAAGAAAATATGGTAATTGAATTGATGATATTTTTACTAGACTTTCTATATTATATATTATTTTTATTTGATGTTAGATATAAACAATCTTCTAAATATCAAGAAAAAATTAAAGGGAGTCATTATACTTATTGAATCCATATATAATAACTCATGACTATTAGACTATAGAATATCTTGAACTCTTCACTATATTAATATTCTCACTATTTTTTCCAAACATCTTGATGAATACTATTTGACTTTACATCTTTATCAACTTTTTTATCCATTTTTCAAGTTTGTCATTTTATCTGATACTAATCACATGTTTGCAGGTATCCTTCATAGAGATCAACAAAGTATTATTCCATCTATATTTTTTTGCAAAAAACAAAAAAGAAAAGAACAATATATCATGTTGTATTATTTTTGTTATTATTTTTAATATACAACAATTTTAAAATTGGCTACATGCATTAAATTATACTTCAAAATTTTCCCAAATATTTTTTCATATTTGAGAGCACTTTGCTCTACTTTATACCTTCCCCAACTAGTTTCTCTTTAAAAATTTTTTAGATTCTATGAGAAATAGAAAGAATAAACCTATAAACAAAATAACATAAGCAAATACATATACATATAAATGAAAAAAAACCATACTTGTGTTACTAATTTGATGTATTTTTCTTTTTTATTAATTTTCCAAAACTAAGTAATACAAAGATCATTTTCATTCTCAATGATAATGAAGGATCAATAATAAAATCAGAGTTAGTTATTTGATAAACATTACTAGATTTAAAAAAAAATAAATTTAAAATATCATGAATAGTTTTAAAAGAAAGTAATGAAAAATAAAAATAATAAAAACTATTCGTACATGAAGTAATAAATTTTTCTAAACTACATATTGTTTATTATTGAGAATGAGCTGAATAAAGATTTTATCTTAACTTTGCATGTAAACTATAAATTATAATTATTCAACTATTGTCAATGTTGTAGTAGTATTGCATGTACCTCCTAAGATAGGTGAGATAGAGCAAATATTAACAGCTGGTACATAATGAGATGAAGATGGAATATCAGTAGTAGAAAATATGGCAGTATGAAGAGGAGGTGATGCCAACATATCCTTTGTAGATGTAAATAAATATGGTGAAATATTTGTAGTGGTGTTGTCACTGAATAAATATTAATTTTTTTCTATATGAACTAGTTGTTGACTTCCTTTGCCTCTCCATAGGAATAGAGATTCTCAACCACTTGAATGGTTACCTCTCATTCCTAATTCAATTTCCAAAAACATCCAAACATTCAAAGACAACAAATAATATTAATAAATAATACATACGAAGAAAATCATTACAAACACATTAATAATTATAAAACTTTTATTTCTTGAACAACTAAAATGTAACAGTTACAAAAGAAGTAATATAACTCATCATCTAAAGTTAATAAAATTCTAATCATCATCACAAATATCAAACAAATATTCACCATCTAAATATACATTCTCATCTAATTTTACTATTAATTCTTCCTCATTATCTTCTTCAACATGTGCATCATCAATATCTAAATAGTTTTCATCTTCACTAATCAATGTTTCAGGTTCATCATCTACCATAGGATTGATAGGATGAATTTTCATAATATTCTCTTGAAAGTAGGTACATGCAATGCTGTCACTATGACAATTGTTTTATTAACTTCTATAGTTGATTTAGATTTTATTTTACAAATAGCCAACTAATCACCAGAATATCTTCTTGTGGTTAGATAAGTGATATAACATATTTATTCTACTTGCACCGCAAGAATGAATAGATCATACTTACAATAATATTTCGTATGCTACATATTTACAAGGTTATATAGATAATTAATTCTAGTGCTAAAATTTAGAATGGGAACAAACTATTTACACTTAAACATAATTGCCCTTTTAATTGGTAAATTATGATACTCCAATTGTAGAATTTTAATCAATTTATTATGAAAGTCCATATTAAATGTAGTATAGTTAGACCCCTTAATACATACACCATTATTCATTGTAGCTCTATTTGAATCATGTTTCAAAGTATGAAAATTATATCTATTTATATAATATATGAGATATATTTATAAACTCCGTAATGACCCTCTTACAAGATAATTTATTTGTCTATTATAGATATTTGATGATGGTTAATATGCCTAAAGAAGGATTAAAAAAATAATCAAATAACATACGTGGGCACTTTATTTATTAGATGGAAATATGAAAATTTATATACTGACAAATTTCTTAAACCAAGATGTAAAATCTCTATCAAGCTTAATATCAATAATAGCATCATTAATATGTGGTTTACTTTATCTTAATTCTTTAGTATGTGTTCTATAAAAGTAGAGGTGTCAATCGGGCCGGGCCGGTCCGGGTCAGGCACGAGCCGTGCCTGACCCGGCACGGTTCAATGCCCGTGGCATGGTACATCGGCATGGGTTCATTCCGTGTGGTGTCCCGTGTTAGTTGTCCCTCTTGCTTCGGCCCTCCAGCAAAAAAGACCGCGGGTCGGATCTGATTGGACCCGACCCTCGGTCCCCCGAACCGACCCAATTCCCCCCCCCCCCCCCAACGGGGAAAAAAAAATTTAAAAAAATTAAATTTCAGCTGTTGGATCTACCTCCAACGGCTAGGGGGCAGAATCCAACGGCCCTCATGATTCTGCCCCCTAAAAATTAAAAAAAAATTACTTTTAAAAAAAATATATATTTTCTTTAATCTATAAATTCCACCCTCCCCCCTCCTCTCTATAATATTTATGTTTTACATAAATATTTTTTCTCTCAAATCTCTCATTTTCTCTCTCAAAAATATTGCTCCTCTCTCTCGGGACTCGGGATTTCGGCATTCGGCTTGGATTTTCGGGAATCTCAACTTGAGTTTTGAATTTTGAGCTTAAAAGTGGTGCACCGTACACGTGACCAACCTCACTACTTTTACTGGGTTATTTATTTTAAGTTTTTTTTACTTTCTCTATCTCTCTCTAGTTTCTCTCTCTAGACTAAAAATATAAAATATTAAAATCAATCATCTAGTCTCTAAATAACTATTATGAATAACAAAAATACTAAAAAATGACAAATATTAATGAAACATATTTAAATTTAGAAAATAAAAATATTACACAAAGGTCTAAGGCTGATGAAACTTTGGTTTCTCCAGTCGCCTCAACCCAAACTTGTAAAAAACAAATAAACTAGGACTTCTGTAGTTTGGACTCATTTTAATATAATAAAACAAAAAAAAATGTTAGGAGCGAGGAAGAAGAAATGGCACAGTGCAAATATTGTATGAGACTTTTAACATGTAAGAGTTTGTGTTGGACTGGACACCTTGAGAGGCATACCGAATTATACACCAAAAAACATGGTCCATTAGATCCTAGGCAAACCCAACTTGGCACTGCATTTATGAGACTGAATCGAGTTCAGTCTCAAAGTTTACTCCCTTCATATACTCCAGCGAGTTGGGTAGGGACGGCATGACCAGACTTATCACATTGATGGATCTTCCGATCATATTTTCGGAAGATCCAAGGGTAGTGTTCATCATGCAGACATATCTTCAGCCTACTTATCGTAGGATTCCTAGGTCTACATCTAGGAATGACATACTAAAGATATATAAGTTAGAAAAACAAAAAATAATTAATGAATTTATGGCATATAGTGGAGTGGTGTCTGTGACGTCCGATATCTGGACAAGTCACGATGAATCATCTTATGCATGTCTCACTAGCCACTATATAGATTCTAACTGGACTATGAATAAAAAAATTTTAGGATTCTCTGAGATTCTTCATCCTCATGATGGCCCGGCCATTTTTGAGTGTATGATGAAAATCTTTAGAAAATATAAAATTCAAAATAAAATTTTTAGTGTCACATTCAATAACACATCTAATAATGGAGTAGCAATTAACATATTTGTTATGAATATTAGAGACGCACCATTAGGAGAGATCTTTCATGTCATATGCATGTGTCAGGTGATTAACCTGATTATTCAATCGGGTATGAAGGTGTGTTCCCCCGCGTTGGATAATATACGTAATGTACTAAAATATATTCGCACTCCTCGCAGACAACAAAAGTTTGGTAGTCTCTATTTGTCTGTGAATCTTAAGAAGAAGAAATTCCAATCGGATGTGAGACATCATTGAAATTATATGTACCTGATGTTAGAATCATGTGTTGGATACGAACACGTGATATCCGATTAAGTCAATAGTAAGAGTGACAAACTTATTATTGACGACACTGACTGGGCTTCAGAAATTTCATTTATGAAAATTTTCAAGATTTTTTATGACACGACGAACATGTATTCGTCGGTTTATATGCCCACGACTTGCATTGCACTCCAGTGCATATGCAATATTAGTAGCATGTTTAGAAAGTATCGAGCTGACCCGACACTTAGCCATATGGTTGCAGAGATGGAAACCAACACTACTACAAAACAGCAAATTAATGACGTTTTATTCCTTGACGCTTTCAGAAAATGGTATTATTCTATTTGTAATTAGACATTTAATGACATTTATCTAAAAGCATCATTATTTCGATAATGTATTCTATTTTTATGGTACTTACTACAAGTGTTATTGTTACTATAATAAAACTTAAAATTAATGACGCTTTATATCTTGACGCTTTTATAAAATATCATTATTATATTTGTAATTAGACATTTAATGACACTTACTAGATATTTCATTGTTAAGACTAATAGGTTATAAAAATTTCTTACTTCCTTAAAAATTTCCAAGGAATAAGAGGCTGAAAATTAAAAACCTTGTCACCTTTATTAGTGTCGTGGATTTGAAAAATTTAATTTTGAATTTATTGATTTGTAACTAATTTCTTATTTATTTTTTTTAATAATTAATAATATTTTTATTTGTACTCTATAATAATAAAAAAACTTATCAAATTTTAGTTGAAAATTATTTATTAAAAATAAACAGAAACTTATGATAAAATTTAAAAATATCTAAATATTTTTACATTCAAAATTGAGTTTTTTATTTATAAAATAAGTAATAATATTTAATTTTAATAATAATTTGTTAATATTTAATTTATCACTAAGTGAAATAAAAATATAATGTAAATATAAGGTGATTTAATAAAATTATGTGATTAAATTAATATTATTTTTAACTTAATTTAATATAATGAAGAATCGATCGCTAGAAAGACTTGCAGGTCTTCTTCATCACGTTCAGCCATTTCCAACAGCTCGGCTTCAAGCTTGTGTCTCCAATATCATTAGCCATATTTGCAGCATCCTGTAAGTTTCTCCATTAAGTTTCTAATTGTATCTGCTCTTCCATACATTTAACTTTTATCAAAAAATAGCACATTGAATCACTGGAATTGATGAGGTTAACCTATTGGCAATCAGTAGTCGTCAGCATACTTAGGCCATTACATGAACCACAACCACATCTCAACATTGTTTTGGTTATGTTCTTGTCAGTACAACTTCAAACAAAATACCATTAACTACCCACTCTTTACCCATTTCAGTTGTTAACTTATACTTAGTCTTTTCTTTATTTTTCTCTTAAGTTGTGGTAGTTTATTTTGTAAAGTCACTGGGGGTGTTCTCCCACATAATGGGGTGTTTATTAATTTATCTTTAATGCCTATTTGAAGGCTGCTTGGGTCATGAATGTAACGGACAGAAAATAGCAAGCTCCATATTTTCTACTCACCAACTGCTCGACAAAATTCTTCTTCCATAATTGTCTTGTTTCTCTAAGCATCCAATATCTTGATTCTCTAAGTATTCACGGAACATCTTTATATTATATATTGTGATAATTTTTTCAGGGAATTTGGATGAGAGGGTGAGCAATAAGGTTTTGTATGATATTTTAATTCAAGATGAGAGAGTTCTGAAGTTGCACTTTGCTCGGGATAAGGAGAGTGACAAATTCAAAGGATATGCTTTTGCAGAATATGAAACTCGTGAGATTGCAGACTATGTTGTCAAGCTTTTCTCTGGTCTAGTTGTTATCTATGATCATACCTTAAAGTTTACGGTGTGTCCATTATTTTCTACAAGCATTTGACTGTATGTGAATTTATCTCTTCTGCTGGATCCAGTTGTTATACTTTTTGTAGTTTCTCCTACTGCCCATTGGACATGATTTTGCCTGTTATGAATTAAACTAGAAAAACTCTTTTTTGTGCATATTTCTTGGCAATATAAACTGCAGAACATATGTAATGTGATTGTTTCTTCTCCAAATTCATCTAGAATGCCAATACATTCTCCTTTGCTACTGAGTGGAAGTGTAAACTCACTTCAATCCAAGTGATTGTTTGCGTCATGTAGGGGATCATCCTATTCTTCTCCACGTTGTTATTTAGGAGGTACTATACTTCTAGAATTTTCATGAGTTGTGATTCCTTTCTGGGTCTATTTTCTTCAGCATCTCTTGTGATGTATACTTTTTGATTTTATTCAGTGCTAGCCTTCCCTAATAGCATGAACCACCCCAATGCATATGGGTCACCTTTTTCTGGCATTTCTTATGATTTGGGTCAGATACTTTCTGGGTCGCCACTTGTGTCTGGCGGCCAGTTAAGGTCCGGAAGCTATGATAGGAGTAGCAGTATACCATACCCATCCTATTGGTAATCTTTAAAAGTTTTTATTTTTAAGTTTCAAATGCATCAAGTAGATTTTTGTCTTTGTGTATAAGAAGCCTGGTATGTAGCCTGTTTGGAGTGTGCTGTGAAACTTTATTTATTTGTGCATTTTGTGTAGACTCTACAATATTGTTTATTAAGTTTAGTATCTTCACTTAGTGGATACCTCCTGATTTACTGTTTCTGAAAGCTTCATCATTCCAAGTACCCTTTTCCTTAACATTGTCTCATCTTTCATAGCTTAGCATTTTATTTGACAATACCTTGTTTGTTCATGGAAAATTACTATAATGATGAAGTAAAAACTGCTAGAATAGTTTTTTTCACCCTTTACCTAATCTCTCTTACCAACCTCAAGGTAGATGTAATGATAAATTTTTATACATTAGTGATGGTTTAAACACGTCTAAAAAACTACTAGAATAGTTAGTTTCAAAGAAAAATATATGCTTTGATGATTAAATTGTAGTGTTAGATGTTGATAATGGAGGGATGATGGAGTGGCCCTTGTTCGTTGTGTATCTGTAGCATAGCTTGATCCAACTTACTAGCCGTCTAGACTAAATTTGGTTCGAGTCTTATGCTTGACATGGATCATGTTGGGTCTTGGAGTGGGGCTCGTGAGACTGTGATTTGAGCATACATGATAGCTACAAAAAATGTCATGGGTTGGGTGTTATAAGGGTGGGCATGTGATTTGCCTTCTGACACATGACCCACCTTGAACCATGCTTTCTTTAATGCAACAACTATGGAACCATTCCATTGAATGTTGTAAGTGGGTGGAATCCAACATTGGATTTTGTTTGGTTTGGTAAAAAAATTATACAATTCTCCTAAAATTAGTTGTTAAGATTAGAACACTAAGCTTAGATAAAATAAAAAGTAAGCTGAAAACTATTTAATATTTATATAAAAATGTATAATGACTAATTTATAATTTGGATATATATTATAATAATAGTTTTTATATATTCATTATAATATTAATTTATTAATATAATTTATAGAATAATATCCTATTTTATTATATCTTTTCTTTAGAGAAAATTAAATATTTTAAAAATAAATATATTTATAACTACATAAATAATAAAAATGTTTGATTTTAAGAATAAAAAAATAGAGATATATTATATATTTCATCTCCTAAAATAGAGATATAAATAAATAAAAATTAACATTTAATATACAAAAATTTTTGAGTTGTGATCTATTTGAGTCAAGTTACTAGTTTGTCGACTAAACTAATTAACATTTTTAGTCATGCTCGAACTTGAATTGATCTTACACGAGTTGAGTTTTGATCGAATTTTAATTGAGTTGAGTCCGAGTAGCTTGTGAGTTGTCTTGTCTCCTTAGTACCTATAGTTATAACCACAAATTAACTAATTGATTGGTAATATTCCAAAATGCGAATCTATTCCATAATGGAACATAATAATATTTTGGGTGGCTAAATATATTTTTCTTGATTACTCTAATATTTATAAATGATTTTTGATTCATTGAATATTCTTGAGTGTTAATTTTTTTCTAAGTATCACAATAAGATGGTGACTGTCAAATTGTTATTTATCCCATAATTTTCATAGAGGAGGTTTTTGGACAGTCATTTAAGACCTTCCTCATGAAAGAAGATATGGATATCATAATATTATCAACATAGGTGTCATCTAATTACCTTATGTTCTATATATGGTAAGAGAAACATTTAATATGTTTTTCATATATTTTAACTATCTTATTTATGCTTTAATTTTTCATAATGAGAATTGTATTTAATATTAGTTAAATTAAAATATTAAAACTTTTAAATATTATGTGAAATTAAATCATGCCCTTGCATACAAAGATGGTTGATGCTAAAGAGGCAGAGCGATTTATTTTTATAAATTCAACATTGATTTCCAAAGCTAGATTGGGAGAAGCAAGCAAGAAAAACAGGTCAAGGGTTATAGCTAATCGGTTGATGAATGCAAATAATATAGATTTTGTTTTTATTCCATATAACCCAGGGTAAGTTATTTAACATAAGTAAAATTATAAGTAAGCATATTTATCAAATTATAAATGTTATATTGTTACACTAATGTTAATTTTGTAGTTGTCATTGGGTATTGGTGGTACTTGACATAAGGACTTTGATCGCCTATTACCTTGATTCCTTGCATCATCAACCTTCAGATGATCTTAAAGACATTGTTAATATGTAAGTTTTTCCCTTCTTATTATAGAATGAAGTATTTGTTGGTAACAATTTTTTTTTCTTAATGCAGGGCTCAAAGAAATCTTCACTTTAAAAAATATACCTCATCAAAAAGAGAGCCTAATTGGGTTGTACTAGGGGTACATAACTCATTAACTGAGAAAATATAATATTTAGTTTCTTCTGCTTAATTTTAAACTTATTACAATATGACTTGCAAGTAACTCCATATATATATATATATATATAATGATTTTATTTTCCATTCAGTGCCCAAGACAACAAGGTAGTGTTGAATGTAGATACTATGTGATGAGATATATGAGAGATATCATTCTTGATCAAGGATGTCTAACAACAAAAAGGTATGTGTTGGTTTGTTGTTTCTCAATATATCAAGTTTTTTTATTTTCCAATTTTATTGATTAAAATAATACTTTACTTTTTAACAGTTTAATGGGAAGAAATCATAAAACAAAGATGAGTTGGATGAAGTACGATCTGAATGGGTGATATTGGTGACTCAATTAATACTTTCCTCGGTTTGAAAAGCATTGGGGACACCTTTTTGTATTGAAGCATGAACAAATTTTGGCATTTCCAACTTTAACTTTTGATGAGATTCATAATTTATATATCTTTTGACCCAAAATATGACTGAAGGCAAATTGTTAGACATAATCATTTAAAGACATTTTAGCATTTTCCTTACACATTCATTATATTTCTCTAATTTTCATATGTTGAATCACGTTAGTATATTGTATGTATGATTCATAAGCATTTAAAGGTAAACTTATATTTGGTCAAGTTAGGAGATCTTCCAACTTTGGAATGGTCTATGAACTATTGTGATAATAAAGATATTTTTTATAATGAGAACAAAGTTATTACTTATTACTTTCTATTAAATATTCATAACTTGAATATGAAATTGGAATTTTTTTGTTATCATACTATCTTTTGTTTATGTTGTCAACCATATATTTTTTTTTGTAGATTGCCAATGAAAAAAATTGTGATTTCGACTTTTGGCTTCAATACTTTACCACAACATTATAAATTACCTTTTCACTCTTATAAAACACAATTATTATTTCAAGGCACAATGTTTTTTTCACGCAGCCTTTATTTTATTAATGAATCTAAAACTATAAGTTGATTAGATTACTATATTTGTGTAATCAAATAGAACTTGAAATTACATTACATAGCATCTCATCGAGTTTTTTTGATGTGTTGGGAAGATGAAAAGTAATTTAACTTTTCATTTTATTATATTTAATTGGTTTTTGTAGTGTTTTTTCAAGTTATTTGTGAGATCTTTAAACTCACTACACACATACAGGTTTTAAATTAATTATTATTATTTTGTATTTTAAAAAATTTGATCAACTTTTATGCCATAATTGATAAATCTCATGCTTTATATTTTATCCATTACTACTAACTATGTTTTAGTTTTAAATTTGTTTAATCGTATATGTCAATTGTTATATAAATTATTTTTATGATATGTTGTTATCATTCCTATTTTTTTTTCCAAAGCTCTATAATATATTTTTTTCTGCAAGTGTAAGTATTTATTGTTCATCTTTTTGTATACATGTTACCTTATTTGGAAATTAACTCTCAACTTTGTCAGGCTAGCATGAACCAATTTTATGGAGATAAGGCACAATTGGGTTGCATATATCAGAAATTTAGAATTGAATTTAAGAAATGAATTTTGAAATTGTGTTATATATTTTTTTTTGATTTGTAAGAAGTCCGAGTTCCCCATTGTACTTGAAAACTGTATTCTTGGTATGGATTGTAAAGAATGTTGTTCTTATGTGCATGCAGTATTACAATAACAGGTGAAAATATATTTATAATAATTATTAAATTTAAATTTATTTAAATCATAATCATCCTTGACGCTTTTACTAAGTGTCATAGTATTAAAAAAATTTACGATAACTACAACATATAATAACGTTTTTTTGTAGTGTCGTTGAATCATACCTTGACGCTAAAATAAAGTGTCATTTTAAATAAAAATGACACTTTATTTTAGCGTCAAGGTATGATTCAACGACACTGCAAAAAAACATCATTATATGTATAGACTTTTTATGTCACGCTAGCAGATGACACTATCGATAAGCGGCATTATATATATATAATTACGCTTTTTAAGCATCTTTGATTATGGTTTTTGTAGTAGTGCAAGTACTTAAAGTATTGGTCCACCGTTCCATCTCTTTATTGCCTCGCTGCATGCATGGACCCTAGGGTTAAGATGGAAGGGGTAGAAAACAGCCTGACTTATATTTTCTCGTGCATGAACCTGGAAGAGCCACCTGAAGCGTTCATTCACGAAACGTTGATTGACCTATTCACATACTACGATACTAAGTATGATGGTGGTGGTAGTGAGACTGTGATTACGGACATTGATACCTTATTCGTAGATGATGATTTTTCCATTCAGCTAGCAAGGGGGAAATGTAGGGGTGGATCATCACATAGGAGCGAGCTTTCTCGGTACTTAGATACCGATTACTACTCAATCCTATCACATTCTGATACTAAGAATCTTGATATATTATAGTGGTGAAAATCATATGAGTTCACCTTTCCCGTGCCATCTAGGATGGCACGGGATCTACTGACTCCTCCGGTGTCGAGCATAGCATCAGAGTCTGTTTTTTCTATTACAGTGGACGTGATTTCGGATAGGAGATCAAGATTACATTCAGATATTGTTGAGACCTTGGCTTGTTTGAAGGATTGGGAGGATTCAAGGTTTAGCATCCATGATCGTGCTGGAGCTGAGACTGGGATTGGGACTACAGCCGCATCCACTACGATAGCGGAGGAGTTGATTACTGATGATGATGATCCATATGAAACTGATCTTGATGTTGCTGCTGATGATGCTCATGATATGCCGATTAACGATTGATAATAATCTACTATTTTTTGATTTCGATGTTTTGTTTTTTATTGATTGTACTCTTTATTTATACGTTACATTGAAAATATAATTTGTTTGGTTCGGACCTTCAGTATCTAATGACGGATTGGTCATTTTTCATTTGGTTTGCTTATGTTTTTTTTTTAATTTTTTTAACATTATTTATTGATTTATTTATTTTTTTGTTTTAATTTTTCATTTAGAAATTTATAACTATATTATATAATTCTAATAAATTTTAAACTAATTTTATATTACATTATAAAAAAATTTTAACTTAATAATTTTAATAAATTTTAACATTTTTCATATTATAAATATATAATATTATACATTATCTATAATTATATATATAATTTAATAATTTATATAAATAAAATAAAAATTAAAACAAAATAATTTAAAATTTTTTTTTACTGGTCCGTACTGCCTGGTTTGGCCCGTACGGCCAGGCATGGCATGGCAAGGCCCGCAATGCCTGCAGGCCGTGTCGGGCCTAGCTTTTTTAAACCGTGTCGGGCCAGGCACGACACTGTATAGTAACCGTGCCGTGCCTGGCCCGGCACGAAAGCACGCCCGTGCTCAAAAAAAATGGGTCGAGCCCACCCTGTCCCGTTTAACACCTCTATATAAAAGTAAGATAGAAGTCATTTTAAATATTAACAATAGTATATCACATACCATGAGAAAGAAAAGGTAATATCAAATGAATATAAATCTTAATTAATATATAGTTTAACTCCCTCATAGTTTAATAAGATAAATGTGAAAACAATATGATATTCTTGGTCATTCAAATAATATTTTGATTTTTCTATACCATATGATCAATCTACATGGGTGAAAATAAAAAAGTATACATTCTTGTTTTGATCCATCCTCCATATCATAATTATTAATTTGAGATATTTTTTGATGCATAGTATACACTGGTAGCTGGAAGTAGTGCGAACAAAATGTAAAAGATTGTTCAACCAAGTAGGCATTAAATATCAAAATTCAAAGATATCTAAAAAAATTATTCATTACAATAATATTTATTTGTAAGATGCATCCATTTGGAAATTATATATGATGAAATGAAAAATATATAATCTCTCAAATAGATACATCCATTTGTATTGCACATGGCCTACTATCATTGATTCATAAGGTAAGTGGATCGCGATATGTTTCATGGAGTCAAAGAAGCTTGGAAGAAAAATACACTCAAGTCTACATAAAATGATGAAAATATCACTTTGTAAATGCTCCATGTCTTTATTATGACATTACAAGTGAAATTCTTAAAAAAAAACTTATTTTGGTCTAAACTTTTCAAACATTTTCTAGAAGTAATTCATAGAATACTATGGGTATTAGCCTCAACATAAATACATAGTAATCATGATTTTTCATCCCAAATAATTTATGTTTCTTCGTATCAACACTTCTTCCCTTATTATATGCTTATCCGATAAAAAAGTTGAGCTCTATCAGTCATATGCAAAAAAGTATTTTTGCATCATTGTCAAGATTATAATAAGTCTTAAGAAATTTATTTTTTGATCAATCCCTATGTAACTCTAGACGTGAACAAAACTTTTTTATATTCTCTCTTGATTTTTCATTGTCTTTTATTTTTTCTTTTACATTCATGATAATATTAAAAATATTATCAAAAAAGTTTTTCTTAATGTGCAGCACATCTTAGTTATGCCTAATTAGATTTATTTTCCAATAAGACATATCCCAAAAGATACTTTATTTTTGCTTAATACAATGATAATTCTTAGAAATTTGTGCATTTATTCAATCAACATTAATTTTTGTAAACTTTTTGAAGTCATTTCTTTCACTCACCTTTAATATTTCTACACTTGACCTCATTGGTTGTGCACCTTTTAGAACAATATGCCTTTTCTTTAATACTTTTTTATTCCTTCGAAATGGATATTCTATTTGTAATAACTTACAATAATTATCAAACCAAGAAGTCTTTTCACCTTTACTTAAAGAAAATGCATCAAAGTTCTCCATGCAGTAAGGACAAACTAATTTTTTTACAATACTCCATCTTGACAATACAAAATGTGCTGAAAAATCATTCATAGTCCACATAAGTACTGCTTTCATCTAGAAGTTTTGTTTACTAGATATATCTTATATATCCACACCTAGCTCCCACAAAATTTTAGCTCCACATTTCGAGGTTACAAAAAAATATTCAACTTATTTTTTGGATTTCTGAGACTAGGCACAATAACAAAAAAATATACATATTTATCTTTCATGCATGTCAATGATAGTAAATTATATGGTGTAATAATCACTAGTCATGAAAAGTATTATTACCATGTTTATCCAAATTGCAAAAATTTATCTCTACACAGTCATAATCTAATATTTTGATTTTCAACTACAAAACATGGATGAATATGACCAAATTATTTCTAAGATAGATAACCTAAACAATGTCGTATCACACCTTTTTTTGGTAGTATGCTCTTTGTACCAATTCATGTCATTAGCAGTATCTTTGTATGCAAATAATTTTTATAATTGAGGAGTCATTGAGAAGTATAGGTGTCATTTGGGCCGACGACCCAGGACCAACCCAAAGCCCGGCACGACACACTACAGTGTTGTGCCCGCGCCAGTGCAGGATGCACTCTTGGCATCAATCGTGCCATGTCATGTCGGGCTGATGAATTTCGACCCGCATGCTGTGTCATGCCGGGCCGAGGGATTTCGGCCATGTGCCATGCTAAGTACGACACATGTGCCTAGCATGTGGGCATGACATAAGTGACCACGCACCACTCATGGTCACAACGGAGTGATGACATCTCGACGAGCTGATGCTTGACGGGCGAGGCTCGGTGAGCCTCGAATGAGCGACAAAGGTGGCATGGCGCACACTGCCAAAATCCTAATTTTTTTTTAAAAATTAGGGGTTGGCCCGATCCGAGCTGGGCTGATCCAGACCAAACCAGGCAAAATTCAAAGCTAGAAGCCCATGCCGAGCCAAACCTAATCCAAACCATGTCATGCCAAGCACGACACACCAACCTAGTTGGGCCAAAAAAAATAGGTCGTGCAGCCCAGCACAACTCGTTTGACACCTCTAGCGATAAGTAATACATCTTATTATGATAAATATTTGTTTTCTATCTTTTAAATGCATGATGTCTTTTATACAGAGGATAAATACAAAATTTACAAGTAATTACTTCACTATATTCATCCTAATATATCATGCATCCATTAATACAACAATGAATCTTTTTTACAAACAACCTCAAATCTTGTATTAACTTATTTATATTGTAAAAGCTATCTATTATGACATTATTATTTGAAAATAACTTATTAATTTCATCAGAACACCTTTCTAAAAAATGATAAGTTTCTTTTAAATTCAACAGTCTTACTACCACATCATATAACTTTAAGGGGTCATATGGATTATCAGGTCAAACCACTTATTCTAATATTTTTAGCATTTCATAAAATTCTTTTATAGCTAGTTTTGGAATATTTTTAATGACATCCATATTGAAGGAATGACCAATATCATACTTTAACATAACTTCACATATATTGTTGGGATGAGCATATTTCATTGCAACATATAACTCAACATTTCTCTATGCATATTACTTTGTAGTTTGTTGCATAATATGTTTCCTATGTTTATATCAAACATAATGGTTTCTAATAAATCTATTTTTTTTAAGATGTAATCACGTAGTGTCTACCTTTTGAATACTTCAATTCTAATATTTATAATCAATACACGGGCATCGTATTTTTGTTTCATTCATTAATTTAGGGTGTTTTTCAGCAAAACTAACAAAATTCTCAATCCCAACTACAATTTCATCAATCAAAAATTCATCTCTAATCTAACATTCATCCATTCATGATCAATTCTTATCATATTTTCTATTATTGTTATATATAATGATAATGCATATTTAATAATAAAAATATAGTGAATGATTCATGTGTACTAATATTGTAGTGATTGATTATTGAAATGTAAATATATTAGAAATATGTATAAAGAGATATGAACATATAAGGATATGGGTAAGAACACATGAATCATTAGTTAAATCAATCATAATATTCTTTGAAACATATAAGGATATGGGTAAGAACATATAAGGATATGAACATATAAGGATATGCATATTTAGGCTAATAATAATATTTAGGCTAATAATAATATTCTTTGAAACATAAACTATAAACCATAATGTATCATCTTAGATAACTTTAACCCAATAATTAGTTAAATCAAAATAAATAAATAAATAAATAAATAAATAAATAAATAAATAAATAAATCAAAATAAATAATTTGAATAAAAACATAAACTATAAACCAATAATTTTAATTAACAAAAAATAAAAGTAGTTATTAAATATTTCTAATACAGTATGTTACATTGTTAAAACAAAAACATAACAAAATTTCATTACATCAATCATAACAAAACAAAAAATATGAATCATTAGTTAAATCAATCATAATATTCTTTGAAACATATAAGGATATGTAAATATATTAGCCTAAATATTAGCCTAATATTGTAGTGATTGATTATTGATTATTATTAGGTAGAAGTGTCAAGTGAGCCAAGCAACCTGGGCATGTCATGAGGCACGACCCGCCTAATCCATGCTGGGCCTCATGCCGGACCATGCATGACCCAACTATCTGACTCGAAGGCATGATCCAGCAGCATGGTTGGGAATTGTACTTAGGAATCCAGCTTAAAAAGGTAGGCCTGACATGTCCCGACTACCTAGTCTACCGGATTCAGACTAGTTCATGCTAGACCTTGGGGATATCACTTAGGGTCATGTTGGGTCATGCCGGGACATGCCACTTTGGGCCCGTTTAGAATTGAGTCATCTCTAATTTTAAATATTATAAAATTCAATACAAAATTAATTAATTAATTAAATTAATACAAGAAAAAAAAACAAAATTACAATCACAAGTCACAAGTCACAAGTCACAACTCATAAAAACACAAAATTAATATTATAAAATTAATTCGGTTCGTAACGTAATATAAGTACAAAATAATAATGCAAGCTCAAAAATTAATACATCAATGATTAATCTAGTAAGTGTCTAATGGTATCACTAACAGTAAGCTTGATCTCAACCCTCATCAAAGTCCTGCAAATTATCATCTGCCACCAACCCCTTCGCTCTTACTATAGTTGGAATACGATCATGGATGCCAAAGCTCAAATCCTCTCAATACTTCATGCATGCTAATGCTTCAATAATATATGGCTGCAATTTCGATATATCTATCTGAAATCACATTCAATACAACGAAAAAAACTGACTCCGATGCTATATTTGACACTAGAATCAATTGATATCATGTCATCTTAGATAGCAAGGGATATATGGACTCATATGATTTATACAATTGTAAAATATCAAGATTCTTATAATTGGTATGTGATAAGATTGAGTAGTAATCGGTATCTAAGTACCGAGATAGCTCTCTCCTATTTGACAGTTCACCTCATCATTTCTTCCTTGCTAATTGAATGGAGAAGTCATCATCTCAAAATATGGTATACATGTATGTACTCAAAGCCTGTCTACTAATACCACCATACCTAGTATCATAGTATGTACTCAAAATATGCTACATATGCACATGTGTGCAATACAAGTCATGCGAATATAAACTGACAAACACATATTCGTCATGTCATAAAAACTCTTCAGAAATTTAATAAATGAAATTTCTATATCCCAATTAGTGTCATCAATAATAAGTTCATCACTCTTACTATTAACGTAGCTGATGTCACATGTTCGTATCTTACACATGACTCCAACATAAGCTGTGTAGTTCCAACAATGTCTTACATTCGATTATAATTTATTTTTCTTTAGACTCACAGACAAATAGAGACTACAAAACTCTTATTGTCTATGAGGTATACACCCAAATTTTATTAAGTTACATATTTTTTCTAAAGTATGGGAAACAACCTTCATCCCTGCTTATAATATAAGATTAATGCACACAAATTTTACACATGACACATGTATCTAATGTGGAAAATCTATTCTAATCTCTCATCTCTAATGGTCCTGACAAACATGTTAATGATTACTTCATTATTAGATACATTATCGAATATGATACTATATATTTTATTTTGAATATTACATTCTCTAAAGATTCTTATCATGTACTTATAAGTAGTCGGGCCATCATAAGGATGAAGAATCTCTAAAAATCCTAATATTTTTTTATATTGTGTCCATTTAGAATCTACATAGTGGGAGATGAGGTATGTATAAGATGCATCATTGCGACTAGTCCAGATATCAGATGTCATGGACACTATTCTATTATATTTCCTAAATTCATTAATTATTATTATTATTTCTAACTTATAATATTTGAGTATGTCATTCCTATATGGATACTTATTAATAATCCTATGATATGTAGGATAAAAATAAGTCTGCATAATATTGACAACCTTGGGATCATCCAAAAATCTAATCAAAAGAATCATTGTGGTGATTAGTTTAGTCATGTCTTCCTTCACTGATACATTATGGTATATAAAAGGAATCAATATAGAGATTGTACTAGATCCAACCTCAAAGATCCCACTACTCAGTTGGGTTTGCCTAGGATCTAATACATCATATTTTTTAGCTTATTATTTGACATACCTTTTAAGGTGTTTAGTCCCACGTGGACTCTTATAGGTTAATATTTTTTATAATTTTTGCACCCTGTCAATTCTTCATCGACACCCCTAACATCTTTATTTTGCATAATATTAAAGTTAGTCTAAATTATTGATTTTTTCTAGTTTTTTTTATTTTTTAGATGTCTGGGTCGAGGCCATGAGAGAAAATAAAATTTTGGTAGTCTAAGACCTTTCCGTTGGGTTATCATTATTCATATTAAACGTATTTATATTTATATAAATGTTAATTTTGTTATCATCATTAAAATTACTATTTATCATTTTTAATTTTTATTAGTTTATTAATTATATTATAAATAATATTTTTTAAATTAAAAATTATTTTATATTAAATTATTAATTAAAATAAAAATAAAAAAATCCAAATAAAATTTAAAAATAATATTCATAATGCATAAATCTATTTGTTTGATGATGTGCAATATTCGATATACAAATTCGATGTCTGCACCATAGTCCACACCCAAGTCCATAGAGTAAAAAGATTGAGAGACAAAATGAAAGATAGATAGATAGAGAAGACATGGATAGAAATAAGATAGAGATAATAGAATGAGAGGATGATAAAAATAGATATGAAAAAATATTAAAAAAATATATTTTTTTTGAATATTTAATTATTTTTTTAATAATATTTTTGATTAAAAACCCAATAGCCATTGGATTTCAGCTCATAGCCATAGGGGGTGCATCCAATATTTAAATGCATGCGTGTCTCTTTTTTTGACCATTGTGTTGGTTTGACTTGACGATTTCTTAAGCTTTAGCTTATAGGCTTGGGGTCGGGTTGAGGCCCGACGGGTCAAGATTGTCAAGCAAGTGGGTTTTGGGATTGGTCTAATCGGATCATGCCCGAACCCAGCCTGAGTTTTGGGGCATGGTTCTGGGTAGTGCCGAAGAACTGTGCTTTCGGGCTAGATAGCCAGTTCATGCCTAGCTTGACACAAGACCTAGGAGACCATGGCAAGACATGAACCATGCCTTGAGGAAAGCTCGACACGAGCCCAAGCATGGTTATGGGCCGTGATATGCTAGGCTAGTCACAACATGGGTTGGGCCCAAGCTACCCAGTTCACTTGACACTTCTATTACCCATTCAGTTAGCGAGAGGGAAACGATGGGGGTGGATCATCGAATAAGAATGAGCTATCTCTGTATATTGATACTAATTACTGTACAATCCTATCACATAATGAAAATAAAAAATTGATATTATATGATAGTAAAAATTATTTGAGTCCACCTATCTCATACTGTCTAAGATGACATGAGTTTTATTGACTTCTCTAGTACCGAGCATAGCATTAGAGTTTGCTTTTTCTGTTATTATCAATGTGATTTTGGATAAGAGATCAATATTATGGCTAGATATCATTGAGGTACTAGCATACATGAAAGATTAGGAGGATTCAATGTTGAAAATCCAAGATCGAGATCATGCTGGAATAAAAGCGGAGGAGTTGTTAGCACATGATGACTCATTGAACTCTCAGGAGGTTGAGCCTATTGCTAGTGATGCTATTAGATGTTTATGTGATGATGATCAGTTGCATACTCATATCAACTGGCATAGAAATTGAGATATTTGGCTTGCTTTATTATTTATTATGATTGAGATTTTATGTTGTTATTATGAGTTGTGACTTTATATTAATTTATTTATTTTTGGATTGAATGATGAGTCATGAATGTTTTTTTGATATTTATGATTATTTATTATACTTCTTCATTTGTATTAATAATTTTTTTATGATTTATTATTTATATGAAATAAATAATGCAATGCCGTTATGTCTTATACCACAATCAATCTACAATTTTGAATTTAATATATGAAATTTGGAAAAAAAATTAAAATAATTAATCCATAATTCTACAACCACAACTAGTGGGGGGAATATCTAGGCTCGAAGCCCCGAACTGGCAAGATAGTGGTAGGGTGAAATAACCAAACCCAAATCAACACAATCTAGCTTGAATCTAGCCAGCCTTGGGTTGGTCTTGAAATGTCAGGCCCACCACTTATGAGACGTGCCGTGCTTGGCATGGTGGCTCGACTAGGCCACCAAAAACTAGACCATGTTAGCATTACATGACTTATTTGATACCTCTTATCTTAGGAAGAAGTGCCTTCGTATTATGCTAGGCATACCTTTCATGAAGTCATTCCGGCATGACATGGCTAGAGTACTCTAGTTCGTGTCGTGTCTGGCAAGACACGGTGGGCCAATTGGGCCACCAAAATGTATGTCATGCTTGTTTGGCATCTCTACCTGTAAGTCTAATCTTACATTATCATAATGCCCCTAACACATTAGATTTTGTCTATTGTTCATATGAATAGAAAAATCTTACGTAGAAATGACTGGAAACCTAAGTAAGTTTGCCAAATACAAGTTAATGACATTATGTGTCTAGCTAATACAACCAAAAGCATCACTTTCTAAGGGTCAATTTTTGCGGCCATGCACATGGTTTTTGGCAAGTTCCATCATGTCAATGCATGAAACATGATTTTTGGTTTTGATCCAGGTTCATGTACTTTTTCATATCTTCACCATGGTCTTCTTCTAACCTTTGTTGGTTCATTTTTTCTTCACATAGCATATTATCCGCATCCAATTCTAAGAGCGATCGCTATGATTTTTTACATCTATGCCCAATAATATTATGTTCATTGTAGGCAAAACAAAACCTTGAATGCCTCTTTTTTGCATTTCCTCGTGTGATAAATATTTGATCGGAACAACGTGATTATAGAAGTGTCAAACGGCTGTGCCACCATGTCGTGCCATGTCTTGCCATGTCATGCATAGTATGATACACAGTCCACCTGCCCCGCATGGCACAATGGGAATGTCAGAGTGCACGACCATGATCGACTATGCCAAATAATGAAGATGCACGAGTCATGCATCTTCGTTGTTACCCTGATAATGGTACGACCGAGTGCATGATCGTGCCACCGTCAGATAACAAAATTTTGGTGTATTCTAGTATTCTTCACATGAAGTCGGTATCATGTGAAGATGCATAAGTCATCACTCTTCATATACATGTCCATCTGAAGCTAACCTATGGTTATTTGATTTTTTTATGATCACTTCTCCTTCTTGTAATGTCTAATAAAGCCACCATTACCATTAGTTTGTCTTCCCTTTAATGATAAGTCACTATGAGAACCTTTTGGTTTTTTGGTGTATTCAAGTATTCAAATAATTATTTTACTCGATTGAACCATTCGATTACGTCATCGCCTAAAAATCCTATGAATATTGAATTCCAATCTCATTGTTTTAGAGGATATGATCTATTGACCCCCATTGTTGCATTGTCAATATGAGTTTCTATTGTTAGAGTTCTTCGGATTCATGATCAAGTCACTTGAAATTTGATTGAGAGTTTCCTTCAATTATCATAGTCCTAAAAGTCCAACTTCAAAATACTTAATTCACTCCTTAATTTCCAATAGTAATTGCCCTTTGATCTAATAATAAGTTTCAACTCTAGATATAAAAGTATTAATATAATTTGAGTTCTCTTCTAATAATAAATAAACAATTATTAAAATACTTAAAATTATATTTTATTATGAAAGCTTGAGATGCTTAAATAAGCAAAGTTATTTAATAATTAATAGAGTATAAAACTTAGTGATTACCATAAAATTATGAATGTTACATTCTATACTAAAATTTCTTTTGTATTTAGAATGATCATAAATACACTATGCTACTACATCTTATTTGTGTTTGTTGCGATATGCATAAGCCATAAAATGATGAATGCTAATATAACTTATTATTTATTATGAACAATATTATAGATGTCCATAAATTATCTATTAATCTCTTGATTATTGATATTCTTGTAACTCTTATTATTCATAGATTAATTGTATTAATTAACATAGATTAATATGTATTCATTAATATATCTATTTGTGTATTGATGTATATATTTATTGATGTATTTATATATACATTAATGTATTCATGTATTAAACTTTATAAATAGAGAGTATTTCTATGAGTCAGTGTATACTCGAAGGAATAAGAATCCTCTCCCCTGTCTATCATATATCTCTTTCTCTCTTATCATTATATTTCATAATATTATTCAGTACTTGGAATTTGTATAAAATTTTGAAACTAATTATTCATATTCATAACGTCACATTTGTCACCAACTATTCCTCCACCTAATGCCACCAACTATTCCTCCACCTAATGCCACCAACGACAACAAGGTGCAGTCAAATTCTTTTGTTTCTCAAATTGGTTTTGCTATCCTTCTTCGATCGCAATGGCGTCATTATCTTCGATCGGATCCAGCCTCTTTCTAGGGTGTCCCCGTCGTGACGGGTCGTCATATTCTCATAAGATTTCGCCATTTGTCGATAATGTCTCATTTTGCCAGACGACCTCGAAGAAGCTTCGTTAGTTTCTGTCCTCGAATTGTCATCTGAAGTTGGTTTAGCGTTTGTATGCTGAATTTGATTGCCTTGTATTTAATGATTACAAACACTACGGGGCAATGTTAACCTCTGCACCTTGCCTAGTAGCATTTGAAGGTGTTTCAATTATAAACCTTTATGAAAGAAGAATAGACATTTTTCTGACATAGCAACGCAGGTTTTTAGTTTTTGTTATACGCTACATTTCAGTGGTTGGAAACAAATAATATAAAAAACTGTTAGTTCGGGGGCGGTTCATATGTAATATGTCACTAATCTTGACTTGCATAATATGCTTACAACGAGTTGTGGGATAAGGGTAAGTCAGTTTGGCACTGTAAATTAGTGGTAAGTTTGGATTTTGATGTCTTACTTTAATCTGAGTTGGTGATAGCATTACTATTAAGTTGCATGTTAGTCTGCTAGTAATTGAACTAACATGACATTCCACCCTACAACACTTGGGGAAATTGAGAAATCAATGGCTCTTGAGAAGACTATACTTATCACAGACAAAATCTCAATTAATGATACGAGAACATTTTATTAAGTGAAGAACTCTGTTGTATTATGGTGTTCATTGTGGTTGTGCATGGGACACCAAGCTTCAAAGGAGAGGGATTGTGTTTTTTTAACTTAAATACTTGTAAATGCGTTGAGGATGCTTTCTCCACCTGCAGTAATATAACTAACATGGAATTAAAACTCAATGAGTCGTGGAAGCGATTGTAACATATCTGTGATGAACATTGTACTAGTTTGATATTTTTTTATGACTTTGTTGGGTACAAGTTCATCTGTAGATGGTTGAGCTTTTTTTTTTTAAATTTTAAATCGCGCTTTAACACATGTTGATCTAATTGTAGAAGAAGAATCAATTTCTGTTTTCTTGCATCATGTAATACAGATATACCTGCAGCTGGGAATACATTTGGAAACTATTTTCGGGTTACTACATTTGGAGAATCTCATGGAGGTGGTGTTGGTTGTTTACTTGATGGGTGTCCTCCTCGAATCCCCCTTTGTGAATCTGATTTGCAAGTAGAACTTGATAGAAGGTAAATCTGATTGACCAAAAAACTGTAAAATTCTTGACTTTCATTCTTGTATATTGGTTATGTCTCTTTGAGCTGAATAACAAAATTTACTCTGTTGCTATTATTAAGAAAAAACATGTGGTTTTATCTTAATGCCATGTCAGTTGCTAGTAGTAAGATAAAACATGTGGTTTGTAAATGCTGCATGAAATAGCTACTAGAGGGTAATTATGTCAAAAATTTCAATGGCTAAGCAATCAGTAATTTATTTTTTTTAATATATTATTAAAATGTATACATTGTTTTACATCTAATTTCATAAAAAATAATTTTATTTTAAAATTTTTAAAAACAGCTAGCTAATTTTGTTTTAATTTTAAACAGCTAACTAACTTTGTTTAAATTTTAAACAGCCAACTAATTTTGTTTTAATTTTAAAAAGCCAACTAATTTTTTTTTTAATTTTAAACAGCCAACTAATTTTGTTTTTAATCTTAAACAGCTAACTATTCCATAATTTTCTAAAACCCACTTTTTATGCTGATAATTTTTTGCTAATAGTCATTACTCTTTAGTTAATAACATTGGCTTACAAGCTTGCAGCTATAGTGAGTTTTAAATGTATTGTGCTCCTTGAACTTAACTATCTGCTTCACATCTTCAGTGAATACTATTTTTTCCTTTTTTTATTCTTTTAAGAGATAATGGCTGAAATTGATGAGCAGGCGACCGGGTCAGAGTCGAATTACAACTCCTAGAAAAGAAACTGATGTTTGTAAAATATATTCTGGTGTCAGTGATGGTGAGTTTATTTTTTAAAACTCTTGTTTTGGTTTTTTGTTCAAATTATTAATGGTTGTGTATGATCTACAGGAGTGACTACAGGGACTCCAATTCTCGTAATGGTTCCAAATACAGACCAGAGGGGACAAGTGAGCATTTTGTGTATGCGACTTTTATGAAATTAATTGAAACATGTGATTTACTGATTTAAAATTAGAATTGAAGGATTTTTAGTATTCAGTATGTTTTTCTTGATTCTTATTTCTGGAGAAATGGTAACCATATGTTTATTAATCTAATGGACATGCCATTCACTTAATTAGTTGGTTTCCATCCTGTATTAAGAAACTCATAAAAGTTTGCCATTCACTTAACTATCAATTGCATTACAGTTTGAAAAGCTACATGAGAAGTGTGGCAGAAAATGTACACTTAAGTATAAAATAAAGAAGAATGGAGCCTTTTCAAAAGTGTGCCAAAATTAGATGGGAGTGAGACATTGGAATGAATTGCATAGATCGTTCTTCTTTCATTGCTTGTTTTCCCAGTGGTTTTTCCTTTTTATTTTTTTATACAATGGTGATATTTTGACATAGTATTCGAAAGAATCACCTAATGATCTTCCTGGGTTATGATTTATAGAAGATTTATATTCCAGTTTGACTGTTGTCTGCCTATTATTCCTAGAGTATTTTGAGGGTTTCAACTATATATTTTTTTTACTTGGATCATCAGGATTATAGTGAAATGGCGATGGCCTATAGGCCTTCACATGCAGATGCAACCTATGACATGAAATATGGTGTCAGATCAGTCCAGGTATATCTTTCATGCATATTGATTGATTATATTGTTGTCTAATTGGGAATGCTGAAACATCTACATTCCTAAGTTGTCCTGAATAATTTTTGGTCATAGGGTGGAGGTCGATCTTCAGCAAGAGAAACGATAGGTCGAGTTGCAGCTGGAGCAATTGCAAAGAAAACTCTCAGGCTGTTTTCTGGGATCCAGGTGCATTTAATATGTTTGAGTTAGGATAGCTGTGTTCTTTCTCTAGGAGAAGTCAAAGGCATGAATCAAACAAAGGCATCTATTGTTATTTTCATGTATTTTTAGCTGGATTTCTTCTCTGATGATGAACCACAAAACAAACAAGTGATTTTAGTTGAAAGTGTTGCTTAGAGTATAGACTTATTTTAGGAGAAGTCTAATCCACTTATTACTTCATCATAATTTTTATTATCATAATGTGTTATATTTTGTGAGTAGATGTAATATATAAAAAGTATTTGTTATTTTATCATAATCATTGTTAAAGTAAATTCATGATATAATAATGGTTGACTATATAGATATTATTTTTTATTAACAAATTCTTAGATATCTAATTTGTGCATATCTTTGTTGATTGCCTTCATTTAAGTTTTTAATAATTTATATTTTTAAAAATTATTCATCGCTTAATCAGAAAAATAGCTAGATATTTCTGAATCTTTTGATTAAATGGGAGAACATTTAAATAATACTTTTATGAAATCTAGATCATAGGTAGTTAGATACTATAGAAATAATGGTTGTTTATCAAAAATATAATGATACAATGATATGTTGATGTGCATGCAACTGTGGTGTTTTATGTTATTAGTGCACCCTGACTTATATTATGACACTACTAAAGAAAGAAGATATTTATGATATAATTCTTAGGATAAATAACAGTTATAATCTCTAGGTCTTTGATGCATTATTTGTTAATTGATTTTTAGTAGAATCATATGTTGTGACCATTGAACATAATAGATTTATATGTATTTTTCTTGTGTTGTGTTATACATACATTTTATTTTATTTTATTTTTTCTTTTATATTTTTTGTATGAGAGTTCATGCTTGTGTTGATCTATATGTATGTCTTCCCAATCCAAGTTAAGGTTATAAATTCTCTATACATATTATTTATTGAGTTGCATTACTATAATTTTTTATCATGGTATTATATCCAGATTAGATTGGGGAGAAAAAGAGTCAATACATGAACAGTGCATATATGCATGCACTGTGTAGACCCTAGAATGTGCAATAATAGATTTATGAAAGAACAATAATTGCTATTCAAAAGGCATCATATGTTGATGCCCACTGCATTTTTGTGGTGGTTTGCATGCACCATTAACATTAGTGTGCATACTTTGATGTCCATTGTGTTGACGTAGAGATGTGTGTGGCAGCAGAAAGTGCACATGTAGTGTGTGTGTGTGGAAACAACAATGCACATTGTGGCAGACTTTTGTGAATGATGTGCATAGCAGGTGTGTGGCAGCAATAGTGCATGTGTGTGGTAGACATCCGTGAACAGTGCACTTTTGCAAGTGTGCGGAAGCAATGATGAATAGTGTGCTTGTGTTTTTGTGTAGAAGTAACAATGTGCATGTGCACATGTGTGGCAGCAACAATGTGTGCAGAATAACTGTGCAGAAGATTTTTTTTATTGGATTTCAAAATATCGGAGTGATCCACTTGTTTATATGCATAATCTTGATCGACTAAGGAAGTCAATATCCTGATTATCACATCATGAAAGTTTGGGGACAAATTATACTTAGCTGATCTACATGATTTCAAATATGATTTTTCAATTAGGGTATGATGGATTATCTGACTAATGAGCCTCCTAGTGGTGAGGTAAATGATACTTGATTATGCATTGATTCTTGACAATTGATTGTCATGTGTCAATTCATCAATTTTGTTTTTTCATATTTTGTGACATACACAATACTATATGAGTTAAAATATCACTCTATTCATCACAACAAAATAAGTATATGATGTTATTTCATAGCTAATAAAATTGAGATTAGAATAGCTTAAAGAGTTAAAATGATTTTTATGTCAAACCAAAGTTGCTTTATTATTTATCAAATAAATTGGGGGATAGGATTTTTATTTGTAAAATTCATAATTTTTTTTGGTAAAATTTTGAATTTGTTTTATATGTATACATTTTTGTATTTTATATTGTACTTAGATGTATATGTAGTTTGAGTAATGTGTTTAATCAATATAAAAAATTATCATATTTTAGTGATATGATTATTGAGACTGAAAAAAATATTTTAAATATTGGGCTACTATTATATTTTTTTATTGCTTAATTATTTTATGAATCATATAATTAAGATGAAAAGAATTAAAAATATTATAAAATACATATATAGTTGCATTAATTATTTATTATGACTAGATGATATAACTTATAAATAATTAGACTTTTTATTAAAATATCATAAAAATAAGTATAGTTGTTTTAGTGAGCTCTTGGGTATAAAAATTGATAATGTATTCAATGATGATTTTTTCATTTAATGTTAGATATAAACGATGAGATGGTTTGTCGAATAATTGTGAACTATCAATAAACTAATATCAAATACTATTTGATTTTGTTTAGCGTAATATAACAAATTTTGATATTGAAATGATGAAAATCATATGAATTTATTTTTTTATTGTTATCTAAAATAATATATAATTTATTGATCCATTTGGTATCTTGTGTAATATGAGTATCTATTTTTTATATAGTTATAAATATTATTTCAGATAAGATAACAAGATTATAGTCAGTTATTATACAAGTTTTGTAATGTTTAAAAGATTAGAAGATGTATGGATGAGTCTCCAAGAGTAAACTCAAGTATTGGAATTATCTATGTTGCACGGATACGGATACGGGGATACGACACGGCAAGATACGGGGACATGACAAATTTTAAAAAACTAAGATACGGATACGGCTAGGATACGTCATGATAAAAAAAATAAAATTAAAAATAAAAATTATTAATTATAAATATTAGGTATTTTAAAATAATTAAAAATACTGTATTTTAAAATAATTTAAAATTCTATATTTTAAAATAATGTAAAAAAAATTTAAACCCTCTAACACCCTCCCCCTCCCGAACCTTTTCCCTCCCTCCAAAACCCCCCTCCCGAACCCCCCCCCCCCACGTGGCCTATCGGACACGTGGACGCGGCAGCACTTAGGCGTATCCGTGCAACACAGGGAATTATACATAGATGATGATTTATATGTTAAAACTTGGAGTTGTTAAGATTAGAACTAGTTAGAATGATAAATGAAGATCATTATATTGTAGTAATTGCCATAAGTATTACATTATCTTTGCCACTTTATTTGTTATATTTTTATTTTTTTTTCATTTTTGAAAAATGATGTTAGTATATATTTGAAGTGTGTATTTTTATTTACTGTTTTATTTTTTTAAAATATTTTAATTCATATTGCAGTTTAAATTAAAGAATGTTTTAAATGTTACTTAAATTTTTGTAAGTCACATAATTTCACTTAGATATTATTTATATATATATATATATATATTCAGCCTGCCTATAGGCTATACTTAACTATAGCCTTTAGGAAGTTTGCAGTGTACTGTGCATTTTGCACTTCTTGCTACTGCACTGCAGCCTGAGCCTGCTTACTTGCAGTTGCAGCAATGCAACTGCAGCTAGTTGTTAGAAGCCCCAGCCTGCTGGGAAGCCCAGGGCCCTTGGCTTTTGGACTCTAGGGCTTGGCACCTTGACATGAGTTGGTTCTTAGCATCGAGTTTAGCTGCGGCCGCACTACACCACTCCCAGGTTAGCCTGGGTTTGATGCTTACTGGACCAAGCACGTAGACCCATTAGTTTGTTCATGCCAGGTTTATTTATAGACCTAGCATGGCTGCATGATCTAATTTGAAACTGGGCCTACGTGCCATGTCGGGCTCACCCGAACTGGCTCATGTGCCATACCTAATTGAGCCAAATATTAATTTTTTATTTAATATAATTAATATAATTTCTCTATTATGTATAGGAAAGTTATATAGAAGATTATTATCTTAATATTATCATATTAGATATAAAATATATAGTTATTATAATTAATTATTTCTTAAATTATCTATTATATGTTTATCTAACTGTAATTTTTCATATGCCGAGAGTATTAGATATGTAAATAAATTTTTGAGCATTTGAATTTTCTTCAATGATCCCGATTATTTATAATTAGTTGATTATTTAAATTCGAGTTATATACTTATATATATATATATATATATATATATATAAGATTGATTATTAGTTTTTATATTTTTCATTAAGATAATTTTGTCTATTAAAAAAATAAGAGGCATTATTATTTTAAGATTCAGCTCAGGACTAATTTATGGTATTGATGTTAGTTATTTTTTGATATATTTTGGATCATGTATCTATGCCATGAGCATGACTATCTTATATTTCTCTAATAATTATTTATTGTGACAGTTAGATTATGAGATATATAATCTTATTTTAATATTTTATTAATTATCATAATATATATAGTTGAATTACTTTTTTATCAGATATATGATTTATGATAAAATTATTATTATAACTTATATTTTTAAAGCTGATGAACCAAAATATCATTTAGAAAACTTTGAAAAGGTCTTAACTCAATTTTATTTTTTTTAAGTTTTGTATTTCTAAATTCTACATGTCAAGCTTTTTGATATGTAGAATTTAGAAATACTGAAGAAGGCTGGCTTGAATAGTTTATGTCCTTGACATGAATGTCATTCTTTCATTGGTTATTATGCTCTCGATATTATTTGATTGTTTGACCGTGAGGTTGACTTACTTAAGATGCGTATGTTGTTGTCTTGGCGGATAGGATGTGACAAGATGTCATGTGAATTGTTCATGTTGATTCTTTGTGAGCATTATTGTTCTTTTTTGTACCATTTGATAAGATATGATTTTGGGTGTCAAGCAATGTTTATTGTTTTTTTGTCAAAGATTTGTTTGATACTATGGTGCGGAAGCTTGGCTTACAATTGCATAATGGAGAATCATGTTGGAATATATGCAATATTAAATTTGAGTGATATTGAAATGAATGACTAAAGTGTGTTTGGAAATTGAGAATAGTTTGCCTGCTGCTGTCTTAATGATCTCTTTATTTTTGGGTTAAAATAATAAATAATGGTATGAATTTTATATTTTCTCGGGAACAATTTGTCGTGGTTCTGCTAAAATGGAGAGCTCTTTTCGGCAAATATGTTGATCTGGTTTTTTATTTTTTTTTTATTTTTTATTCTTTATGGATGTGAATACCAATATATTGGCTGTCATGATCTAAGTTAGGGTCATATATATCCATTGTACACATTTTATTATTTAATGATTTTTATTAATCTTATTTTTCAACTGCTTGTTTATTAAAGTTTAACTTTGAAGTGTATGGTTGCTTGTCAAAATATAATTATACAAGCAAAAAATATCTCAATCTGATGTTTGGTCTTGTTGTGTTCACCTTGAGTTTGTATCTACAATAAACTAAGAATTTTTAAAAGAAATCCCAAAATTTGGTATCTTATTCACATGATTGAATTTGCATAGAATAATATTTATATGAATTTGTAACAATAAGTATAGTAAATGATTTATTATATTTAAGCTAATGTAATATTTTGTGTGATAATTATTAAATAATTAATTTTTTTATGATTTATTTATGCCTAGTAGAATTAACATATGCTTATAGCATATGCATAACATATTTTGATAAAGATGAGATTGTAGTTGATACTCATTATGTTTATCAAAAATATGTGAAAATATGTTATGCATATCTTTGCTAGCACATAACATCTCTCAATGAGTATATGCTATTTTAATTAAAAAAAAAATTCTAAAATTTGCTGTGATTAATCTGTTGGAATTAGATGAATCAAAATGGGTTGCTTAGGCTTAGCTTGGTCTGACAAATTGAGTGAAATATTTAGATCATCTATATTATAAGTCTAGTTATATCATCTTCCACTATGCATGCTTTGACCTAATTTATCTTTTTATTTGAAACATATATTTATAAGGTGTGCCTTGCTCGAGGTATTTTATATTGCTGGAAAACTTGTTTGCTAATAAAAAATATTTTTTTAGAAGTTATTCTAAAACATGATAGCATAAATGTTTTTAACAATCTACAATTTTAAAAGAAAAAGGACGAAAAGATTTTAATGAAAAAAAATATATGCATATTTATTTTTAATTTTTTCATTCTTCAGAAGGATGCAAGCTAAACTCAAATTTATATATAATATTATATATATATATATATATATATTAACATATTACTAAGATAAGCATATGTAAGCATTAACACCTTGTTGGATGATTTAAAATTATTAGGAGATATTTAAAACATCCTTTATTTTTTAGGGAAGAGATAATGATTATATGATTTTTTTAAATTTTAAAATAAAAATGCACATAAAGAAGAAAAATTAAATAAAGATGTATTTAAATATTTGATAAAATATATGGAAATATATATAATAGAAACATCTAATAAAACTAGTAATTGAGATGAAGTAATTAGATATCATTATTTATTTACAAAGAGATCAAAATAAATAAGTTATATTTTTTTTTATGTTTGATATGGAATTGATAATATAGATTAAATTTAAATAAATAATAACAAAACATGAATATAAAAATCAATGATTGAATATATTTATTGAAAAGTAAATATACACGAAAGAGATTCTTTCTAGTCAACTATCTACTTTAGCTTTCAATCTATAACTGAGGCTATTAAATAATATGTGATAGGCTGGAGGTGGAAAATGAGCTGGGTGGTGTAGCTTGATATATGGAAAGACTTGGGAAAAATTGTCTCACAACTTGCCATTGTCTAATTAGTGTTGGGCATGGAGGGATAAGTTGTGTGAGACTAGATCTTGCAATACAACTTGATTAAAGGTGTCAATGGGGTCAGGTGGGATGAGTATGACATGAGGCACAATTCAAAATAGCTAAGTGAGGCCTGACATGACACGATCTATAATTGTACCTAGACCATATTTGTGCTGATTTATGGCATAGTTTATGTTGCTGGGCCGAGACCAACATTGCCTCATGTCGTGCCAAGCATGACACAAGTGCGTGGTCCATTGACATGATCCTTGCAACAATGAGACATGAGTCATGTTTTTTTAAAAACTTGCTTTCGCTCCTTGCCTGCCTCTACAATGACAATGACAGGTGTGGACCTGTCACAATCATTGTTAGTAAAAAAACAAAAATTTATTTTTTATCTTTATTTGTAGCTGTCTAATTTGCTTCTTATGGCTACTGGGCGTAAACGATAAACCTAATAATTGTTTTATTTTTTCCTATTATATATAAAAAAATTTAAAAATAAAAATTTTTTTACGTTGAAATAATAAATTTTTTATAAAAATAGAATATAATTTTTTTTATTTTCATCAAATTTGTTTTTTTTATTCTCTTGTTTTTGTTTTCTTTTTCTCTTTTATTTCTTTGCTCTAATGTGCTTTATGTTTTGACCTCTAGGTTTGCTAGTTTAGAAAACAAGATGGACTGTTGCACATATAAAGTTAATTTGTTATAGTAGATATTTAATTCTTATTTGTTATTTTATGTCATAATTTATAAAAAATGAAAATTATAATTTTATTAAAGTTAGAATTATAAATAAAATAAAAGAATGAGAAATAGTGATTTTAATGATAATTATTTTGATCTATATATAGATAATAATGTTAATCTGACTAGAGGTATCAAATGGGCCGGTTAGGCATGACATGACTCGGTTTTGGGCTGTCCAACCGGGCTATCGTGTCAAGCCAGGCATGGCACGGACTCGCGGCCTGAAAATTGCCGGGTTTGGCCTGGTTTGGGTTGGACAAAACCTTAATTTTTTTAAAAAATTAGGATTTCGGTGGGGCGCCATGTCTTCGTCCTTTCATGGCTCTGCGAGCCTCACTTATCAGATATCAGCTTATATTGATCATGTTCAGTGCGTGGTCATGCACGTCGTGCATACGTGCTGGCATGACACGACGAGCATGGGCATTGCACTGTAGCATGCATGGCATAGGCACGACACTGTAGTGTGCCGTATCGGGCACGGGCATGACACTATTGCTTGCCGTGCCCGTGCTGGGCCCGGCCCGGCCCATTTGTCAGTGGATCTTAAAAAAGGAAAAATTTTAAACAGATGTTAGATATTATTAAAATTATATCTACCTAATATTAAAGCTATGTGCTGACTACCAGGATGTAATAATTAATTATTTTGATAATAAAAATGATGAACTTATTATTATTGATTTAGACTGAGATATATTTTTTTTAATGAAAATTTTAAAGATTTTTTATTATATGATGAATATATGTGTTTGTATATACTCTTATCACTTGTTTTGTATTTGAGTGTATATGTAACACTAATACAAATGATATATTTACCAAATATAGATGATACTATGTATTTAGTATCTTGATTATAGAGATAAAAATTAAATATTTAAAATATTGATTCTATATTTCAATATTTTTTTGTTTAGCTGCCTGTATGAAAACTAGAGTTAAGGTAAAAAAAATAAAAAATATGTTAACGTACATATCCACCTCTTTGTCATAGGATGTTACCATTGTTGTAGGTGTTCTTTTAGAAATGTTTTGGTCTGTATCCTCATATCTTTATGATAAGGATTTCAATTATTGACGTGAAAGGCCTGATAAATTTTTAGCCTTCGTAGTAGCTCGATCATATTGGATACCTTACCAACATGTCCTAGTATGAGAAATAAGCTTTTATATTTCTTATAAGTATTGTGTATCATTTGAAATGATTTGAATTATTGTGATATGAGTTTGATAAGCATAAAATTTCAACTTGGAATTTAACATGTATTCTTTTTTTGTCAATTACTTCATCTTTTTAGTAGTTTTTTTAATTATGTGCATGCTATGTTAGTTTGCTTATGTTATTTTTTAGCAAGTTTTTAGGTCATTGGATTCTTTCCTATGTATTCTTTGACTATGATGTGAAAAGGCATATGTTGTTGTCCTATGATTATTTCAAACAGACTTCTCTTTGTTGCCTCACTTCTTTGTATGCGGTTAGAGAATTGAGTCACATTTAGCAACATAGCCTAGTTAGTTTGATTATCACTCAAAAAAAATTTTAAGTATAGTTCTAATAGTACATTCATTTGTTTTCTTTGTCTATCAGTCTGAGATTGAAAGCTAGTAGAAATTTTGTGCTCATGAGCTTGAAGATCTCTATTTAAAATTTTTCAGTGAAGCGTGGTCACAATCATGATCATTGATGATGAATTTTGAACATATTTTGAAATCAGTTCACCACCATAATTATCAACCCATATTCCTTGGACTTGGGTAAGTCAATAATAAAGTTCATATTGATGCTCTCTCAAGGCTGCTTTGTTGTGGGTGGTCGCTCTTACAATTCCCTTGGTTAATGTTGCTTTATGTTGTTCTCCTGGCGCACAAGAGATGTTTTCTTGTAAGTCTTCACATAATCTTGTATATATGACCAATAATTGATAAACTTTAGTAAAATTTTGTGTATCATTGTCTTGGGTGGTTAGCTTATTTGAAGCTATGACACTACTTGATGAGAATCATTTTGATGTTTTTCAACTTTGGCATGAATAGTTGCTTTCCCTTTTTGTAGAGTAAACTATCATCCATAAAAAATTGCCATGTCTTTCTTATGAACTTATAAAATGATACTTTTAGCCATTGGATAGTGTTATATCTATTTTTTATGTGATTCATCATCTCTTCTTGAGGTTGACTAGTTATGAATATTAATTTTATTTTATGACCTAAGCCACTAGTCACGTAATTAGCTATGTTTGATTTGTACTCGAATGTGTATTTCATGTGATTAGCTAGTAGTAATATTGCTTGTCTTTACTATGAAGTATGATCCCAATAGAAAATGTATCACTTTTTTATGTCATTGAACTTGTGACTTTCAAAAGTTATGAGATAATTATTTTTGCATGAGACCCTGTCAATATAAGAGTTAGAGGCATCATTGTATACCTCATATCAAGGAAGCACAGACACGGCTCTCTACATCCGTGTCCACGTGTCCGACATTTGGACAAGTGGACACGACACGGACACGGCACGGATATGTGTACGATACGCCACGTGGCGTATCATTGCACAATCTGTATCCGATATGCCATGTGGCGTATCGGATGGTTGCGTCGACAGTCGTATCCATGTCTGTAGTGCCCGACGTCCGACGACGTTAGGTGGCCAACGTAGCCGCATGGGCGACGTTGGCCACTAGCAGGGGGTGGGCTTGATTTGAGGGTGAGGCAGGGAGCAGGCGTGATTTGAGGGAGAGGCAGGAGCGGGCTCGATTTGAGGGGAGAGGAAGGGGTGGCGCGAATTGAGGGGAGAGGCTGGGGCGGCGCGAATTGAGTGGAGAGGCAGGGTCGGGCGTATTTATGTGGGGATGTGGCATAAAATAAAATATTTTTATAAAATAAAATAACATATTTTTATTTTATAAAATAAACAATATATATTTATTTTATATAATAAAATATTTTAATTTAATTTAATGAATTTTATAAAATACCTAATATTTATAATTAATAATTTTTATTTTTATTTTTTTATCATGCCGTATCCTAGCCGTATCCTAGTTTTTTAGAATTTGCCGTATCCCCATATTCTGCCGTGTCGTATCCTCGTTTCCTGCCGTGTCGTATCATCGTTTCCTGCCGTGTCGTATCATCGTTTCCTGCCGTGTCGTATCATCGTTTCCTGCCGTGTCGTATCATCGTTTCCTGCCGTGTCGTATCCTCGTTTCCTGCCGTGTCGTATCCATGTCTCCGTGTTCGTGTCCGTACTTCTTAGCCTCATATATCCTGATGTGGTAAGTAGTGTCAACATTGGCTTCTTTGTTATGATCTCTTTTAAGTATTCAAAGGCTTGTTGACATTTTCTATTTCATGTATATGACTTGTTCATTTTGAGATCTTTCAATGGAGATGATTTTGCGAAAAACTTCTTGATGAATCGTTGGTAGTAGTAAATTTATCCAAGAATGATCTTAGTTGTGTCACCTGTGTAGGGGGATCTCATTCTTGAATGATGATTTTTTTCTCATCTATCATGAGTCTACCAACCTTGATGTGATGTTTCAGGGAGCTCTCTTTCTTTAAATTAAAAAAGTATTTTCTCATTCTATACATATAACTTATTTTACCATAATACTCAATTACATTCCTTAAATAATTAACATGCTTTTTAAATATGTTTTTACATATAACAATATTATCTAGGTATGCCACCACAAACTTATATAAGAAAGAATGAAATATCTTGCTCATTAACGTGTAGAATATAACATGTGTATTGGTAAAATCAAAGGGCATTACTAGGAACTCATGAGTCGTACATAATCACATACGTAGTTTTTTGACTCATTCTTTTCAGTTATTCTCACTTAGTAGTATTTCAAATATAAGTCCAGCTTAATGAAATATCTTGTTCTATCAATTTGATCAAATATATCAGTAATAAGAGGAAGACGATATTTGTCCTTTGCTGTTATTTTGCTGAGCACCTTGTTTGTGATACACTTTTGTATTGATTTATCGTGTTTCTTTTGGATTAAGACCCGATGCATCATATGGAGTTTTGGATACTTGGATGAGTTCAATACCTACCAATTTCTTTAGTTATCTTCTCAATTTCTGTAATTATGGGGATGTCATCATGTAGGGCCCCATGATAGGGTGTTTGATTTCATGTTTCAACCTGATCTTATAATTTTATTTTCACTTAGGTGGGAGTTTTTTGGGTAACTTTGGTTACATTATGTCTTTGAACTTGTTCAATGTTTTCTTGACTTTTATGGATATATGGTCTCTTATAGGATCAATTGTCTTTCGTAAGAGTTGTTAAATATGTTATCTTATTTTTTTTTTCAATTTTTTGTCCAATTGCATAATTGACAACATAGGGATCTTAGCTCTGTCTTTGGTAATTGTGAGAATTATACATGATATCTCATTTTCTAAGATAATTATTGAAGGTAGAAAAGGTAAGTACATAATTTTTATTTGACATAGAAAATTTATTTTGATCACTACCTTGAAATTATTCATGGGTACTATTGTGAAATTGACATTGTCTTCCCACAACCTTGTTGCCCTACAATCTATTATTTATGATGACTTGGTAGTAGAGTTGATTGTCTTATGTCAACTACTTTCTTAGATGTTTGGAGTATAAATTTCTTTGCTTCTTCATTTGTGATTAAGTTGTTGTATCATTATCTTTTATGGTCTTGGTATATATCTCATTTAATTAAGCCTTTACATACATAAGGTTTTTGTTTTGAGATTGTTCCTTGGCTTGCTTAACTATGAGAGTATTCAATAATTGTATTGATCACATGTAAACATTAATCGCTTTACTTTTTTAATATTCACATGCCTAATGTAGTTTATCACACAAGAAACAATTAGTTTTTCCTTGAATGATGGTTTTCACTTGAAATCTTAGAGCTTATCATGACTCTTGCCCTCTTGAGTCCTATTTTTATGTCATATCTTTATCACCTTTTAACATGATTATCCTTGAATAATGGTTTAGTTTGAGATAAGACTTTCGTTCCAAAATCCACGAGTGACTCTACTTTCTTCATAGTCGAGGCCAAGTCTTGGATGCCATTTTTTTCTTACTTCTTGCTCAGCCCAACCTTGTGGGTTGTTCGTAAAGTTGAAGAAAGATTCTTCCTTACTTATATCAGGAGCCTCAAGCATTAGAAAAAGAACTCCTTGATATAATCATGAATTGACCTCTATACACTTGATATGCTTATTCCTTTTACGTGACATATATGTCATATTATCCAAGTAGAATAATTTTTTGATCTTTCTCTGGAAGTCAACTCATGTATCTATGATGCACATTCACTTTTTTATTTTCACAAATCTTCTACATCATTATTGAGTTGCATTATTGGTGAGATAGAGAATAATAATACATATTTTTGTTTTCTCATTGATTAGTGCTATCATCTTAAAGTATCTCTCTATATGCCATAAGTAATTTTCTAGTTTCTTAGTATCTCGTTGCCCATTGAACACATGTGGCTTTGACACTTTCACTCTTGGTGCCTCATAACTCATAAGTGGTCATGGGTCATGATCTTTGTTGACAATACTATTTTGTAAATAGCCACTTGTTACATTAGTTCATCTTTATGCTTGTTTAAAACTTTCATCCTTGATTCCAAGTTGGCGAGCATATTTAGGACCCTTATGTACTTTTCATGTGACATCATCGGAGCTATTGATCCTTACATCCCTCTCTTGAAGGTCATGGATCTACACATTGAGATCATTTATGGTTTTTTCTATGTTTTGTTTCATGAGATTTATCTCTTCCTTGGTGTCTGTCATAATGATTTTCAACTTGATCTCGGCCATCCAAATTTATAAGAGGATCACAGGATTTGTCATTTTTTTTCTTTCCTGTAGCATGGGTCTCAAGGTTCTTTTTTTGCATTTTCTTGAACACTTATGAGAGCTTGTTATTGTTTTTTTCGAGTTGCTTGCTTCTCACATGTAATTTGCCTTTGTTACCAAAGTTATGGATTTAGTGTTTTTATTAAGTTCCCATGTAGTACTTAGATAGTTGTACCTCAAATGTTGCTAAGTTAGCTTTCAATTGGCCTGACAAGCTATATTTAGCTTTTATTTGCACTTGAGAAATGAAAATAACTTGAGAGAAAACTTAATGATTAGTTATTAACTTGATGATAAAATAATTTATTGAGGCCATTCTCTTTTAGAATGACCTCAAAAAGAAAGAAAACTTAAAAGAAAGAAAACTTAATGGAAGTATCTATTGAGAGAAAACTTGAGAGAAAACTTGAGAATGACCAAGAGGGGAGTTCTATGAGTGAAAACTTGAGAGAAAACTTAAAAGAAAGAAAAATGAGAAGCTTTAAACTTGATGATATTTATTGAGGTCATTCTCTTTTATTTGTATCTATGGAATGGAAGTATCTAGAATTCTGAAGGTTTTTTATAAGTTTAGAGAATTCTAGAGTATTTTATCATTTATTTGTATTTTAAAGAAGCTCATAAAATAATTTTTTTTCTTTCATGCTCTTTTAGAATTTTTTAGAATCTTTTGCATTCTTTTAGTAAAGTTGTAAAGGTAAGACTTTTTAAGTCTTTAAAATCTTTTCATCTTCTTATATTGAATCCCACAGGGTTATTTGTTTATATTTGATCAAGAGGGGAGTTCTATGAATGAGTGTATGACACATGATTAGTTATTAACTTGAGCCCAGACTATCTATGCTGGGCTCCTTATATGTAGCTGAGTCATGCACTTATTGTTTGTTACCTCTATGATAGGTATGAAGCTTTTTATTTTTTACGAGATTTGAATGATAATCGTAAAGCATTAATTGATTGTTATTGAAAATTCAATGCGAGTTCATTGAGCATAATGAAAAAAATAAATATTTTTGTTAGCTGAATGAATTGATGGGAGAAAGCATATTGTTAAAAGGCTTTCCTAGGAATAGGTGCCACAAAAGGTAAGTAAAGCAATAAGTGAGTCAATTGAAAAGAAAGAACATTGGTAAAAATATCTTTGACTAAGATTAACTAATACAAATAATGTCAGTTTTATTTTATAATTTTTTTAATGAAAAAAATAAAAAAAAATTCACACACAAATTCTATGTAGCCAAAAACTTTATGAATGTTTATAAAATATTTAATATCTATGTTTGTTAGGGAAAAGATGATTATATAAATTCAAAAAACATTAACACTAAGATTCAAAGTTAAAAAAAAAATGGCTTTAACTAAGTTTTACATTTTCTAGTCGGGTCCTCAACCTAGTGTAGGTACATATGCGTGAAGCTATTTGGCTTAACTTGGTGTGGTAGGTTCCAATGTTTTTGTCTGGTCTGGCTAAAATTGTTGGCTTGGCTAAAAAAATATTTGTTGTGGCTAGAGTCCTTCATGGCCTTTATTACTTTTGCTAGTAGACTTTGCCCACGCCCTTTACCTTGGATACAACACACATTGTTAATGTTTCACATAGTTTTAAAAAATGCAAGGCACACCAAGGCACAAATTGTCCTGGAGCCGGATGCACAAGACGCACCCAAAGTGCAAGTTTTAATGAATTGAGATACACCCTAGTATATATTTAATTTTAAATAATATCATCAAATATTATATAAAATTTACATTCAATCAATATAAAATATAAAATTTAAAAACTTTAATCATAAAAGCTAAATATTATGAGTACTAATGTATGTTCAAATACAAAAATTTCAAAATAAAATATGATAGTATCAAGAATTGATATAAAATTTAAAAACTTTAAGCAAAAAAACTAAGCATAATGAGTATTAATATATATTTAAATCTAAAATTTTCAAAATAAAATATGATATATATCAATAATTGATATATAAAAAATTATTGGAAAATATTGAGATAATAAATTATTCATTATAATTAAATATTATTCATTACACATTCCTCTAAATCTATAAAATTATCATCATTTTTTTCATCACATTTATAGTTTTTTTTAATTATCATCCTTTGTTGAATATTTTATTTCTTTATTTTTATCTATTAATCAAATGAAATATCTCGTTTTAGAGTTTAAAGCTATTACTTTCGGTCTTGATGTTGGTATTGTGATTTAGTTTGAGCTTGCTCTAGCTTAGTATCAAAATTAGGTTCTTCAAATCTATTAGCTCGAGTAACATTATTTCATGTTAAGTCATCATTATTAAATACAAAATTATCTTGTGCACTTTTATGAGAATCTTTATCTTTTGTTCTTTCAATAAATCATTCATTATTATCTTATTTTCTTTGTATCTTCTTTTAAGGTTCAATTATGTTTAATGTTGATTAAATCATTCAAGGATTGATAGTGTAACTTGTTTCTTTTTTGTTATAAATTAGTATAAATTTATAAATATAAATTCATCAATTTCTTTCAAACTCCGAATTTCTAACTTACATTCAAGATTTTATAACTTATAATTATGTTATTAACTTATATTTTCAAATATATTATAACTTTGCTCACAACTCAATGTGCTAGGTTGAGGACTTTTATCACAAAATTTTGAAAATGTGGAACATAAGCTCAAGCTCCATATGCAATTCACTATTTAATTATAATTAAGAGAGAAATAATTTAGTAAAATATTTAACCTACTTAAAATAAACAAAACTAAATAACTAACTCGGTGGCGTAGTCTTCCTTATTCTAATAATTTTTGGCATAATATATTTTGTTAGTTTTGAAGATGCATATATATAGATTACTCATAATGTCTGTATCATGTTCTATTTTTGTTTTATCATAAAAGTATTTGAGATTCAAAAAATACTCGATTGCATGCAAATATATATGTAGCTTTTTCTTTTATCTCTTATCAATAATTTTCATGACTTGTTTGTTTTGTCTTTCATTCTTATGAAAATTTCTTATAATTGTGTTTTTATTCTACTTATGGCCTTATATAGTTAGCTCATAAGAGTTTTTTTTTCCTCACTATCAATCAATCAAAGCACTCGTACAAGGAGGCTTGCTACATTTAAGCAAAAGACTGTAGTATTTCAAATAAAAATATTAGAATTATATTAGTTATAGTTTTATTTTGCTCATTTTCTATTTGAAAAATTTGAACTTGTAAATATTTTTTTCAAGTTGTGTGTTAGTCCATGAAAGCAAGATGATGTGTTAAAAGAAATTGTAAATTGAGTCTTAGTAAGCCTAAGCAATTTTATTTGTTCAGTAAATTAATACATCATGTTGAGTAGTCCTAATTAATTATAAATATAGTTATTTGATGATATAGCCCTCTTTAATATTCTTTTTATATTTGATAGCTTTCTAATATCTTTTAATACCACATTAAGACAATGTGCGATACATAGTGATGGCAAGTGAGTCAGGTGGACCGGCATGCCAAGAGGCTTGACCCAATTCAACCATGCTAGGCTAGACAATGCTCATGATGTGCTAGGCTGGCACCTAGTGTGCCTGTGTTACCAGGCATGGTCACATACCTGGCATGTAGGCATGACCCTCGTGCCTAGCAATTTGCCATGACACGTGGCATAATAATTTTTTAAAAAATTAGCCATAAAAAAAAGCCTACTTTGCCATCTAGTCATTTTTTAGCCTTTTGATTCCTCAAAATTGATTGGAATAAGATATTGCCTATCATTGTCTTGTTGGGAAAATAATTTGGATTGTGAATTGAGCCATTGGATTACTTATGATGACTCATTGCCAAACATTTGATGAGTTCAAATTTTTTTAATAAATAATATAAAAAAAATAAAAAAAAATTTAATCAATTTTTTTCTATAAATACCTAATTCATATATTTATTTTTTGTAACTAATCTATTATTTTTTTTTCTTCTCACCTCTCATTTTATTGCCCTTAAATTAATATTGTATTTTTTTTTTGTATTTTTTTTAAATAATTTATATTTATAATTTTGTGAATTAGGTGCTATTAATAGTTTTATTGTCATAAGTATTAGCCATTTCTAAGCAAAAAAAAAAATGAGATGCAACATCTAAGTGTCTATTGCGCACTTAAAATTATGGTATACATTATGATTGAATATTAATTAATTTATATTATTTAGATCAATAAATTAATTAAAAAAATTAAGTAAATTTAAAAAATACTTCTTTTATTATCCAACTTAAAGTCTGGTGACATATATTAAAAAATGATAAATAGTGACTTTAATAAAAATAAATTAGGCTTAAACATAAATAATGACTTAAGGTGTCAAATAAGATTTGTTGGACTGGTACGACCCAAATTTTAGTGCCCCAGCTGGGCCATCGTTCCATGCTGCGTCGGCATGGTCACATTGTACGTCAGCCCGATACAACCTGATGGCATATCTTTTTGAACTGGGCATGCTGAGTTAGGCTGGCACTGACACGACACTGCCACTAGTCACTTTGGTACCCAATTGCAGTGGGTGGTGTTGGTGTTCAGCCAAGTGACCACTAGGTAGTGAGCAAGGGCCTTGCTCAAGTAGTTGGTTGTGGGTCAGTGGTTGGTTTCAGGTGCTGGGCTGGCAGAGGCAGTGGTACATTGGCACAACCAAGTGCCACAAAAACCACCCACCGACACAACAAAGTGTAGTGCCAGACTCGTTGCATGACTATGACATTGATACTCACAATTAATTTATATATTTAAGTTTAACATTTCAAGCAATTTTTCCCCAAAAAAATACAAGTATCAAAATTAAATTGTATTGCAAATTAAATTAAAATAAATAAAATCAATAAGATCATTACTCAATAAAAAATTATACATGTGCTTTGTTTTAAAACATCTTAGCATCAAATAACGCCTAACAACAAATTGAAATGTTAAACTTATAAGTGTAGTGTCGGAGCTATTGCATTCCTTTGGCAATACACAACAAAGTGTGGTGTCGGAGTCTAACATCCATGATTACTTTGTGTTAGTAAGATAACTTTGGCAATATCTTTGATGTTGATACTTGAGTCATTGTTCATCAGTAATTCTTTCTCTCAATCATGCATATTCATATTCGAATCTTTTTAATTCTTTAAGTTTGAAAGTATTTTTATAATATCTAGTTTCAATTTGAATCATTTATTTGAAATAATATTTACCGCAAAAAACGAATAAATTTTGATGCTACTCTAGACATCAATATATAAGTGCTTAAACAACTCATTTTCTATTTGATATATCACCAATCATTGATTCATTGCTAATTAAATAGAAAAAGTATTATATTTGAATATGATATTCATGTATGTATTTATAGCTTCGTTATAATAATCATATCTAATATTGTAATATATAAATATGCAAATCAATTTTTTTATAATTCTAATTATCAAGTTTTTCTACTTAGTTCATATATATATATATATATGTAACTTTAATATGTTTTTTGTTTATTAAATCTTAATTCTATAATCCATATAAATACATAATTGTAGTCAAGTAATAAAGAGATTAAATTGAGAATTACTATTTTAAATATGTGAATTTTATCTCAACAATCAAGATATTAAAACATGATCTATTCTTTAAATGTTAAAAATTTATAAATATTGCATATACACGTAAATGCAATACAAGTTGTGAGAGTGTACACAGACAAATAAATATTTTTATGATTATAAAAATTTTTTAGGAATTTTAAATATAAAATTTTTGTTTTTTAGTTTGAATTATCAATAATTAGATTGTCATTTTTACTATTAATATAATTGAATATTATGTATTTTTCACTCAATATAATTTTAATGGTTTTTGATATTTATTTGGATTTTTTTTGGCTTGCTGACAAATAGAGTGTAGAACTCATGTTGTATGTTTGGTATTTTAAAGTATTTTAGTGAATTTCTTATATTTTTTAATATGAGAGAAATAAATTTTATCTTCACTTATATTAAGTTAATTACGTGTCATTTGCACAAAACGTGAAAAATGTCAATAAGGGTTTGTCTCTAATTATTTTGACAAATATGTTAATAGCGATATTATTATTTGAAGTATTATCGAATATAATATTAAAAATTTTATTTTAAATATTATATTCATTAAAAATTTTTGTTAGACACTCTTTTGGCGGGGCATCATGAGGAGGAAAGATTTCAAGAAATTAAAAATGTTTTTTATTTAGTTTTTACTTAAAATTGGTAGTGGGCAGTGAAGCATACGAATAATGTGTTATTGTGATTAGTTCAGATGTTGGACATCATATATATTATTTTATTATGTCTTCTAAGTTTATTAATTATTAATTATTTTTTTAATATAAAATATTTGATTCTATAATTCTTAATGGTAGACTTGTGAATTTTATAATAAACAAGTTGAAAGTAAGTTTATATAATTTGACTGTTCTAGGATATTTTGAAAATCTATTTGAAAAATCTATGTTATCAATCAATTTAACCATGTTCTCCCTTTGAAATTTATTATGATTAATAAAGGAGGTTGATGAACTGGAAATTATTTTAATTTTTAAATCTCATTGCTAAATTGAATTTGTTTGAGATATAATGTATCATATTTTTTGGTGTATTAATTAACATGTCTTTTAATGTGATCAGTATCACCAGTATTTTATTTATATATATATTTTTTACAAAATATCTATTGTACTGAATTTTCTTATATTTAGTCTTTTTATTTTTAATCTTGTTAAATTATATTTTTTTGAAGTTCATATATTTCAAGTTTTTTAGGTAAATAGGTTGAGATCATTTAAGATAAACTAATTTTGGTCTTGAATTTTTTAGTTAAGATATTATTATTATGCATATCTAAATAAGTTTAATTTATTTTTATAAATTTATTATTGTTATTTTTTAATGTGTGATATTAGACTGCAAGTAGGAGAAGAAGATAAGTAGTTTATAAAAATTTATCTAATTATTAAAATTTAATAATAAATCTAAATAAAATAAAATATTAAAAATTTAATCGTAGTGTGTAACTTATTGTTTTATGCATAACGTATATTTTAGATGTTGCACATTGTATTCTCATACTAAAAAATTGTTCATCATGATAATGAAATTATCACTTACCCTATGATTTGCAAAATTAAAAGTATACGTTTATTAAACTATATTTGGAAAAAAAGAGTACAATATTGATTTCAAGATAAATGAGTGGAGATGAAAGAACATTTATAAATTAATTGTAATAAAATAAGTATATGAATTAGGCATTTATAGAAAGATTATTTGATTAAAATACTATATTTTTTAATCTTTTAAAATATTTATTAGGACAAAAATTTAACAATTATCCGATTTCTGCCAATGAGCATTTGAAAGCAATTTGATGGCTCACAATTAATAATCCAAAAATATATTTTATTTCTCGATAGGACAAATACACACCCAATTTTGTTGCACTTAATTTTGGGTTGTCGGCTGCTCAAATGACCAAAAAAATGGCTTGCTGATGAAGTATGCCATTTTTTTGTAAATTGTTGAGTTTTTAAAAATTGGCTCTACCACATGCATGACAATGCATGGGCACCCATTTCATGTTGTATCTAACACGATACTGTGACCTGATTGAGCTTTTAAAATTCGAGTCTTGTCGGCTCGACATAGCCTATTTGACATCTCTAATGACACATGGTGTTCAATGTAAATATTATCACTTTAATTCTAACAATCTTTATATATAATATTCATAATGAATTTACATAAGCTATCATTTATAAGCATAATAATTTACAATTTATAATTACATAAAAATTCAAAAAATAATATTTGTTAGTTACCTATCATCATTTAACTTGAATAATTATGTGATCACTTGAATACTATTTTTATACCAATTTGTTTTACTCAATTATCAACTATTCATTTATTTACTTTACTGTCTTAATTGTTGAAGAAATATTAAAGATTGCATCAACATGGTTTCCTTTGAACGAATAACACAAAATGTCATCAAAATTCTATCTTTTCTATTGTTTCATCCATTTGATATCATTGAAAAATATTTTTTTTTATATTTAGTTTGATGGTCTTTTATCAAATCTTTGGCAAGAGTCAATTCCTTTTTGAGATTAATAATCCATGAAGAGTTGATCACTTCATACCCATATCATATTGATCAATAGTCTTGATCATTATTGAAAATTTGGGTGAATGACCACATCAAATGTAATATCGGTCTCATACTTTAACTTTGTGGTAAACATACAAGTTTTATCTTGTGCTTCTTTTTTGTAAGCATTATTGAAAGTAATTTGATTTATATTTTTTTATTTTATTCTGAACAAATAACTCTCGATTATAAGTAAAAAATAATCTATGAGATTTTTTTGTTTTGATTTCTTTGAAAATTGCAACCCATTACTACCTCCTCCTTGCTTACTATCTTCACTAGAGATATGGTCACATTCATTGTGCTATTAATCTTATCATTAACTTCTTTTTCTTGGTAGCTAATGAAGTCTTCTTTCTCATTTTCGCTATCAATATTCATTTTTTTTTGTGATTTTTTATACCCATATATTTTTCTATTTTCTCTCTAATTTGTTTCGAGCATTTTCTATTTTTAATAATATTTCTAAAACTGCCAACAAGATGTTACTTGTATTTATATATTTTTTTGATTACTTTATCACAAAACATATATTTGATTGTGCAATTCTTTCATAGATCAAATAAGCATATTTTCACTTGAGATCTTTCCTTGTATTTGATTAGGAGTCTTTTTGAACTATACTCTCGTTATCCATCATTATACTAAAGAGAAAAAAAATCAAAAGTTGAAACACAGAGCTAGGCAAGCATCTTGTTGTAGTGGAGGAACATGGATGTAGGTGAACCCAAAAGTGGGGAGGGAGGAAGGCACATTGCTGTGGGGGAGAGCAGCAGACACACACAAACATGGGGATGGAGGCAGGCACATGGCTTGATCGTTGTTTTGTCCTTAATTATTATTTTTTTTACTTATTATTTTTTTTATTAAAAGACATTAGGAGCGTTGCCGTGGGGTGCACATTTTCCATGCCTAAGTGGTACCTCCTCTCAATTGAGGTACCACAGCCGCTATACCTGTCTCATAGACGTGCCTACGGAACACCTTTTAAATCTATTTCCCCTAGAAGTTGATATAAGACAACTATTTTAAAAACATTTAACTCGGCTAATCTAACTGATTGTTATTTTTTTTGCCTCGGCGGGCAGATTTGATCCTATTTTTCCAGGCCACTTGGTTTGGCTTGGTTGGGTGTGATCGAGTAGCCCAATGGTAGAATATGTCATAATTAATAATGGAGTTAGTAATATAATATATTCTTCAAAGAAACTAATATAAGAAGATCTGTTGATAATTTTTTGTGTGATTTTGAATTGATAATGCAGTTTAAATCAAAACAAGTAATATTATATATTCTTTAAATCATCATATAAAAAGAATCAAATTGTAGACATAGTAAGTCAGTGTCAAAATGTTCATTGATTAGTGATGGATGCATTAGATTGTAATTTTGTTTAACATCATAATGAATGTATTATGATAGTGGCTATCGGATAATATGAGGTGGGTATGAAAGGTTCGAGTCTTTACAATATCAAAGTAATAAGCCTAATAAAAAGTTGTTGACTATAAAAGATTGAGTAAAAACATTATTTAATAAATTTAAGAAAACTAATATTTCATTATGTTAGAAATTAGATGGATGGATTGATGAGCAAATCAAGTGAGTGATAAGCCAAATGAATAGATAAATATATGATAGAAAATTAGATATATGCTCGAATATCTAATGCAATGAAAACCAATTCTATTTTATAATTTTTTTGGCAAAAAGTCATCAATGAAAATACACACACACACACACACCAGTATAAATAAAATTTATGGAGAATTGATGAATATTAAGAAATGTTGTAAAAATAATTGATTGTACGGATTTAAATGATGTTTTTTGAATATCAAAATGAAATGTTAAGGGATGAAATTAAATAATTAATATTGAAATAAATATAATAGAAAAAATTTGCATAACTAATAATTAATAAGGGAGTTATAATTTGGAACCGAGCCGGAGCAAAACTTTTTTCCAAAAGTTAACTTGAAGGGAGAGAGAACTCAAGTCACATATAACTCAGAAATTTTGATATATTATAACTTTTTTGATTTTAAGACACACATGCAAAAGATTGGACATGTGGAGGGTGGGGTCTTGCAATGCTAGACATTTAGAGCATGGATTTTTTGCAATTCTGAACATTTGTGGGTGCATTTCCTTTGTACACTTCAATTGAGCTCGAACACATTTCCAAAAGTTAGCTTGAAGGGAGAATAAGCCTAAAATCTAAATTATATATAAATATTACATTTACTCAAAAAATTATTTGATGTGATTAATTTTTTTTGATTTTAACAATCTACAAAGAGATCAAAATAAAATAGATTTGTGATTTATTTTTCATGTTTGATCCAGAATGATAGTACAAATCAAAACTAGCGGTGTCAAATGAGCCATGCTAGACAAGACATGATAAAATTCATGTGCAATGCCATGCATGAAATGATGGCACGGTTGAGTGCATGGTTATGTCGGACTGTGCTTAACTTTGAAGGTGCATTGGTGCACGCAAAAGGAATCCATTGTTTTTTCACGCAATGAGTAACCCACTTACTTGGACGACCAATTACAATCGGTCACATGACATGCAATTAAAAAAAAGTTGGATCATGCCATGATGGGGTGGTCAAGTGACCGTTCGGGTGACCCCTCGACGGGGACTTCATCTAGAGATGTCAAATGAGTCATGCCATGTTGATATGAATAAATTTTTGGTGACTTTGTCAGGCTATTGTGTAGTGCTGTGCTTGGAATTAGATGACTTGATAATGGCCAGCCCTACACAGCCTGCCAACCTGAGTTTAGATATATTTAAGTCAGGTCGTGCTAGGTTGGGCCAGGAGATGCCAACCTAGGACTAGGTTGATCAGTCACTGAGGTTGACTCACTGATTATGGTTTAATGATTTAATTTTTTTTTATAAATTTAAAATTTTAAGTTATTCATTATAAGTTATGATATTATATTAGAGTGTCAATTAGGCTGGGCCATCATGGCCCAGCATGAGGCACTGCACGATTCGGTCGTGCCTTGCCCGACACGGCATGAGAATTTTCCATGCCCGTGCCCGTGCCGTACTTGTCCACGGCATGAACCGTGCCATGCCGTGCTGAGGCCAACTAGGCCTCGTGTCGTGCCTGGCCCAACACGGTATTGTTGTTCGTTGGCACTGTACCTTGACACGAGCTGAGAAATCACCCCAGTGATAGAAGTTGAGTCCGATGGTTTTGGAAATCGTCTGGGCCTAGGTCTGATTACACCTTCCCCAATACCCAATGGTTCAAAAAATAAAAAAATAAAAAAATTAAATTTTTTGAATTTTAGTCGTTGGATTTTGCCTCCAATGGCTATGGGGCAGAATCAGACTGCACACATGATTCTGCTCCAAAAAAATCAATAAAATAATAAAAAAATACTTTTAAAAAAAAGTTTAATTTTATTCTATAAAAATTCATCTCTCCTCTCTCTAATTTTTATGTTTTTCAAAAACATAAATTTTTACTCTCTCTTAAATCTCTCTCTTAAATTTCATTCTCTCGGGATTTCAGCTTGGTTTTTCAGGACTCGCAACTCAAGTTTGGCTCTGGAAGTCAGAATTTTGGTGCACGTATTTTACTTTTGTACTACTTTACGAGTATTTTTATTTTTTTAATTAGTTAACTAACATTCTTAAGTCTTAACATAATATTAAAAAATAATTAGTTTTTTACTTTTTTTTCTCTCTTTACTCTTTAATCTATCCTATTGTCTAAAAAAACAAAAAAAATGATAAATACTAATGATATTAATTTAAATTTAGAAAATAAAAATTTTATACAAAGGTTCGAGGCTGCTGAAATTTTTGTTTCTTTGGTCATCTCAACTTAAATATCTAAAAAATAAAAAATTAGGACTTTTGTAGTTTGGACTCATTTTAATATAATAAAATAAAAAAATGCTAGGGGTGAGAAAGAAGAAACGATACGGTGCAAGAGTACGTTTGGGACTGGACACCTTAAAAGACATGCCAAAATATGTATCAAAAAATTTGGTGCTTAAATACTAAGTAAACTCAACTTAGTAGTATTTTTTTTGAGGTTGGATTTAGTTCAGTCTCAAAGTTTATCCTCTTCATATACCAGAGTGAGTTGGGTAGGGGAGACATTGTCAAACTTATCATCTTGATGGGACTTCCGATCAGATTTTCAGAAGATCCAAGGGTAGTGAGCATCATACAGATATTTTTAGCATGCTTATCGTAAGATTCCTAGGTACACATCTAGTAATGACATACTAAAATATTATAAGTTAGAAAAATAAATAAAAATAAATGAATTTATGATATATAGTTGAGTTGTGTTTGTGACGTTCAATATCTAGACTAGTCACGATGATTCATCGTATGCATGTCTCACTGTTGATAATGTAGATTCTAAATGTATTATGAATAAAAAAGTTTTAGGTTTTTTTGAAATTTTCCATTCTCATGATGGCTCGCCCATTTTTTGAGTGTATGATGAAGATCTTTAGAGAATATAAAATTTAAAATAAAATTTTTAATATTACACTTGATATCGCATCTAATAATGTAGTGATTAACATGTTTGTTATGAATATTAGAGATGCGTCATTATGAGAGTTATTCTATATCAGATGCATGTATTACGTGATTAACTTGATTGTACAAGTGGGGATGAATGCGTATTCTCCTTCTTTGGATAACATACGTAACTTACTAAAATATATTCGCATACCTCACATATAATAAAAGTTTGGTAGTCTTTATTTGTCTGTATATCTTAAGAAAAAGAAATTTTAATTGGATATGAGACATCATGGAATTACACGTACACGATGTAGAAATCATGTGTTAGATACGAACATATAATATCCGACTATGTCAATAGTAAGAGTGATGAACTTATTATTAACGATACTGACTGGGTTTCAGAAATTTAATTTATGAAATTCTTGAAGATTTTTTATGATATGACGAATATGTATTCGTTGGTTTATACTCTCACGACTTACATTGTACTCAGTTCATATGTAATATTAGTAGTATGTTTAAGAAGTATTAAACTGACCCGATACTTAGCCATATGAGTGCAGTGATGAAAATTAAGTACTTAAAATGCTGGTCCACCATTTCATCTCTTTATTGTTTTGCTGTATGCATGTATCCTAGAGTTAAGGTGGAAGGAATAAATAATATTTTGACTTACATTTTCTTATGTATAAATCTGGAAGACTCATCTGAATGGTTCATTCACGAGAAGTTGACATTCCTTTTAACATACTACGATTCTAGGTAAGGTGGTAGTAGTAGTAAGACTGTGAGTATAGACATAGATATCATATTCGGAGATGATGATTTTTCTATTTAGTTGGCGAGAGGGAAACAATGGAGTGGACAATTAAATAGAAGCGAGTTTTCTCTGTACTCAGATACTAATTATTGTTCAATCATATCATGTTTTGATACTAAAAATCTTAATATATTACAGTTGTGAAAAATCATATGAGTCTACTTTTTCCGTGCTATCTAAGATAACATGGGATCTCGTGTTTTAAAGTAATTAGTCACTGACAAGAACTACATTCCTTCGGCTTGCGTGTGGTTCCCCATCTTGTCAAATTGGAAGTGAAGCCATGGAAAGCAAGTCAGCTCTCCAATTCATTTTAAAGAAGTTTTATTTCCCCAGGCCAGAGGTAAGGACTCTTTAATTAAGAAAGTAAAAGAAGCAAGCTTGATTTCAAATAAGATGGATGATATTTGCATTAGAGTGTTAAGGTGTTGGCAAAAGAATGAATAAAGATTGAGCTTAAGCGAGCTACCCAAGCCTTGACCCTTACAGTAAGTGGGTAAGGAAAACTCTGTATATTCCAAAAAGAAAGTCCCCACCTTCTGAACAAGCTTCTGACTGAGGAGTGGAAGTTCCAAACATCCCACCGGTTTAGTTGGTAGGCTGGAAACCTCTGACCCACTATCAAGCTATAGACTAGTGAAAACAAAGTGAGTAAACTTGCTCCTTTATTCCATAAAGATAAAAGGTATATGAATGGGGGTCCGAGTAGGCTTTTAAAGAGTAAATCGATGCCTTTTTTAAAAGCCTAGCATAACGGATTCAGACTAGGTCCCTTCTTCGAGTCTGCTAGAGGAGCTGATGGTGCTAGAATATGAATTCTTTGACAGAGAAAAAGGCAATGGCAATGAGATTGTGAATCTCTTTTCCGAAGCTTGGTACTAATGGACTCTCTGACTATGCCCCAGTCATGATTAAGTTGAATAACTCAGCGGAGAACATGAAATGTTTTTTAAGATGCAGTCTAATCATCCATCCTTTCTCCGAACTATGGAACAAGCGTGGAAGATTCGGGTTGAGGGCAACTCTATGTTTCAAGTGGTCCAAAAGTTTGGTCGTTGAAAAGTTTGAACGTTACTACCTTTGGCAAAATAGAGGAAAGAATCAACGTCCTTAATTTCAAGATGAGTTGTACGAGATCCAAACCATTCTTGCGAAGGACCAGAGCAAGCAGCGATTGATTAAATTCGAAAATTATATTAACTTAATGCAATGCTTTACTCGGAGGAGTCTATTATGAGACAGAAAGATCGGGTCTTGGAAAAATGGAGATAGAAAGAAAAGAACTCGATGTCTTATCCGAAATAAGAGCACAAAAGGCTTTGCGTTTCATTCAAGATGATAACGGCAACATGGTTAATGTGGAGACTAGCATCAAAGCTTTATTCTTTCCAAAACATCTTGGGACATTGCAATGTGAACAACAATTTTAAGTTTAATAGAGTCCTGACTGATTGAATAGCTAGAATTCATTCGATAGGTCTATTTCAGAGAGAATGTTGTGCTCGTAGCGGAGAAAGCCCCAAGCTTGTGTAGCTGAATTGAAGAAGGAAAAGGAAAGCGGCGACAACCCCTACCAGGCTTCCCCAATAACCCCTTTTTCATGATTCGGCAGGCCCATCCAAACATATTGGGATACTTCACAAAAAAAAATCAATTGAGGTGGTAGCTCCTTAATCCGCACTACAACCTATCCCCATTTTATCCAGATTGATAGATGATTATGCTAAACCTAGACTAAAGAGAGGGCTGCCCTTTTGTTGGTTCTTTGAGGCAAAAGCACGAAGAGGAATGTTGCTCATTCTCATGTTCATTTGAGTCTCGTTTGGTTTCGATAGCCTCCACCTCTCCATCCTTACTCTTCTTTTGAAAGCCGTCATCTTGGATTTTGTTTTTTGTATGTCGGGGCCTTTTTATATCAATGAAATAAAGTCTGACTTGGGTCTCTCTATAAAACAGAATGAAAAGCTCGGGTGTAAGCAAAAGTGAGGAAAAGGGGGGAAGAATTCTAGTGCTATTTCTTACTGAAACTTCTGTCTTTCTCTTTAATATGGTTTGGAGAAAGAAAAAACTTTCATTCCCTTGATTCGACGAATTTAGGTCATGACTAATGCCCCACTAGCTGCATAGGCAAGGTGTCAGAAAGCTACCTGAAAAAAGTAAAGGGTCCGAAGGAGACGACCATATAGATTGGTTGATAAATTGGAGAAAGAATTTCGACTAAAGAAGGGCCGAAGGGAAGGGCTCATTCGGGGGGAGACTAGCCTCAGGACTTCCCACTGGGCGAGTGGTTGACCTCAGCCACCTACCCACTCATAAATCATGGTCTTCAGCTGACTTGCACTGATAGACCCATCTTTTCTTTGAATGAGGCGCCCCTCTTTTTACTGTTGTCAACGAATCTCTGAAATCTGCGATTGACTCGATGTTCGAACATTTCTGTGAATGCTATTCTGATCTCAGTGGTCCTCTTCGATGTCCCGTGCTAGGAAGCATTACTCCTCTTTTCATTCCAAATTCAAGAATACGACCGATACGATTGATTGGTCTGTGTGCCTCTCTTCTTACTTTTTTGTATTCCCCTTTTCTTCGGATACAATTCGATCCTTCTACGGCCAAATCTCAATTTGTTGAAAGCCTTCGATGGCTTCCTTATGAGAACATCCTATTTTTATTTGGGTATAGACGGTATCTCTTTATTCTTCGTGATATTGACCACATTTCTGATCCCTATTTGCATTTCAGTGGGTTGGTCTGGTATGAGAAGTTATGGGAAAGAGTATATTACAGCATCTCTAATTCGTGAATTTTTCATGATCGCCGTGTTCCGCATGCTGGATCCTCTACTATTCTATGTTCTTCCCGAAAGCGTGCTCATCCCTATGTTGTGCGGAGCTTAGCATCTGAGATTCGCTGGGATAAAGCTTTTCATCTGCAGGGGCCTTGTGCAGTAAACCCCCTACGGGCGGTCGTCCGTCGTCCCGCGAAGCTTTCGGTAAGAGGGGTAGTCTTGTGTGTAAGCATAGCATTTCTGGTCGAACCCGCCCAACCCAACAAAGAAGAACCGAACCTGCCCACTTCAAATCTTTTTTGGGAGGGTACTCCGAGTAGTGGGTACCTCGTAGGACCTCGATCCGCCTACTCGGGTCTTGTATGGATATGCAGGAAGGGGTGCTCCTAGGTGTGTGTAGGGGTTGTGTTTGTTCGCGAGAATGGATTACTCGTAAGTTTGGGGGGTGTGGACACACTTGCGCGAATTCGGGTAACGGCTACAAGGGAGAAATCGAAAGGAAACTATACCCGACCAGGGATGGACGTAAACTCGTAAGCTACCGTTGCTTGTGTAGCTTAATTGAAGAAGGAAAAGGAAAGATTGCGCATCCTTTTGATTGCCGGAACTGGGTAGGGATAATCGTCCAGGTCTTATTGTGAAACAAAAAGCGCCCCGCCACAGCAGGCGGGTTGGTTCATCTGTCGTCGCCGGGGAGCTATTGGCGAGGATACCTTATGATAAGTTGCTAAAACAAAGGGGAGGATCGACCCGTTCAGTCAAATTACGAATAAAGACTGTTGGCAGCAGGTGGTTTGAAATGCGGGGGCGGGGCTCGGCAGAGGGTTCTAGAATAGGGTCTGGTCCTGTCCTTAAGATTCAGATAAGAAAAGAGTTCCAAACCTTTATGCATGCACCTACGTATAAGTGCTGCGTACAAGTTCCGGCCAGGAAAATGGGGAAAGATCAAACCAATTTTAACCGCTCACATCACAGTAGTAGCGTCAAGGCCGTAAGTCGGGGGGTGGCCAAAACATCAGGCTCTTACTTTCACTTGCGAAAAGATCAGGAATCCAATCCAGAAGGAGAGATCCGCTGCGTGAGCAACCCGACTGTGCGTAGCTATATTAGGAGTTGCTCTACAGGCCGCACTCGATCTTTCTTCCCAACGAGCCCGCCCCTTTTTTCTTTGTCAGACGGGCCGGTTCGAAAGGCATGGTTTTCAGTCTGTCTCCAGATAGGGCCCCCACTAGTCCGGCTAGCTAGTGAGTGGTTCTTTCGGGCGAGAAGGAGGCGGGGGTACGGGCGGGCATCTCTCGCAACGCAAACTGCATTGTTCGCCACCACTCGAGAAGCAAAATATTCGAGAGTCCTAGGCTTAAATGCATAGATAGCGGTCTAATGACAAGGGCCGACGACGGAAGCTCGGGACGGAGCCATATGATGCGGAAGTCTCACGTACGGTTCCCTGAGAAGGGAGTGGTTACCTACTGGAGCTTCGACCAACCACCACCGGTCAATTCCGCTTTGGGGCCACCCCTTACTCTACCATTATTATAGGGGTCTGGGGTTCGAGACAAAGAAAGATCAAGGCAGCATATCAGTTTTTCCTTTATACTTTACTTGGATCTGTTTTTATGCTATTAGCTATTCTCTTGATTCTTCTCCTAACAGGAACCACCGATTTACAAATCTCATTAACCACAGAATTTAGTGAGCGGCGCCAAATCTTTCTATGGATTGCTTCTTTCGCCTCTTTCGCCGTCAAAGTTCCTATGGTACCAGTTCATATTTGGTTACCCGAAGCTCATGTAGAGGCACCTATGGCAGGATCCGTTATCTTGCCAGGAATTACTTTAAAATTTGGAACCTACGGCTTTTTAAGATTTTCAATACCCATGTTTCCCGAAGCGACAATTTCTTCCACTCCTTTCATTTATACTCCAAGCGCGATTGCTATAATCTATACTTCCTTGACAACTTCAAGACAGATCAATCTGAAGAAGATCATTGCTTACTCCTCAGTAGCCCATATGAATCTGGTGACTATTGGTATGTTTGGTCGGGCAGCGTCCGTTAGGTCACCTATTTTGAGTTATTGACACACAAGGCCAAAACATGTGTGCCGGACGTACGACTTATCAACCTACTAGCAATGGGGAAGAAAACATAGCATGTCGCAACAAAAGCTTGTTTTGAGGCGTCAGCAAAAGACTGTCGTCTAGCCCCTTAGCGCTCCCCGGGGAGGGGCGGGAGTGGATGACAGCCCTACGCGCAGGCAACAACAACACTGGCTCAACGAAGTCAGAATCTTTCTGTTCGTGAATCAGAATGAAAGGGCTCAAAGCGCTCACTTCGAGCTGCTTCGCCTGCTTATTCTTATGATGGCTATGTTGGCGTGGAGAAAAGTCAAAGCGAGATTCACGTGTTCAAATCTATTGAGACTGATCTTATAGATCAAAAGATTCGAGTAGGAATAAATAATAAGGTGATCCATCAGTCCCATATGAGCTCCTCTCATTTAGGGAAAAATAACAATGTAGTTTTCTTTTTATTGTTTTCTGCCTCGACGCATTCTCTTCTCTCCCTGGCATCGTCCCACACAGAAAGAAAGAGCGCAGAGCCTCGGCCCAACCTGTAGGTCCGCTAACGTCATGCGAGGAGTTGAGCTTGAACTGGCGAACCGAAGTCACTTTCGGAACCATACTTCCAACAGCTCACACATGTCAAGTCCAGCGGGAATGCACAAACGAACGTGAGTTGCTATATCGAATCCCTTTCTGGCCATCGGGGACCGAGTGGTAAGGCCATGATCCAGGGGAACGGATCACTCATTCTTCCATTGGGGACATGTGCACAAACAACAACTCCAAACATCACAATCTGCCACCTCAACTCGAAAACTCAAAGGATAGGTGGCACCAGTGAGATCCAGCTAAGGTCAGGAACTTTGTGTTGCGTCCACTCCGCTGCAGTTCGTTGCCTTCTCACGCATGAAGCGAATGGGCGGGGGGCGAAAAGAGACCAGAAGAATGATTCATTTGGATCGACGAGTAAAAACTCAGCTAAGAATAAATGAAACTGTGGAACTATAGATCTATCAAGATCAAAGTATTTTATGGCATGATAGGATCGCCTAGCCCTAGCCGCATATAAGCTGTGCTCAAGAAGTGGGATTGATCTTTGCTTTGATTAGATCTTTGTCAGCTTTTGGACTTAGCGAAATGGAAGACTTCGCGCAAGCAAGCGCAAGATAAGGAAGCAAAGTCGAAGTTTTGCCAGAAGCCAGATGAGGAAGTGGAGCTATCGTCTAAGCGCTAGCTTCCCCCGACCGACTCAAATCAAGAAGAGAGTCGCGACCTACTTTGATTCAAAATCAAGGCGAAAGCTTTGGCAAGAAGCAAAAGGTCATAGTTGCAAGGCTTCCAAACCTATATGAAGTCCCAAAGTCTGCTTTCGCTTTCTTTCAAAAGAAAAGGGGGTTTTGAACTACAAGCTATCTGCGCTATCTGAGATTGTGAATGGGCAGCTTTCCGCTGATAATGGAAGAGTCTTCGAAAGGTGAACAATGCCATAGCTTCTAGAGTTCGATGCTTTTCCCAGGCCGGAAAACTAGTCTTTGTTTTCATTCAGTACCAATACAAACTTGACACCAAAATAGAAAGGTAACTATATAAGCTCAAAGTAGCCTATAGTTAGTGTCTAGTCTCAGAGTCTCAGTAGAGTATAGTAGTCGGCCTAACCAAAGCATCACAACAAGATCAAAAGAGCCTGATGAATGGAATCTGAAGTCTAGGGCTGAGCCCGCCTACCAAGGCTGAAAGTAAGAGTAAGCTCGAGTCTTTCGCTTCGTGGGAGCTGCACAGCACATAGCTGGAAGTCAGAGGGCCCATACTACCTGCCTGAACCCCATTCATCCAAAAGAGAAGGGGCCTATGTCTTTGCATGACCCCTTTTTAACCTATCTACACACGGAGCCAATCTCCTCTCGGTCCTGCCAGAACGAGAGCTCATGTGGAACCTTTTCTTTCCGGCATCACAACGGTGGAATAAAAGATTCTGGTCATGTAACATAAGGGCCAGAAGTAAGGACAACACGCAAAAAAGAGGACACCCTAAATGCTCTTTTTTGCTAGTGCTGACGCAGTGGTCAATAAGTCAAGAACAATCCAAGTGGAGGCCGGTGCCTTCTTTCTTTTATGGCCTAAACTTTTATTTGTCAGCCTTGGGGAACTACTGCTTGGTCGGGGGGGAGGGAAAGGCTTGGGCCTACCTATCCCGATAGGACCTCATAAAGGACCGAGAGCTGTTGTTCCATATTGCCGAGCAGCACTTCTGTACGTGATCATAGTATGTCACGTCGTCTCGTCCTCGTTGCATCGAAGAGTACCTATGCACTATGTTCTGGTTCACTGATCAGGAAGATAGAGTTGGGGGTGGGGGTCTACGATGTGAGACTCAAGTCTGACCCGGGGGATACATGCTAACTATGGGTAGTAAGCAAGAACCCTTATGTAAATATATTCGGGGAGTTCCATATCTCTTATACTACCATCGATCGAAAGAGTGGAACGACCAAAAAAAAGAAGTGAAGTGAGAAAGCTGTATGATAGATTGTCACTATCTTGTATGGTTCAGGGGGTAATAGGCATACTCTGATTAATTGGGGAATCTTTGGCTCTATCGAACATATAGGGAATTGGAGGTAGCATTCTACCGATGTTAAGTCATGGGCTAGTTTCTTCATCTCTTTTTCTATGTGTTGGTGTTTTATATGACCGACTTCAGACTCGATTTGTTAGATATTATGGAGGTTTAGTGAGCATCATGCTGAATCTCTCGACCATTTTCTTCTCTTCGACTATGGCCAATACGAGTTCACCTGGTACTAGCAACTTGATCGGGAAATTTCTCATCTTAGTAGGAGCTTTACAAAAAAATAACTTAGTAGCCACATTAGCAGCACTTGAGATGTTTTTAGGTGTGGCCTCTTCCCTTTGGCTATATAATCGTGTGGTTTCTGGAAATTTAATACCCAATTTCCTCCATAAATTCTCTGATTAAATGGCAGAGAAGTTTTCATATTTATACCTCTTCTTGTTGGAGGGGTGACTGTCCGTTGAACTACCAAAAAAAAGTGAAACCAATATGCTTGTGATGGACGAATGCGACTTCCACAGTTGGTTTGAGTGGCATAGCCCATTGCAGAAGTCTCCTTTTTTTTTCTCAATTTATTTGATGACTAATTACTAATAAAATAAGGCTTACGGAGGGGTGCTCACCTTTTTTTTAGCCGTGCAATCAAACGGATGCGCCGTCACTTGCCGAGTGTGTGTGGGGGGATATTTTCATTATTACCAGTTGGGAAATCTTTGAATCATTCGAGAATTTTAAAGTAATATCATTTGGCAAGTCACCATTCAAGTTCATTTCCACTAATACTCTAGCATATGTTATTTTGAAAATATTCAATGTTAGTTTGTCCATTTGAAGTGACTGCACTATATAATTCGTCTCTTTGCTCATCCCAATATGGTTCCAAAGATGTATTGGGAATTATGAAGTTTCATCCACATTGAGATATTTCCCATATCTTTCAACACATAATAAAACCATATTGGTAAAGGTATAACATATAAAGGTTGGCTTAAAATTATGAATGAGCCAGATTTGAGTATCTATTTCATCTCTTTAGTATTCTTAAATTTGAATACTATCCAACTACTTGAATGTTTGATTACTAGTGGGGCTATTTTTTATTATTCTTCCATAAATCTTTTCAGCTAAAGCTATTAAGGGTTCATTGTCACAAAATATCTTATCTCAGTTCTCTCTTGACCCAACTTTGCAAGTTGTTCATAAAATTAAAAAGTAGTTCTTCTCTCATATTAGGTACCTCAAGCATTATGGAAGAGAATCGTTAGACAGTTATAAATTTATCTCATGTATTTGAGATATTTTATTTTTTTACATATTATATATGTCACATCTTTTGAGTAAATTTGTTTTTTGATATTTCTCTTCAAGTTAGTTAAAGTATCTATTATGCATGCTCTATCTACTTTCATAAGGAGTAGTGATGTGTGCATTTGTTGCATTATCAGTTAGTATAATTGCTTTGAAATAATTTTTTATATGTCATTAGTAGTTGTCTAACTCTTAAGTATCTCTCTGTCTTCTTAATGTGTGAGGTTTTGTCACCTCCATCCTTGGTATCTCATATGTGGCATTCACTCGAGTAGACAATGCTACCTTGTAATTTGTTATTTGTTGTCTTAGTTCATCTTCATGCTTGGTCATGATCTTCATCATTGACTCTAAGCTAGTTAGTAAGTCCAAGATCATCATGAATTCTTCATATGACACTATCAGGATTGTCGAGCCTTGTATTCATTTTTGAAAGTCTTGGATCTATACTTTGAGATCCTTCATGATCTTCTTCATGCTCTGTTCTATGAGATTAATTTCTTTTTTGGTATCTGTCATAGTTACTTCTAACCTAGTCATCCGACTATTCAATCTCTTGAGAGGATCACATGATTTATTTTTTATTCCTTTTTCCTTGGTGGGAGGTTAATGTATATTCTTCAAATTTCATTTATTACTTTTTTTACATGTGAGTTTATTATTCTTTCTTTTGAGTTACTCTACACGTGTAAACTTGTTTTAATACCAATTGTTACTTAATTAATATTTCTATCAAGCTTTTATGTGATACTTAGCTAACTTGCCCCTTAAATGTTTCTAAGTCAATCTATAACATGTCTTGCAAGTTTATACCTAGTTTCTTCCCATAGTTTATAAGTGAAGAAAACTAAAGGGAACACTATGAAGAAAATAACTTTTTTTTTGAATAAAGAATGCTTTACAATATTTTAGAGAAATTTATAACTTGATTTTCAAATGAGGTCACATTCTTTTTTATACATACATATGACAGTGTCTAGAATCTTTGATAATTTTAGACACTTTATAATCCTCTAGAAATTTTTATTTTTTTAAAGAAATTTTTCTAAGTTTATAAAATTTTCACATCTCCCTATATAAACCCATAATGGTTAATTGTCTCTATTTGATCAAGAGAGGGACTTTCTGTGAGTAGGGCGTGACACTAGACTTCATTATGCCCATGCAAAAATGCCTTGTCTTGCCTTATGCACCCCTATAAGATCTATTAATTTAAGTCTTTCCCCACAAATTATTTAATTTTAAAAACTCCACTCTATAGATCATTTTTTTTTTCAAAGCCCTATTTTCTAGCTCCCAAAAATTACTGATAATATATTTGGTGTTTAGAAATTAGAACTATGCATGTTAAATTGTTTAAATTTTATTATTTTATTTTAAAATTTTGAATGTTCGTGATTATGGAAAATATTTATTATATTTGATTTTTATGTTTTTGTTTACTTGATTGTATTTCATTAATAAATAAATATTATAAATAATATTAAATAAAAATATATAATGTTATACATTTTAGGTAGAGTGCACCTCAAAAAAAAAAGCTCGCGCTTTAATTATGTTTCAAGGCCATAAAACACTTTTGCATCTCAATTTCCCTCCTCAAATAACTATGCTCTCATTTCACATGTGAAACAATGTTGCATATCAGCATCGTTTAGGGTGAGTATGTGATCCTGCTAATTCGGCATATTGTTATATGATAATCAATAGTCGAGAGTTAATATGTAACCAAGTCTTATTTGTCTTACCAAATGAATGTTTATTCATCAGATGATCAATTATTTTCTAACCAAATTACCACATTTGGACTCCTATAGCTCACAATGTATATTTTTTATGCTTGAGCCTATATAAAGTGATAATAAAGGTCATAACATCTTCCATACGAAAATAAATGTGCATTGCACATTCCACAAATCCTAACAGTCACCTAAATTTCTACACTGCACGCCCTCTGCTCTGTTCATTATTTCTGCACTACACACCCTTGCTGCACACTTGCATTGTTCACACTTGCATTTTTCACATGCACTATTGATTGGTTGGGCACGCACTTGCACTTCTCTTCTTAGATGGAGTGGGCGTCGAAATAGTGCACATTGACCACACTGCCACACAAGTTCTAGCATACTCATAGTAGATGTGCGATGAGCATATATTATGACCACTCGAGCAGTTCACGTGTTAAGTGTTTTCATTCATAAAATATAAAAAATTAAAAAGTAATGATAAACCATTATATATATATCTGTGTGTGTGTGTGTGCATACACATTATAAACTTAATGGAGTAATTTTGCATATATCATGACCACTCTTTTATCATTGTCAACAGATATCAATTCAACACTCATTGAGACAAAGATATCGATACAATAGCTAAAATGTAAGTGTTATTAAAGTAGTGTTTGATCTTAGATTTTAATATATGCTAATATATTAAAATAAAATGATGATAACATTTACTCTAACCTCTTCAATCCATTCCTATGGCTCCAAGTACAACAACAATCACACCCAGAAGAAATTTTAATATAATATCATCGTGATGTGTAATTTTATTTTATTTTGTAATTTTTACTTCCTTGTGCTGATGGTGATATGCAATGTAAGTTTTGTTAACCCTTCTTCTTATACGTCAGATTCTTGCTTATGTCTCCAAAGTTCACAAAGTTGTCCTTCCAGAAGGTCTGGTTGAGCATGAATCTCTCACACTTGAGCAGGTACCATTTCTTGTTGAGCAATATGAATTGTGGATTGATGTTTTCCCTGTCGGAGTTTTGTTCATCAATATGAATTTGGTTCATGCTGTAACCGACATCTGCTGGGAAGGTATATTAATTAGGTGTCTTTGTGTACCCCCATTGCTTGTGTGTATGCCCAGAATTGTTCTTCCCCTTGTCCTTCATGTTTGTACCCTTTCTCTTATTGTTTACCTTCCTTGCATTGATGCTTCATTTCCATATCTTGCTAGCTTATTTCAACAACACTTAAATTTTGTTGTTATCAGTGTCAATGTGTGTTTCTGTTGTCAATGACTGGTGATTTATATGCATGGAGCTTGACAGATAGAAAGCAATATTGTAAGATGTCCACATGCCAAATACGCACAGAAGATGATTGATGCAATTGACTCTGTGCGGGCAAGGGGGGATTCTGTTGGCGGGGCCATCACATGCATTGCAAGGAACGTCCCCCCAGTAAGTTTGAGTTGTTTGTGTGTGCCAATATATCTTTTCTTTTGACATACTATTGAAATTCTGCTTACCTGATGTATTTTGCTGCATATTTTCCAATATTCAAATTCTGAGGGTATAGTTTTTTAAAATGTGTAAACTGTATGTCAGGGGCTAGGTTCCCCAGTCTTTAACAAGCTAGAAGCAGAGCTTGCTAAGGCAGTTGTTTCTCTACCTGCAGTAAAGTGCTTTGAAATTGGCAGTGGGTTTGCAGGTCTAGAATCATCTTTCTCTATTTCTTTTTTTTTTTTTCTTTTTTTGAAGTTTCTTTCTAAAGTTGTTAGTCAAGTCTGGTGATAAAAAATGATCTCTTCATACTCACAGGCACTTCTTTGACTGGGAGTGAGCACAATGATGAGTTCTATATTGATGAGCACCAACGAATTAGGACGAGAACAAATAATTCAGGCGGAATACAGGTATCTGCTTGAGTGCTATTCTTTTATTGTTTTACTCAATTGTTTTGAATTTCCTTCTCTTGATGATGAGCAGGGTGGAATATCCAATGGTGAAATTATCAATATGAGGATAGGTTTCAAGCCCACATCAACAATAGGAGTAAGCTTGATTTCTAGCTTTTTTTTTTTTTGAACAATTATGTGCTTGGACTTGTACATCATTATCAAATGGAAGATGGCATTTTTTTTTTTTTTTGCATCTGCAGAGAAAGCAACACACTGTAACTCGAGATAAAAAGGAGATCGAACTCATAGCTCGTGGCCGTCATGATCCTTGTGTTGTCCCACGAGGTAGTAGTGATGAAGATACAACCTATATTCATCTGTATGTTCTAAATGTAATTTTCATTGGATTTGTGATGCAGCTGTACCGGTGGTAGAAGCCATGGTAGCTTTGGTGCTTTTAGATCAGATGATGGCTCACTATGCGCAATGTCACCTTTTTCCTATCAATTCAGAGTTGCAAGAGCCCTTGTTTGCAAGAAGCCATGCACATAGCACGTGAATCAGAAATATGGTATCTGCCAAACTTGCATTACTTTTTTTATATTCATGTACTTGGAAGGTTAATGCCGTTACTTTATGAACATCTTCCATGTTTGTTTGGTTTTTAAAAGTTGGCATCTCAACTTTGTTTTGGTTATCTTTTTGCTCTTAATCAGAATTTGGATGAGTTATGAAGGAATGAACAACATATATACAAGCTATGAAGTAGAAAGAGAAACTCTTGTAAAAACCTTTATACCTTAATTGTCATGATAGAGATTTATATTAGATTCAATAATCATTAAAATAGGATTATTAGAAACTCAAGTCAATAATTTACTAAGTAGAAGGATTTTGTAATAAGTTGGAAAAGTTTGTATAAATTGAAATACTTCAAGGGTGATCAGACAAATGTTTTGCAAAAGATGATGCCAAGGAGGGACGAACAACTTGTAATAATATTTTAATAAATAAAAAATATTTGAAAATTTAATATTTTTTAAAATGTTTTGTTGTACCAAGCTAAAAGTTATATATGTTTTGATATGTTGAAATATATCAATCTGAAAAATACTTATCCCATTTGTGTTGGTATAAAAACACATACATTAGTAGCTATGCAACATGGGTCGGAACTTTACCTTGATTTGATCCAAATTTTTTCTAATGTCAATTTGCCTCCCCATTTCATCCGAGTCACTCAAATATTATTAAAAAAAAAATGATAACTCCAACTTAATTTTTTTGTCTTCATCTTTTTTTTCCTATCTACCCTTTTTATAAGTTGTAGAATCCTTATCAAATCACCAAAACTCAAACGCATACCTCTTGATGTATATCTTGTTAAGTGTATTGCTATCTATCTACATATAGACAATAATATGTGTGTGCATATATATATATATATATATATATATATATGCATATTATTATTGTATATGTATACATGTACAACAATGTATATACATAAATACTATAGTATACATGCATGCACATGTATTAATATATACAACATTATGTATACTTATATACACTTGTATATTAGTGTAAGCATATGTATGTATATATATACATAATAATATATATGTATATGTATATATATAATAGTTTATATGTCTATACATACTTAGATATTGTTGAATGTATATATAGACAAACACGCTTTGATATATATCCTTACAAGAAAAAATGAAATTAGAAATGCTCAAATTTGTTTCTAATTCTATTGTAATGTTGAATTAGCAACCTCAAAAAAAAATTAAATATTTCATTTAATAAAGTGTTCCTTTCAAAATTTTAGAAATGTAAATTGCCTGGGCACCTAAAATATGCGATTAGAGATGTCAAATGGGTCGTATCATGTTAGACACGACATAACTCAATAATTGCCAGCCTGACATGACATGTTTGGCTAGATTTGGGGTGGGCTGTAATGTCCTTGCCTAGTTGGGCCGTGATGGGCCTTCTCGAGTTGGGTTAGTCCGGGCCCAGATTTTCTAGCCTAGGACTTGCTTAGAATAGCTAGCTAGGACTTTGAGTTCAAGATCAACTCACACTTGACTGACTCAGCTCACCCTCACCATTATCATCTCGGTCTCACCTCCATCGGTTGTGGAATTGTGGAAAATGAATTAATTATTAAAATTTTTTTTTACAAATTTTATATTTTAAGTTATCCTTATGACATATGATATGATATTATTTATTTATTTTACATAAATCACAAAGAAATAAATTCATTAAAATAAATGATAAAATATAATAAATAATTGAAAATATCAAAAAAAATACATTAATCCCATCATTCATCTTTTAATCTAAAAATGAATAAAATAATACAAAGTCACAACTCAAAACAATAATATGGAATAAAAATTATTAATCTCAATCGTAATAATGCAAGTTCAATGCTTTAATCTCAATACCAATCGGTACGAATATGCAAATAATTATCATCATGTAAGTATTTAATGGTATTACTAATGGTGGGCTCAACTTTCTTAAAGTTCTATGAGTTATCATTTGTCAGCAATTCTTTCGCTCTTGTTTCATCAATCTTGAATCTTTCTAATTTTTTATACATATTAGTGCTTAAATGATATCTGGTCATAATTTTGATCTCCTATCTGAAATCATATTGATTATAATAAAAAAAGTAAATTTTGATGCTATGCTCAATACTGGAGGAGTCGGTAGATTCCGTGCTATCTTAGACATCATGAAATAGGTTGGCTTATATGATTTCTATTATTATTAAATATTAAAATTTTTGTTATTATTATGTGATATGATTGAGCCGTAGTTGGTATTTAAATATCGAGATTATTTACTCCTATTCAATTGTTCATCTTGTTATTTCTTTTTTACTAACTAAACGAAGAAGTCATTGTCTCTGAATAAGGTGATTATGTTTGTACTTGGAGCCGAATTACAATTACTATTATACCTTGTCGTATATAAATAATTCAATTAACTTCTTGTGAATGAATTTTTTAGTGTTCATGCTTCATGCCTGATGATACTTATGTCAAACTATTCTCTATCAATTTCATCTTAATACTATGGTCCATGTAGACAATTAAATAATCAAAAGATAGAATAGTGGATTAGTACTTTAAGTATTTTGGTTTTTATCTCAACAATCATGTCACTAAATATTGAGTCATTTCTAATTTTTTTTAAACATGCTATTAAAATTATATATGTACTTGAGTACAATGTAAGTAATGTGAGTATAAACCAACAAACATATATTTGTCATGTTATAAAAAAATTTAATGAATTTCATAAATAAAATTTTAGTATTCGATCTCTTTCATTAATAATAAGTTTGTCACTCTTATTATTGATATAATTAAATATCATGTGTTCCTATCTAATATATAACTCTAACGTCAGGTATGTGTAATCCTAATGATGTCTCACAACTATTTAGAATTTCGTATTCTTTAGACTCAGATAAATAGTGACAACTAAACTTTTATTATTTACTAGACATTCAAATATATTTTAATGAGTTATTTTTTTTTTAAAGAATGGGAAATAAATTTTATCTATGTTTGTACTATCATATTATTGACGTGACATATGTATATAACATAAAAAATTTCTCATAATAGTATATCTCTAATGTTCTTAATAAAATATTAATGATTACTTTACTATTAGAAACGTTATCAAATGTGATATTATATATTTTATTTTAAATATTATATTTTTTAAAGATTTTTATTAAGTACTCATATATGGTTAGATCATAATGAGATAAAAAATCTTTGAAAATCTTAATATTTTTTTATTTTGTATTCATTTTGAATCTATATCGTAGAAAGTGAGACACACATGAGATGCACCATCATTACTATTCTAGATATCAAACTTCACAGATATTATGTTATTATATTTTCTAAATTTATTAATTATTATTTAATTTTTAAATCTATAATATTTTAATATATCATTCCTAGATGTGGACCTAGGAATCCTACGATATAGAGATTGTAAATATGTTTGTATGATATTGATTATTATTGGATTCTCCTAGAATTTAATTGAAAGGCTTATATTGATGATCAATCTGGTATTTTCTTTCCTCACTAACTCGTGGTATATAAATGGGGTTAATATATAAGCTGAACTTGATAGAACCTCAAAGATCTCACTACTTAGTTTGATTTGCGTAAGATTTAATGTATTATATTTTTTGGTGTATTGTTCGGCATGACTCTTTAGGTATCCAGTTCTACATCAACTTCTATATGTTAATGTTTTATTATAATACTTTCATTGTGTCGATCCTTAATGATATTCATAGTATTATTATTTTTTTGTATAATGCTAAATTGGGTCTAAATTATAAATTTTGTTTTCAAGTTTTTTTTGTATTTTAGATATTTGAGTTTGTGTCGGGTCATTAGAGAAAATATAGTTTTGACATTGGATATTTCCATGGGGTTATCAATATGAAATTATTTATATTAATATTAATATTAAAATTGTTATCATTAAATTTATTATTTGTTATTTTTAATTTTTTTTAGTTTATTAATTATATTTGAAATTATATTTTATAAGTTAAAAATTATTCGATATTAAATTATTAATAAAAAATAAAAAAAAAATACTAAATTAAATTTTAAAAATAATACTCATTTGATCATTTATGGAATGCCCAATTCCTAGTCTGATTGTCCGAGGCTGCACTATAGGCAGTTGTTCGTTGTCCACACTTGAGAGGCGAGAGTTAAGTTGAACTTTGACTCTAAAGCAAAAGAAAAGATGAGAGCAAACGAGACGAGAAAGAGAGAGAATCGAGAATTGAGATTATATATATATAGACAACAAAAAGATTTAAATAATTTTTTGTTGTATTTATTTTTTATTTTTTAATGATTTTTTAGGGCAGAAATTCGATTGTCGTTAGTTTTTCTATCCTATTTGTTGGGGGTGCATTCAACAGCTGGATGGATCTCATTTTTTATTTTATTATTATTTTTTTTTGATTGTTGGAGGGTTATTTTTTTTTATTGGTTTGTTGGATTGTTGGAGGGTTATTGTTTTTTTATCGATTGTTGGAGGGTTATTGTTTTTTTATCGATTGTTGGAGGGTTATTGTTTTTTTATCGATTGTTGGATTGTTGGAGGGTTATTGTTTTTTTTTTTTTGGATTGCTTGACTCGGGCGCTTAGCTCAGGGGCGGGGAGGTGCGTGCCACGTGTTGCGCATCCACTTGGGGATGGACCATCCCATGTGATAGTCTTCAACCAAACATGTGGTGGTAATTTTTTAAAAAAACCTGTTACGTGTAAAAAGTGGGGTGAGCTTTTTTTTTAATAAAAAAATATTATTTTTTTAAATACAAGTGGGTGGGTCGGGTGTGGTTTAATCAGATTGTGTTTGAAAACCACCTCGGATTTTGTGACATGGTAGCCTGGCCCATGCACGAGGCCCAATTTTTCCTAGCCCATCACGACATGAGCTATATCTCAAGCCATCACAACATGAGTTCAGGCACATATCTACATTGTGTTATTTTGGGCTAGGCATGGTTGAGTCTGGCCATACCTCGGGCCATGCTCTAGCCACCCGGCACACTTGTCACCTCTAGATAGGTGAGATGTAGCTGATAATAATTTTTGGTACAAAATGAGATAAAGACGAAATATCACTAGTAGTCAATCAGTGTGTCTCATGTTGAGATGATGTCAACGTACTCTCTATATATCTAGGAGAATGCATAGATATATTTGTAGTATGGTCATCATTGAATGAATATTTAATTTCTTCTTTACGCATTGTTATTTGATTTCCTATATCCATTTACCACATATTGAGATTCTCGATCACATAATTATTACCTCTCATACTAAATTTAAGTTATATAATAATATCAAAAAAATACAAAGTCAATAAAAATATTTTATGAAAATGTTATAATAATAAAACATAATGATAAATACTCTAACATTCACAAATGCAATTTTTTTTTTCAATAAACACCCAAATAATAATAGTAAAAAAAAATGCAAGAGTATAACATGGAAGTCAATAAATGTTTACTCATCATCATAAATTTCTACGAAATCATATTCATCTACATATTAATCATCATTTGATTGTGTAATTAATTTTTCTTATAATTTTTTTTCAATATAATTATCATCAATATTCAAATAGTTTTTATCTTCACTAGGCAATTTTTGAACCTCATATTCTATCACAAGATTAACTGGATAAAGTTTCACATTATTCTTTTGAAATGTAGGTACATGTGATGGTGTGATATTAACATCCTTTCATGGTTGTTAAAAACGTAATGCCCACCAATGTACAAAGGTCTCCTGGAGCCTTAAGGTGCAAGGTGCTCTTAAGGCGCGAGTTTTTTATGTAAGGTGTATCCTATTATACATATATATTTTTAAAAATATAATCAAATATACTAATTCAAAAATATCCTTACACCTCTCTACTTGCTTATTGCACATTGTTCCTTGCCCCTCTCTTTGTAGCTTGTCGAGAAGCTCAATGAGGAGCTCCTAGAGATCGACGAGGAGCTCCATAGAGCTTAATGGAGGCCGACGAGCTCCCGTTAGGCTCCTTGGAGCTTCTGATCAAGCACCATGGAGCTCTTGGAGCTCGTCGAGCTTATGGGGCTCGATGGATGGCAATCTGCATGGAGGCGTGCATGTTGAGAGATCCATGCCTCAGGGAAGGTTCACGCCTTTTCTGTTATCCATGTACCCGTGTGAAGGAGCCTCGTCTCAACCAAGGTGAGGTGCTATGTATGTGCATCACATATGCCTGTGCCTGTGCCTAAGCCCTCCTAAGGTGCACCTTTCACAACTATGTATTATTTTTAATAATTTTCACAGTTGATCTATGTTTTATTTTACATATAGCCACTAGTCATAAAGATTTTTTTTTGTGGTTGGATAAGTGATGTAACATACTTATTCTGTTTGTATTATAAGAATAAATGACTTGTATTTATAATAATATTTTTATGGTGTACAATTGTAAGATTATATTGATGAAGAATTTTATTACCTAAATTTAGAATAAGATAAAATTATTAATACTTAAATAGAATTGTCATTTTAATTGGTAAAACTGGATACTTGTGAAGCATTTTGATAAGTCGATCATGAAAATTAATATTAGATGTAATAGAGTTAGATCTATGGATGCATATATCATTATTAATTGTAGTTTTAATTATAATTTAAAAGTGTGAAATTTGTATCAATTTATATGATGTATGAGATATGTAAATTTTATAATGATCATTTTACAAGATCTTTTATTTGTCAATTACATATGTTTGATGATAGAAAATATATATACAAAATGAAATAAAATAAATCATACTTATAATTGTTAGAAGCAAGAATGATAAATTAAATATTAATAAAATTTTTAAATCAAATTGTGAATTCTGTCAAGTTTTGTATTAATGGAATCATAATCAATATATGAATCTCTTTCTTAATTCTTTATATAGGTTTCAAATGGATTGGGCGGTCCAAGCACGGCTTGTGGCCTGACCCAGTCCAGAATCTTGCCTTGGGTCGGGTTAGGACACCTCATAGCATGGTTCGTGTCATGTTGGGTCGACATGAGCTATGCTTCTTTTCGAGCTAGGCATGACTCGTGTGCTTGGCTCGATGATACGGTAAAATGGCCTATGACTGCCCGACGGGGTCCTCGTCTGGAGGTCACCCTAGTGGTCATTTTATTTTTAAAAAAATTTGACCGCCCCATCATCGTGCATTCCAATTTTTTTGGTCGATTGTAATTGGCCAACTCGTAATCCAACTACTCATCATGCAATGGGTATCGGGGCAAGGTTTGGCCTGGCATGGTCATCCACTTGGCCATACCCTAATGCCATGCTAGGCAGATGGATCAAGCCATCTTGGCATGCCTGGCAAGACATGGTTTTACACTGGCACGATCATGCCTTGAAAAACTAGGTCATGCTAGCACAACACGACATGTCTGATACCTTTAATTCTTTAGCATAAATTCTTCAAATACAACAATAAATGTAATTTTGAATAATAAAAAAGATATTTCACACATTATGACAAACAAATGACAATCTAAAATAATTATAAATCTTTTTCAATATTAGATATAATTTCTTTACAGTTCAATAAGATATGTGTGTGCTACACAATATTCATGATCATCTAAAAAATATATTGATTTTGCTTTTCCATACGATCGACCCGTATGGGTAAAATTGAAAAGGATATCATATTCTTGTGATCTATCTACCATATTATAATTATTATTTATTGACATTTTGTTATTCGAATTATTCAATTATGGTTGAGCATAGTGCTCATGAAATGTTGAAACTTTTTCAAAAGTAAGAGTTACATATCGATCTTTTAATTTTGGCTCTATTTTAAATATTATTTTTTAATTTTATAAGATATCTGAAAATTATTTTCATTTGAATAAATTTTTTTGTCGGATATATTTAAATTATTAGTTTAATAAATAAAAATTATATAATCTCTTAAATGGATATATTCTGTAATGCATAGTGTTTGTTATCATGTATTCATAAAGAAAGTGATTGGAAGATATTCTATGAAGTCAAAGAAGCTAGGAAAAAAAATAAGCTTACATCTGCATATAATTATGAGTATGTCATTTTATAATTATTTAATTTTTTTCTTTGTTATGATATTATAAGTGAGATTCTTAAAAAATATTTATTTTAGTCTGTTGTATATAATTTATTATGATTATCTGTTTTGTATAACTAAATATATTTCTATTTTAATATTTTTATATAAGTGCAGGAAAGAAAATATTAAGAGACTGTGAATGCAACAACAGCACAATAATGGGGGTCTCACTGTCCGGTCAGCTGGCTGAAGAAAATTTTGGAGCAAAACCTGGCCCCTCTGAGTGATATGACATAATCTGGTTAATTAAATCGAGAAACTGTTATATATATGTTTTTTTGTTTACTTTTTTTATGTTGCTGTGAATTTTTTTTTGTCGGACTTTGGTTTTCTTTGTTCTCTCTCTCTGCCTATGATTTTCTTCCTGATTGCTGCATATACTATAATAACATTCTTATTTTGATTATAATATATAAATGCATAAGTGTTTTTCTGGTGGATATAACTAGTCGTGTTGGATGACTAATGCACTATGTTATTTTGTGTTTTTTACTGTGGTTTGTCTTTGCGTTGTGGTTTTATATATCGTTGTGGTTGTGGTATATATCATTTGTTGTTTCTTCTTATTCTGAATCTATAAATCACAAACCTTGCTAGTTAAATTCCCAACATAGTCAACGCTTCCTAAATATTTTTTTGGATCTAAAAAAAAATACTTGTTTTAGTCAATATTTTTCAAATATTTTCTGGAAATAATTCACAAAATACTTTTAATATTAGTTTTTGTATGAATACATGATAACGATGACTTTTTATCTTAAATAATTTATTTTTTTATATTAACATATTTTCTTATGTTAGATACATAGTCCTTAGGGAATTTGAGCTATATCAGTCATTCGTACAAAGTTATGATTGTATTCTTGTCAAGACTAATAAATATTAAAAATTTATTTATTGATTCATCCATATATAACTATGGACGTGATTAGGACCTTTTCAAACCTTCTCTTCATTTGGTTCTTTTTTTGTTTTTACTTTCATATTCAATATTGTATTAAAAATATTATCAAAAAAATTATTTTCAATGTGTATTTCAACTAAGTTGTGCTTAATTATGTTAGTTTTTCAATAAGATAAATCCTAAAACATAGTTTGTTTCTTTCAATCATAGTGATGAAAGAAATGTATTTGGAAGGTGGTACACTTTCTAACTATTTATATTTGGAAAATTTGCATATTTGAAAAATTTGTGTTAATGCAATCTACATCAATATCTTTAATATATTTGAATCTATATTTTTCAATTATATCTAATATTTTGGTATATCACTTCAAAGATGATGTATCTTTTGTAACTATATGGTATTTTTTAAATGTATTAATATTCATTTGAAATGGATGTTATATATGTAAAAAATTATATTGATTATCAAATCAAAAAGTCATTCCGCATTTGCTCGTATAAAATACATCTGATTTCATTTAATAATGATAAGCTAATTTATTTATAGTATAATAGTATAATAGTATTTCATCCTGATAATATTGAATATGCAGGAAAATCATCTATAGTTTACATAAGTATTGCTCATATTTGGAATTTTTGATTTCTATATATATTATATTTTTATACATCATGCACTCACAAATTTTTTAGCTCCGTAATCAGGGGCTACTCAGATTTGGGTTTCTCAGATTGGGTATAATAACACATAAAAATATATATATTTATTTTTCATGTATATCAATAATGATAAATTATAATGTGTGATAATAATTGGTTATGAAGAATATTGTTGACATGTTTGTTCAAATGATTGAAAATAATTTGTGCATAGTTCAAATATAACATTTTAATTTTCATCTGTAAAAGATGATAATCATTAAAATATTTTTAAGATTGAGAATCTGAGCAATATCGTATCACATCTTTGTATTAACTTATGTCATTAGCAGTGATTTTAGATACAAATAATATTTGTACACAAGTAGTCAACATGAAATAATACATCTTCTTATAATGGTATTTATTTTTTTTGTCTTTTACATGTATTTCTTTTGTACCGAGGATAAATATAAAAATTATAAGCAGTTGTTTTATTGTCTATCTCAATATATCAGACATTCATTAATATAATAATCTATTTTTTTAATATGCAAATCTAAATCTAACATTAATTTTTTTGTACAATAAAAATTATGTTATAATATTATTCTTTGGTAATAATTCAAATAACTTTGAGTTTGGTCAAATTTAAGAGTTTGGTCACCGCTGATAATTTTAAGTGATCATATTGATTATCTGACCAATTTTATTCTTCTATTGCTTTGAGTATTTTATAAAATTGGTTTACTGATGATTTTGTGATATCGTCTGCATCATTTGGATTGAAGGAATGACAGATAACAATCTTCAACATTGTTTCACATGTATTAGAGAGATTGCCATATTTTATTATAACATTTGAGTCAATACTTTTATGTACATAATACTTTATTATTTATGACACAACTATGTTTTCTTGTTTATACTAAATATAATAGTCTCTAATAAATCTATTTTTTTGTAAGATGAAATCGTATTGTGTCTACATCTTGGAAACTTTAATTCTGATATTTATGATCATTACATGGACATCTTATTTTGGTTTCAACTATTAATTTTAATTGTTTTCACCAAAACCAATAAATTCTTCAATAATCTATACATGCATATTAGTCAAAAACTCATATTATAGTCTTATATTTATGAATTGATGATCAAGGCGTATACTATTTTATATTCCTGTAACACAACACAAATATATTTTGAATTATAATAATATAGATAATAACTTATTTATCATAAAATTGTAGTAATATATTTATGATAGTATATAAATCTCATAAAAATGTTGTAGACACAACATTATTACGTTGGCTTGCATTAAAATGAGATAAATGAGGTTGCTTTAATCATTTAGATATTTATCAAAATCTTTTGAGTTGTATATTTTTAATATACATAAAATAAAATATTTGATTTTTATCTATATAGTATGAAATTACATAAATAAACAAAAATGAAGAAGATATGTATGAGCAAAAAATATATTTTTTTTCATTTTGTTTATATATGAAAGACTACAATATGAAAATATTATTAGGGGCAGAAATTCACTCTTAAGATGTATGTAAATAGTAATTTTTTTATGAAATTAATAATTTTTTTTATTTGGAATTAATATAATGAACATTTTGAGATTTTATTAAATTTGGGGTTAATTCAACCATTAAAAAAAATGATAACGTGAAACTTAATATGTGATTTTTTTAATACGGTTAAGTGTTCTTGTGTTTCTTTGATCTTAGCAAATTAAGGTTCTTATAATAATCAATGTCTTTGAAATTAATAATATATACTAACTATTTTGACAAAAGTATTTTACGTAATAAAGTCTTCTAAAATTTTTCAATGCTAATGCATATCAATATATAAATGAAAGTATGATAACAAATGTCATCTGGTGATGGATATCATAAAAAAATTAATGAGGATATTAACAATTATATATGAAATATGTAGTATAAATAGCTATCTACTAATTGTGAGATGTAATATGTATTTTTTTTAAAATATTAAACAATGAGAGATATTATTTATTATATTTCACCTTCAATGAAGTACAAATAAAACAACTTAATAAATTTTGAAATGAGATTTTAATTTTTTTAAAGCTGTTTATTCGTTGTTATATTTAAACCTTCAAATTGCGCCCCTTCAAAATTTTTGAAGTTATTCTTTGTTATTATATATGAATCTTCAAAATTATTAAAAAATATATAAATAATTTTTTGTTGAAGTTGCAAACCTTCAAATTTTTTGATTTATATATAAAATTTTTATTGTTTAAGTTGCATACATTAAATTCTAACATACAAAATGCATATTTTCAAACTTTTTAAACTAAATATCTCGGGTTTTAATGTTGTTTATTATGATTATGTTTCAATCTTCTAAATTTTAATATTTATAAATTAAATAAAATAGCTTATAAGTTAACTAAAAAGTGAACAAATATTAGTAAGCATATTAAGTCCACATTATTTAGTATGATAAAAACACCAAGTGATAACAAAACACATTAAATTTGCATACCTTAATTAAATAATCTTAAAAGTAAACAAATCTTAGTATGTGCAAAAAATAAGAAATATAAATTGTATTAATTAGCATGATAAAAATTTAAGAAAACAAGAAGAGAGAACTCCCGAGAATATTAAATATGAAAAAAATTTAAGTAACAATAAGATGCATAAAAATTGCAATTCTCAATTATAATAAATTTGTGAAAAATAAAAATACTAAATTGCATACCTTAATGATATATGAGTAGCACGATGAACACTAAATTGACAAAATCAATTTCGAACACAAATTAGACGAACATAGAATCAACATAATTAAGTCCAAACCCAATTTTTTTTTCGAAGGAGTGAAATGTTCTTTGAAAAATTAATTAATGTAATTTAGTGACGGAATGAGTTTTCATTTCTAAATCAGTGATGGAAATATATTCCGTTGCAGATATTTTTGAAGTCCAAGAGGATTGATTTTAAAGATGTTTTATATATAGTGATGGTATTCATTTTCATCGCCAAATTTAGAAACGGAATCATGATCCGTTTCTAAATTAATTGAAATCGAATTAATTCCCATCACAACATTTATATATTGTATAATTTTCAATACTTAGAAAATCTAAAAATGAAAATTTTTGTTGCTAAATGCTACGCAAGCTAATCCGCCCACGATTGCGCCTGATATTAGCGATGAAAGGCTAAATCCTTTCAATTTCCGTCTCTATTTTTGTTTTTTAATTTCATTTTCATATATTTGTAATTAGTCTGTGCATTTTAATAGGGACATTTTTTTTTCTGTTTATAATTTTTTTTTTAAATTCATTTTCATTTTTAATTGGTTTCAATTCCGTTTCTATTTTTAGAAAAGGAATTGAGGTTCTCTAATTTTTATTTCATTTTGGTTTCTTTCTTGTAGTGTGTGTATATACATATAAGCACACATTAATCTCTTCTTGATGTTGATCTTGATATGTTTATATAACATATATGTTTATGTATTTTTCTGTCTATACTATTCAAAACACATTCAATAGTATTTTCATAATAATGCTATTATATATACTATTGAATGTGTTTTTGTATTGCAAACAAAAATACTAGTTTTGTATGGAAATAATATGTTTGAAATAAAAAATCTAAAATATAATACGTATTTCAAAAATATGCCTAAACTAGTGCATATGGAAACAGCGTGGCAATGGTCGTCATTGTGAATAGTGGCCATTGCCACACTATTGATTATTAAAATCATAGTGCGGCATTGTCAATGTTAGCTTTTGAAAATATTGTAGGGATCCCATTATGCCCCTCACCCCATGCCTTTCACCCTTCGCCCCTCGCCCCTCGCCCCTAGCCCCTCGCCCCTCCCTCCTCGCCCCTCCCCCCTCGCCCCTCACCCCTTGCCCATCCCCCCTCACCCCTCGCCCCTCCCCCTTCCCCCCCTACTCCTTTGTGGAGCTCCGTCGAGCTCTAGTGAGCTTGAAGTGGAGCTCATTGGAGCTCGACGGAGCTCCTCAAGCTTCATGAAGGAGCTCACTAGAGCTCCTCGAGCTCGAAGTAGAGCTTGCTGGAGCTCGACATGGAGCTCAACAAAGCTCCACGAAGGAGCTTACTGGAGCTCGACGTGTAACTCGAGGAGCTTCGTTGAGCTCCATGAAGGAGCTCCAGTGAGTTTATTCGTGGAGTTTCGTCGAGCTCCTTCGTGGAGCTCCGTCGAGCTCCACGTTAAGCTCCAACGAGCTCCACTTTGAGCTTGTTGGAGCTCGACAAAGCTCCACGAAAGAGCTTGCTGGACCTCGACGTGGAGCTCCACGTCGAAGCTCCAGCAAGCTCCACTTCAAGCTTGCTGGAGCTCGACGAAGGAGTGAGGGGTGAGGGGCGATGGGCATGGGCGAGGGGTAGGGGCTTGGGGTAACAGGCGAGGGGCGTGGGCGAGGGGTAGGGTCGAGAGGCGAGGGGCGAGGGGCAAAGAGGCATGGGACGAAGGGCGAGGGGCCAAGGGCGTGGGGCGAGGGGCGTAATGGGAACCCCCACAATATTTTCAATGGCCGGCATTCACAATGACGACATTTGATTTTAAAAATTAACAGTGTGGCGATGGCCTCCGTTCACAATGACGGTTATTGCCACATTGTTTTCAGACACATTAGTTGGGCTTAATTTTGAAACATGTATTATATTTTAAATTTTTTATTTCAGACATATTATTTCCATACCAAACTCCAAAAATACATACACATTTGATGACACACACATAAAGTTGTCTAAATGGTTGGGTGGTTTGAGTTTGACATGTGGCATGTTTTGATAAAGCCCTGCTTGGCACAACATGGAGCCATATCAGCTTTGTGCGTGGGCCTACCCATGGCCAATTTTTAAAAAGGTCATTGATTTCCAACGGAATTGTTGGATTCCTGACCAATGGGTGTGGGCAGAAATCCAATAACTATTGGAAATATGACCAAAAAAAAAAAAATTGATAAGTTAATATTTTTAATTTGAAAATTATCTATTAATACTAAATAAATAGTTAATATTTATATATTTTTATACCCAGAGTGTTATACTCTTTTAATTATTAGCTCACTTAAATTTTTTAAACTATCATATTGTTAATTGTATTTTATTTAATTTTAATTTTTATGTTATATAAAATATAATTATGCAAATTAATATTGGTGGACGAGCCTTACAGTTGCTTACTTGTGATTTCTTAGCTTCGGATTCGAGTTTTAATTTTTGCAATAGTATATGATTTTTTTTTTATAATTATTTTTTTCTAAATAATTTTAGAAATACATAAATAAATACCTCTCATACTAAATTTTTTTTTTAAATTTTAAAAACGAAAAATACTAGTAATTATTATAAAAATAATGTAGATATTGATTTACATAATGATAACTCAACTAAAAGGCTTAAAATTGAGTTATCTTCAATCGTAGGTGAGTCTTAGTCTTGAGACCCTAAATATCCAAAAATAAATGAATATTTTAAATATGTATTTATTTTAAGATAATTAAAAGTAAAAATTTAAGAGATATAAAAGAAGATTCGACATAATTTATATATTATAAAAAGATATATATTCATAAGAGTTGTTAAGTAGGTCATTTTAGGAGATATGTCGAATAATATATCAAAAAATATGATGTATTAAATTTTAGATATCCTAATTAAATAGTGATGTCATTGAATTTGGATTAACTTAAAAGTTTGATGACTCAATTTATTTATCATCATGAGCTTGTCAAGGAATATATGATTAAGTTAATTATTAACATGAGTATTTTGCTTAAATTTTCAAAATATCTTTGACTTATTTATTTAATTTATAAATAATTTCTGTTTGTTTATCATAAGATCTTCAAAATGATCTCTAGAAATAATATAATATAAAATTATAAAATAAAAACATAATTAATAATTAATGAATTTAAAATATAAATTAGAATGGTCTTGATAATTTGATATTTGAACTAGTCATAATAACAAAGAATTTGCATGTCTATATCTTTATGTTGATTATAATTATAAATTAAATAAAAAAAAGTTTAAAAATTTGTAAGATTCTTCATTCGAATGATATTCCTATCATATATGAGTATCTTTCGATTATTATAAAAAATATAAGATGCAAAATAAAATATTTAACATAATATTTGATATTACTTTAAATAATATCATAATAATAAATATTTTTATAATAATTATTAGAGATTGTGTAATTAAGATTTTTTATGTTTGATATATGTATCACATAATTAATATTTAAGCTGATTTAAAAATTATTTTTTTTCCTAATAGAATAAATATTTCAATGGAATGTTAGATACCATTGAAATTTAATAAATCTAATGTGTGTTTTATGTGTTGTTGCTAACATATGATATTTGATAATATTAATAGTAAAATTAATAAATTAATTATTAATAAATCATATTGGGTTATATGATTTTTTTTTTTAATTCATAATTTTTTTATACGATAAGTATGTGTTCACCTGTATAAGTTTTTATGATTAAAGATACTACTCATATGAGCATATGTAATATGACTAGTATATTTAATCAATATAAAGAATATTTATATTTTAGTATCATAATTATTGAGTTGTAAAAAAAATTAAAGTATTAATTATTTATTTTATCTATTTATTGTTTAGTTCTTTAGTTGTATGTATGAATTATAAGATTAAAGTCTGATAAGTAGAAAATACTATCAAATTCATGTTTATTTGTATAAACATATCACAAGAAGTATAAGATATAATTTATGAATAATTAGATAATTTCTTTAAATATTATAAAAATAAGTTTGATAATTTTAGTGAGTCTTCGAGTTCAATGATCGATATCCTATTCATATATAATAACTTTTTTATTTAGTCAACTAAGAACAAACGATGAGAATATTTGTTGAATAGGAGTAAGTTATTGATATATTTAGATATTAATTACTATTTTATATTGTCTTATTATTACAAATAAATTTGATATTTGATCTATTGATTTATCTAGTATCTAGCATAACATCAAGATTTTCTTTTATAATTGTTAATGTGATTTCAGATAGTATGAGCATACTATATCTATATATGATTTAAATTTTGTCATATTTAAAGATTGGGATGATGCATGATCGAGTCTTTAAGATAAAGTTAAAGGGCTACAAATGATTAAAATTAAATATAGTAACATTATATTTATTTTATTGTCACTGGCATTGCATAGACATATTTATGTTGTCTTTTTTTTTTGTTTTTGAAGTATTTAGATTTATATTGTGACTTGTGTATTTTTTTATTGTATATTTTACATTAATATAAATATTTGTTGATTTGTAGTATAAATTTTAAAAATAATTTAATTTTTTTAATATATATATATATATATATATCTATGTGTGTGTGTGTGTGCATGACCATATTATTTTCTTGGATTATTAAAATTTCATTAATATTCTAAATGCATGTGATGATAATAGATTCTAATGATATTTGATTTTTTATTTTTAATATATTTTATTTAATTGTATTTTATTAATAGATAGAAATTATAGATAATATTTAGTTAAAATATTATATATATATAAGGTAGAGTGAGTTTCACAATAAAAGATTGTATTTTAATTATATCTCGCACCTTAAGATCTTAAAAAATCATTGTTTTAGTGTCTCTTGTACCTTAAATATGGACATGTATATATATACTGACATATTATTTGTTATATGCATATATATAATATTATATTTATAAATCAAAGTACTATATATATGTTTATATATACTATTTTGTGTGTCAATACACACACATATATGCACTTATATATTGTGGTATCTATATATAAATTTATAATGTTATATATGTACATATATTATTGTATATGCTTAGAAATACATATATATTATTGTGTGTGTGTGTACTCATACATACATACATGCTTAACTTATAATTTATATATCTCACTACTATAAAATATTAATATATTTTAGATTGTTGAAAAGATATAGATGATAAAATATTTTGCTTCACTCACATGTGAAAAATTTTAAGTATAATGATGAGTTAGTTGAATATATGACGAGTAATCATGCTAACTTTATTATCGTGTAACAAAATATCATTTTTGACTTGCTCACCAAGTCTATGATGAAAAACTCATGCAACCAAATCTTTGTTCCCTTTACTTTATCATGGCATATGATTCTTCTCGTATGATCTCCTTTCAAATTTCAATTAATTATTTGTATATTGAAACAAGTTCTATGACTCATATTTAATTATCATATCTTCACAATTAACCTATTGGTTCCAATTCCCTACCTGATGGTAATATATTTGTAATTACATCTACATAGAGGCACTAGTGCATGTCGATTGATTCTCAATTATTAGCATCACGTAGTTTTTCACCCATAAGCGCTGAATCAACTGATATTGTTATTGAATCATCTTGGCACGAAAATGTATTAATGAGGGTGGGGAAAACCAGAAATATTTTTGAGTGCTATTGATTTTTATGATATTGTTTATTTTATGTCTTTAACTAAGAGGTTCTACTATAAATTTAAAAGATGTCCGGAGCAAATGATTGTGGCATGGAATATTGTTGAGTGTGCTCGAAAAACTATTTGTTGTATAATATGAATGTCTAATGCTATTCGAGTGTGCATTTTTTTTGTAATTTTCACAAATATTTTTTGGTGGATGTTCATTTGTGCCTCTTGTCTGACCTAATGGGTTCATTTTACTATTTGATAATTTTATTTGATCAATTTTTGATTATTAATCGTGATAAGTATGTAAGCACTTTTTTTAGATAACATGAGTTGCACTTGGTCTATCATCAGTCATGGTAGGAGAAGTTGACAGAATGTGTATTGAGATATCGATCTCATTATTGTAAGTTTTTGCCTTGGAGGTTTTAGCTCCTCGTCGAAACAAATTCGACAAGTATTAATGAGTTTACATGTTCATCTAATAGACATTTTCAGCAACTCTGTCGAATATTTTATATTTATCTAATATTTTGTTATAGGTTATCAATCTGTTATTACTATCTACTCGTCTCATATGAGTGAATCTTTTAATGTGTTTCTTTTCTCTACTACATATTATGATACTAATGATTTTTTGTTTTTTTTAGTATTCATGGTTATAAGCTCATAGAATCATGACGATTAATGTTGATTCTTTGAAAATTTACAAAGAGTCGTTGATATAGATCATAGATGTCATTATATTCGATATACGCTCGATCCTTCTACATGCTATTCCTCAGTTATTTGGTATTAAAAATGTTTTTATAGTTATCATTTAAAAGATAATTATAGTATTATTTGTGATAAGTATAAAACTAAAAATAACAAGTGGAAGGATAATATGTTAATAGAGTATGATTGTATTATATTTGCTAAGTTGAACTAAGATTATAATGTATGCTCGACATGGCTGAGAAAGTTCAATGAAACTCTAGTAATTTGAGTTGGATCAAATGAATTAAAATCTTAGGTGATGCCTTGTTATCAATGGAAAAAAGAGATAAACTGATATTTTATTACTTATAGTATGATAGTCCGATTGAAAAATTAGTAAATTCACCCAATCATGTGGACAAGAGTTCAATTCTTAGGGATGTCAGATATGCTTTTTCATGATATCTTTGTTAATCACCCTACTCAGACTACTAGGATGGGGGCTTCATTTTGCTTTGACCCCAAGACCCAGAGGCTCATATTTGATATGCCAAGTGATGACATGAGATGGATTGAGGGGGAGGAGGGGACACAAAATAACATTTAATTTTGTCGAGTATTTTAATACTTAGGTTTCGTGCTAGAATATCACTGTTCGACATGCAATTTTGTTATGGAATATATGATAATGTTGGGTACTATATTGGATAAGCATAATAAAGAGCGGCATGGTTGGAAGAGAATCATTTTACCTACAATGTCAAGGGTTGCATGGGGTTGACTCTTGTCAATGTTGACATCTTTTAATATAAAATAGTTATGTAGAGGTTGACAATGTTGGGTATTGTACGTGAGATTTCTGACATGAGATCTCCGGTTTGATATCAATTTGCAATGATGGTTTTGTATTATCATATGTGATATTCTTGATGTCATTCACTTGTCTTTAGATCTTGCTCCCTTTAAACGTTCACCTAAAATATCATGAAAGAAATATTTTGAATCTTAATTTATGCATAAATCTTAAGTTACATAATATATTTGAAAGAATATATTATGTAACTTATTTTGAGAAGATTTTGTATATGTATTATTTTTTATAGCTACAATTTTAATCATTGTGTTGAGTGAATATTTGTTAGTATGCATATGCAGATGGTATGTTATTAGTGCAATATATTATAGTAATGTACACACACACAAAGTCACACATACACAGTCACACATACACAGTCACACATACACAGTCACACAATACGTACTACACTAAGCGAGTCAGCTTAGTGTAGTAAGTACTATGCAATCCAACATTTTTTTTTTGTTTTGAATATTTTTATACCGAATTGGTGGCATGCTTGTCAAGTGTAACAAAAGGATTTGTGGATCAATATATTTGACAATGAGAGGTATTGTATCTCATTTTTTTAACGAGTACATGAGAATAATTAAAGTGCACTTACATGAGAACAATTGAAGTTCACTATGTTTGTAATATATATGTATCACACAATGAAAAAGAGGTGTACTTGTTTAATATTCATTTGCACATTGATAATTGCCAAACAATGTATTCCAATGAATATTAGAATTAGATTTGACATCATGTGATTTTTACATTTATTTGTAATGTGTACACCATATAAATTGTAATGTGCATTTGTTTAATATGATTTGTTACCAAAATATTTGATGAATAGGATTTTGTTTTGGAATAATGGTTTTGATGTTAAAAAATTTTGATGTACACACGCACGCATGCACACACACACACACACACAGTGTTAGTGATATGTGTTTGTTCACCATACAACATTTTGGAATCTACTTATGTACTCACCAAAATATTATAATTACACACATAGTATAATTATAAAATATTGATAATCTAATAGCACATACAATTTTGAAATGAGAATAATGATATGACATTATACTAAAATATATGAATGAGAAGTGAACTTTATGATATTGATTTTGATTACCTCTATGATTTCAACATTACTATTGACATAGTCAATGGATCTTAAAAAGAAAAATTTCAAATATATATGAGACATTATTAGAATTATACTTATTTTATGTTTGAGTTATATTTTGGCTACCAATACATGATATATAACTATATCAATAGTAATATGACAAATTTATTACAGAATGGGATAAATTTTTTTTCATGAAATTCTTAAAAAAATCTTATGACATGATTAATATGTGTTTGTCTATGTATATTTTTACTTTTTGTATTGTACCCAAGTGTATATGCAATATTTATTTCATATTTAACAAGTATAGAGGATACACTGTTTTTAGTTACATGACTGTTGAGATCGAGGGTTAATATGAAAGTAATTAAAATTTGCTCTTGGCATTTTAACTTTGTATTGCTTGGTTACATATATGTATCATAGGATTAAGGTGAAAAAGGTAGAAAATATATTTAAATACATATTTAAATGCATTAATCAAGCAGATGAATCTCAAAATTTTATTTTTGAAAAATTAAATAACATAATTATATATTACATTATTAGATATAATAGTTGTAATGATATTCTGAGTATGAACATAAATTTTATATATGAAGATCATAACTTTTCCATTTAGTTGGTTAGACAAAAATAACAAGGTGATTTATAGAAAATGAGCTTATTATTTATGTATTTAGATATTGACTACTTTTATATTATTTTGCATGAAGATAATAATAATAATTTAAATATTTTGAGTTTGTGAAAATCATATGAATTTATCTTTTACTGACTCATCCACTGTTTAGCATAATATTGGAGTTTGATTTTTTTGTTATATTATTTTAGAACTTCTCTTTCTTCATTTACTAAGAATATCTGTCCAAACTAGCATGAATAATCTTCCTTACTAGTAGTCAAATTAGGATCCGTCTTTTATTTTAAGACGCAACTCATTCATGTCTTTCGGGATGGACTCTCTTTCAGATCCTCACTTTTGTGAAAAAGGAGAGTTTCAAGCTATCTTTGCTTTGCCAGTGGCCCCTCTGTTGCCCCCCCCCCCCCCGATGACAGCTGCATCTTCTAGTATTCCAAAGAAGGAAACAATACAGCCTGATCTTTTTTTAATCGAGATTGCCTTGGCTTGGTGTTGACCCGAGGAGCGGTACCATGTTAATGACTCCGGTGAGATTGAATCAGTCCTTTTGCTCTAGCTGGGCACATTGGCACTAGGATCGGAGATCTAATCTGTGACTAGATATCATATAAGTACTTTCAAGCATGAACGACTGAAAAAATATAAAATTAGATATTTAAGATAAAACAAAAAAATTTTTGGTAGATGATAATTCATGGGATATCAAAATTGAGGATATAGAGGTCACCACTAACGATACTTTTAGATACATACATGTTTTGCATCTACATTACCATACTATAGACACAAATTGATAACTCATGTTATTTTGGATTATTATTTTTTCATACTATATAATATGAAAAAAAAAACAATTCACCACTAGCCAAACCTTGAGATGCATATACGACGATGATAATCTATATCTGTACTATCATATGATATATATAAATTATTTTAGATTATTTTTTATACGATACATTATTTTATTTGTTTTTGTATTTTTTGTATTATCATTGCTTATTGATTATCATAATGTTATATTACGTATTATATTATTATCATGCTTATTGATTATTTTTTTTATTTGAGTAATTTTTATTTTGGAGTTGATTCGAATTATAAATAATGCAATATAAATATGAAATACACATTGCACATACTTTTTTGTTATTTTAATTATATTATTTTGATATGTAAATATCATATTTTGTTTTTTGCATAAATATAACAATAAAATTTTAAAATAATTTTATTGTGCACATTCAATTCGGGATGCTTTCTGCCCTACCCAAAATAAACACGATTTGACATGACCCAACATCGATTTTCTGGTATGTGAGCCAAATACATCGTGCCAAGTCTAGTCGAATCAATGTTGTGCTGTGTCAACACGACATGAGATCCATACAAAAGTGGCATGGAATGGTGACATGATGGGGTTACACAAAAATGAGTCGTCATAGCATGACATGGCCTATTTAATATTTTTAAATCAAATATAGTTTGTAGATTTTTGAAGTATTATATGACATAAAGTAATAATTAAGAGTATATTTTGTGAGATTTTTGTAGGCTGTCACATCATTTGGGTTACATAATTATGTTGCTAATATTTTTTTTTTTTGTTATTCTAGAGGAATCTTGGGCGTAAAATGATTTTGTTGATTATCTATTTAAATAATATCTTTATTATGTGAGATGATAAGTTGTGATTCCCCCAATTCAAAAAAGTACATTCAAACATAAATTTAGATGAAAATTATTAGGAGGCTCATATAATTTTTTGACATATAGGTTATTGATTTTATTAAGAATATCATCTTGTCACATATGAGATATATATTTATTATTTTTGTTGAGATTAATTTTTTGGGTTGTGATCTAGTAGATATTTTTATTGATTAATATATTGATTTTATTTTTGATATGACTTCTCTAGTGATTTTATTTTTTATATTTTTATTTTTTTATTTGTTATGATCATTCCAGCTATATCATACATAATCAGTAAGTATATTTAGTAGTTTTTATTTTGTTTTTTTTTTTGACTAAATTCATTTTTGACATAACTCTTCGTATATTGAGGTATGTAAAAAAAAACTTAAAAATTCCAGATCTCTTTTAGGTTTTATGAATATTTTTTATTAGTTGAGTATTAAAATTCGAGTTGTGTATTAGTATACACTGCGAAAATTTTTATGATAAAATTTTATTTTTCTTGTAGGTAGCTTTGTTCTTTTTTAGAAAAGTAAGAGACATACAATTACCTTAAGATTTAGTGCAGAGTTAGAATTTAGAACGATGAAGATGATTATTTGTGAGATATTTTGGATATATTATTTACTTGAGAAGGTCGAGTATACTCTCTTTTTTTTAATTATCTTTTATTATGATAGCTAGATATTAAAATTTATAATCTTCAATTCGATATTTTATGAGCAAATAAATTACACTTAGTTAAATTGTTTCATTCTGATTTCTCAAAGAAATAATTAAGGATGAGATTATTATTATTTTATAAATTCAGACAGAAAGCAGCTAATTATATCTTTACGAAGACTTTGAAAATGTCTTAGTTTACTTTTTTTTTTCTCAAAGGTTGACATTATTGACTTGTGTGCTTCAAATTGATGAAAAGTATTTTGGTTTTGATTCTGTTATTTTATGTATTTTATGTTTTTGAAGGGAGATCCTAATCTTTGGGTTGTCCAAATCACTTTTGCCCATTTCATATATATATGCTTATATGCATATGTAAATTAATTACTTTTAAAATGCACATTAATACACACACACACACACACACAATTGTATATATAGATATATGTATATAACTTTTATTTATATATTGTACATAATGTTGTGTATATATATAGGAACTTGTATTTACAATAATATATACCTATATGTTACAATATATGTGTGTGTGTGTGTGTGTAAGAAAATACTATCAATTTATATATTGTATATATTATTGTATGTTTATAGATGTAAGTATATACTATATATACTATTCAACATAATATAGACTTATAATTTATTGGTTTTATTCATTATTTTTTGTCAGTATTAATATTTATATAATATAACATATTTTAAGATAATTATATGTGATATACTATTTTTTGATGGTTATAATATTAATATTTGTGATCAATTTATTACTATATAATATGTTACTTTTGGCTTTGCTAATGTCATACTTACATAATTAATATTTATTTTTCTTAGATATTATCGATAAGAATCATATAAGTGAAAATAAATCTAAAGGTTGTTATAACTTTGTAAGTCATCATATACTCATACATGTCTTATGAATTACCTATCACTATCATTCATAGTAATGATATGATTCACACATTAAATATAAAATTCTAAGGCGAATATTTTATTAAATATTTATATTGACATAAAATTATTTATACTTTTACTTTCGTGAGCATCATTCTCAATGATTAACATATCATAATTTAATATTTTAACTTATTTGTTTGTCTTATTTATCATAGTTAGAAAGGTTATCACTTCATTCGTACCATAAGCATAAGTTTTATGATTTATCTATTATTATTCATCATGATAATACATATAAATTCATTGATAGTCAAATCTTTAATTCAAGTTATATTTAATTATTATATTCAATAATTTTTAATTTACGATATAAATCAAACATAATAATTAATTATAAAATTATTTATATATTATATAAATAATAATTACATAAATCCTAGACCTAAACTTATTCTAATATTGAAGAGAGATTCTTAAGATACATGATAAAAAGTCTCATAGGTCTTAGATTTCCAATGATAGTATTTATGAGAATTTAGAATACAAATCTTAATCTCATATTTTTTTGGTTGATTTCTTTGAATCAATCCCATGAGGGGTATCGTTTGTCTTGATTTTTCTTCTGCATGAAATGGTCATAGTTTTTCTCATATATAGTTTTGTTGTCTCTAGCAATAGTCACAACCTTGATAATTTGTTTGTACATAAAAATTATAATTTTTTTTTAACGGCAAAGGTTGCACACCCTTGGGAGGTGGCCGTGCTTTAGTAATATTCTCAATAATATTTTATATCAAAAAATCTTAGTATTGGATAATTATCATGATTTTGGTTTGAATATCTTTGTCTTCATAATTTATTTAACTCAAAAGTTGTGCCTTAAAAAAAGACATGGTTCTAACTTGAGAATATAAAATTTTGATAAAGATAAAGTTATGATACTATAAAATAATCACAACCTTTAGTACCAGTGAGAAACTTAGTTATTATGATGTTAAATTAAGATTACAACAATTTAATTATTATGAGATAAATATATTTGTGACTATATGATAATATCAAAGCTAAGAAAATATATTACATAGTTGAAGGATTATACTAATAAAGTAATAGAGTCATAATGTATAAAGATTATTATGACTAAATAAATAGAATTTCAATCAAGAATGAATATTAAAATTGTTAGATGATTCATAAATTACTAAGTCACTAAATACCTCTAAAAACATATCGATTGCATAAATTTTTATTAAAATTCATTACAAATTTCAAAGTGATGAAATTTATTCAATTATAGCTAATTTTAATGCTTATGTATCATCTAATAACATCATGAATACACAAAAATATTCAATAATGTATATATTGAATAATTGTCGATTTTATTGTCTATCTTATTTGACTAGGATCTAGGATTGTAGAATCAAGGAATGTCATGTTTCTTGAAACTGACATGAGTAGTGGGAGAGATTGATTAATTAATTTAATTCCTATCCATGATCATATAGAAACATAACTTTCTATGTCATATAAAAAATTGATTATAGTTCAAACACTCTTCAAGTTTTAATTATTGTTGAACAATTAATCAATAAAGTTTAATTGAAGTAGATGAGAACCTTCTAGATGATCAACACATTCAGGAATTACCTCATAATCTTGAACAAGTAGTTGAACCATAAGCTCATCAAGGAGCAAATGGTCTAATATTAAGATAATTTGCTTATGAAAGGAGGTTGGAAATCCTAGTGATTATATAATGTATTTACAACAAATTGATATTGGAGCTGAAACTAATCCTGAAATGTTTTAAGAAGCCATATTTTGTGAAGAATCTAATTTGTTATATAATACTATGAAAGATGAGTTTTATTTCATGAAAAATAATGAAATCTAAGACCTTGTAGAGTTAATTTAAAGGGATGATGGCCATTGGCTACAAATGAGTCTATATTACCATAATGGACTCTTTCTTCTATATTAAAGAAAGGTTCTCTTTATATTATTTTAGCATCAATTGCACATTTAACTAGAATAATGATGATCTAGAATATGAGGTATACTTGAAACAACCCGAAAGTTTCACTTTAAGGAAAGGTGAGCACTTGTTTTGAAAGTTTAAGAAATTTATATATAATTTGAAACAAGGCTGTTTGCAATGGTATTATAAATTTCATGGAGTAATTACTTCATTTGGTTTCATTCAAAATCTCATGGATCAATGAATATATTAGAAAGTTTGTGGGAGTAAAACTTGTTTCTTTATTTTATATGTAGATGACATTTTACTCATAACCAATGATACATGAATGATGCACAGTGTGGAATAATTCCTATCCAAAAACTTTAATATGAAAGATATGAGTGAAGCATTTTATATCATAGGCATTAAGATCCATGTAGATAGATTTGATGATATTTTAGGCTAAAAGGAGTGAGTTAGATTATGAAGGGCAATAAGTTAAGTCTAAATCAATTCTCATAAATGATTTTAAAAGGAAATTCATAAAAAATATTTCATGTGTTTCACTAGTTGGAAGCCTTGTATATGCTCAAATTTATACAAGACCTAATATTGCATATGTAGTTGGAGTGTTGGGGCGATATCAAAGTAATCGAGTTATGGACCATGGAGAGCTACATACATGGTTACGAGGCATATACAAGGTATTAAAGATCATATTCTTTTGTATGGTCAGATGAACATCTTAGATCTGATTGGCTATTATGATGTAAACTTTTTTTGTTGGATGTGTTGGTTCTTGTGAATCAACATATGAGTACATTTTCATTATGTTCGGTAGAGCTATATCATGGAGAAGTTTCAAACATACTTCAATTGCCACTTCTACCATGAAAGTTGAGTTCATCTTTTGTTTTGAAGCTACTGAATTGTTTAAGAGTTTTATTTATTGGCTTAGAGTTGTGGATTCTATATATAGACCATTGAAGATTTTCTTTGACAACTCAATACTCATCCATTAAAGAACATGCTAAGGAAAAGCAAGTAGTCATTAAGCATGCTAGTATTGAGTTCATGATTGCTAATCCTGACTAAAGGCACGTCACTAGTGAGATTCAAGCATCATGTAGAAAGAATGAGAATAGTTTCTTTTTTTATAATTCTATATATACACTCACTTTATGGAATTCTTAAGTATTCAATTATTTTCTCATTTTCATGTGCACTTTAATTCATTTGAGAACATTTTCACTTGGACCTGGAATAAACATAGGGTTTATCCATGAAGGTTTCGTCACCACAATGAGTGCTTGAGAAGTAGGATGCATTGTGATGCATAGTTGAAACTACTCATTATTTGAGAACTTATCCCTATAATTCATGTATGTCGTTGTCAAAGATTTAGATTAATTTTTGCACCAAGTGTGAAAATATAAGATTCTAAAGTGGTGTAATGTTTAATTCTGAAGTGGTTCAATGTTTGATCGCTAAGTCTGACTTTTCATAAGTGGTGATAGTTCATAAAGAACATGATTCTTGATAGGAGAATCTATTAATACATTTAGGAAAATGTCAACAACATACATGAATTAAGAATCAATTGTTGGAGATAGTAAAATAATTCATTTTGAATATCATTATTGAAGTGAGAGCAAAACAAGGAAAATATCATAAAAATATTTGAAGATTCATAATATTGATTTTTAGGAATCAATTGTTGGAGATATTTACAATTTTACTTAGTATCATGGTTCCATAAGAAAAATTAGAAATATTTATTTTTTGGTACCCTTAAAATAATTATGTATATAAACTTTATATATCTATATACTTGTATGTTGATTTTTATAAGCTGTGTTGCACGGATACGCCTAGGAGCTGCCGTGTCCACGTGTCCGACACGTGGACACAGGTCGGACACGCGTCGGATACGTGTCCGATATGCCACGTGGCGTATCGGACACAAATCCGTATGGGATACGCCACGTGGCGTATCGGATACGCGTCGGAGACGTATCCGACGCGTTGTTCGGAGACGTATCCGACGCATTTTTGGAAACAGATTCCAAAAACGCGTCGTTTTTTGGAATCTGTATCCAAAAATGCATTTCGGGAGGGGGGGGCGGGAGGGGGTTTCGGAAGGGGGGGGGCGGGCGGGAGTGGGTTTCGGAAGGGGGGGCGGGTGGGAGTGGGTTTCGGAAGGGGGGGCGAGAGGGGGTTTCGGAAGGGGGGGCGGGAGGGGGGAAGGGGGGGAAGGAAAATACCTAACATTTTGTTTACATTATTTTAAAATACAAAATTTTAAATTATTTTAAAATACAGTATATTTAATTATTTTAAAATACCTAATATTTATAATTAATAATTTTTATTTTTAATTTTATTTTTTTTATCATGATGTATCCTAGCCGTATCCTAGCCGTATCCGTATCCTAGTTTTTTAGAATTTGCCGTGTCCCCGTATCTTGCCGTGTCGTATCCCCGTGTCCGTATCCGTGTCCGTGCAACATAGTTTATAAGTATATATTGTTTAAATACATACATATATCGTATATATATTCTATATATGAATGTATATAGTGTAAAAATATATATTATACATATATAAATAATATATATATTTATATAAAATAAATATATATACACATATACATACATACATATATATATATATATATGTGTGTGTGTGTGTGTGTGTGTATTACTATATATACACTATATATATATAAGTACATATTTTATATAGTATATGTGCATATATAGAGTATACATATATACTATCTAAATGTGTGTGTGTGTGTGTGTAGAGTATATTTGTATAGAATATATATACATAGAGTATATACATACAATATGTTATAAGTATATATACTATATATATATACACATACATGTATGTATTACTATATATGTTTATACACATATACATTGGGTAAAATATACATATATATTGTGTATGTATATGTGTATACTTTTTTATTTTTAAAATATTTGCATTTTGGACCTCAACATAATTTTCTTTTTTGTTATTTCATTTAAGTAGTTGATAAGGCCCTCCCTCATAAAAAAAGAATGTCACCTTATTTTATTTCAAAGAATATGAGAGATCATTTAACATTCTTGATCCATCATGCATCTTACCTGAAAAAAATAATAATAACTAAAAAATAAAATATATAGGATTAAAATAATTATTATATCTTACTAATCTAAAACTAAAACTAGCCAAATTAGAACACAAGTCAAATAAACCTGGCCTACCACACTTGAACCGACCCAGCAATATAATATCATATAAAATAATCACGAATATATAAAATTTCAAAGAGTAACAAAATGACACTTTTTTCATCAAATTCTTTGATATCTGTCATAAATTAATTTCAAGTATGGGCACAGATAAAGTTAGGCAAGATTACAAATCTAGGACTTTTTTTTTTCTTTTATCCCTAAAAAGTAATAAATGAAAAATATTAAAATAACGATTAAAAATTCACGTGAGATCTTATTTAGCCCATGCATGGATCAATGTGGGAATTAAAAATATTTTGTACGAAATTGCAAGTACCTTAAATGATTCAGTCTTTATAATTTATAACTATTTCAACAGTTTAAGCTAGAGAATTTGTTATCCCTTATTCGTGTAACAATCACAAAGGGAAATATAGAATTAATTGTGAATGATATTATCTATTTTCTCAATTATGGGCAATGAACATGATCCAAACTAAATATAACTTATATTTTCAAAGCAATTTATATTGGCAAGTTTGATCGAAATACACTCAAACTAAAAATAAAAATAAAAATAAACAAACTATAGCAGCTTGACTTGTCTCATTATGAGAATGTAAGCTTTTATGGATATTATCTTGCATATCATATAACTTAAGTTTTATCTTATACCCTTTTTGGAATATGTAGATTTAAGCTCAATTAATCAAAGCAAACAAATTGATAAAATTTCAATTTTTAAAATTTATTCAATGGTAGAAAAGAAGGAAGAAGAAATAAAGAAATAATCATTAAATAATTTTGAATTCTTTATTTCATTAATTTGGATTTCTTATATATAGGAGTAATGAAACATAAAAATTAAATATAATATTTAATTATGTACAGAGAACCATAAATACCTACATCATGTAATGGAAATCTCTTCTTGGGTAATTAAGAAATTATTCATAATTATTCATATTATTTACATCACTATTACCTGAATGATTATCATTGTTGAAAAGAATTATTAGAACTTTCTCATTAAAAACCTTGTCCGTAAAATTCAATTGGATAGAACCTAGACAAGGAGAAAAAGAATACATTAGATAAAGCTTTCGTGAATAGGTCAACAAGATATCACTTGATCTTATTTGATCAACATCAATTTTATTTTATTTTTTTGAAGCTTGTGTATAAAATAACTTTTGGAAAAACATGTTTAGTTTGATCGCCCTTAATATATTTTCCATTGATTTGTGCAATACATAACTAGTTTTATGAATTTCTAATAGTTTCTCATCGATTTGAGGAAGTGATGACCATTATTTATTTAACTAATCTATTTGATATTATTGCTCTCCCACAAGTAAAAATGTATCATGTATGAGATCATGTTTTAAGAGGATGTAAAATATATCATGTATCTACATAACTAATCAATTAAAATATTATTTATTCTCGAATAGTACATGTCTATGTCACTTGTATTATGAAGGTATTGTAGGATATATTTAGAGGTGTCCCAATACCTTTTAGTTTGGGTAGAACTATATCTTGCTAAAAAATAAACAGAGAATGCTATATCATGTCAAGTAGAATTTGTGAGGAATATTATTTGGATGAAGATTGATATTTTTGGATCAAATAATTTTTTATTTTCTACTTTATGATGAAACGAGGCTTTTTTAACTTTAAGTGAATGAACAAACATGAGAGAATCTAATGGATGTGATTTGTTCATTTACAACAATTTTAATAATTTTAAAAATATATGTCAATTGATGGGCTAATGTTGGGATAAGCCTGTTAAATTTTGCTTTATTCAAAATTATAAAAATCAAGAATAATATTTAGTTATTTATGCAACATAAATTATAAAAATTAAATGATCCAAAATTTTAATAAAATCTCAATAAATCCAAAATACTAAAAATTCAATATTAGATAAGGTCAAAAGTTTAAACTATAACACCCACTATAACTTTTATCTCTTCTCCCTCTCCCTTGCCTGAAATTCTTCCAAATCCTCAAGTTTTCTCCCAAAATCAAAAATCCAGCCTAGGAAGGCTTGGATCGGGTGAGAAATACTTGAATCTTAAGTTTCTGTAACATAGAAACTTGTCGCAAGTGTTTATTAGTCACAATGGGATTTACGTGACCGCCCGATAACCCACAAGAGACTTTCCAAAATATAAAAAAAGATGCAAACATAGGGAGTGCCGCAAGCTCTCCCAAGACTCGGGCGCTCGTCTCGCCTAAATCAAAGCTTCTGGATGAAATGAAATGCAAAATTCCTAATAGAAGACTGATAATCTGCTCGGAATCCGACTCGGATGCAACTGAATATCTCATCGATGATGGAAATTCTTGAAATATCATCTATGGTAAGATCTCAGATGTCTCGTTTGAAGTTTTCTCAAAAAACTATTGTGAAAATAAAACTTATTCTGTTGTTAATGTGAAATCTAGTATGAATGTTAATTTTAATGAAATCTTGTGGGATCTAAATGGCCACTGAAGAAAATGATAAAGGAAAACAAGAATTGCTCATCTCGAAGGCCAATGGAGGTGGAAATATACAATCTGTAAGAAATTCTATCCTTGACGAAGGTACAAATCATAATCCAGGCTTTGTTAAGAATGCGGTTGAGAACTCTTCTTCTACTATAATTAATAAAATCCATTTACGTTATGAGGGGAATACTTTGATCAATTTGGGTGGTGCTGATACCTCCCCAAACGATATCAACAGAGTTTACTATGTGGGCGAGATGGTATCTCCGGGGCATGTAAGTAGCCATGACTCACTATATGCAGAATATAGTGAGTCTATGGATGGGGGAACTGTGGGTTATCTTAAATCTCACATTTCCAGTAGTTTTAACTCTAATTATAGTAGAGCTCGTAGTGAGTCTCGCACTAAAGCCTCACTAAATAGGGATTCTCATAATGATATAACTTCAGTAGACCTATTAAATTGTATGGGAAGCATGAATACATTCGTTGGACACTTAAATAGCTATGATAGAAATGAGCATGCTATGGTGGAAAACCATAAGGAAGAAATAGTTAAAAATCGAAAACCTAATGAGAATAACTCGAAGATAGAAGGACTTAATATCCACTTGCCAAACTTATTACTTGCCAAGCAGCAGGTTGAAGGGGGCAAAGAGAAAATACATAATCCCAAAACTTTCGGAAAAAACAAGGCCCCTTGGAGCAGCCTCTTCTCTGAGAATAGGGCACTCACTAACACCTCAAAATTATCATTCATCCCTCCTAGGCAGCCAGGGAATGCTGCCATTGAGGATGAGGATTTGTTTCACGGGATTGAACACTGGAGAAATTGTCTTGTAGGATATTTTGTGACTAGAAGCTCGGGCCAAATTATGTTGAGAAAGTTCATGGAGAAATAATGGAACTAATCTCACAAGTCATACAACACCCAAGTGGGTGGCTAGTTTTTATGTTCAGAAATATGGAGGAAATGGAACAAGTGCTTAAAGCATGTCCTTTTCTTGTATATGGTCGGCCCTTGTAAGTAAAGCTTCTTCCGGTAGGCTTTCACTATGGTTTAAAGAAAATGGGAAAAATCCCAATTTGAGTGAAATTGCCCAACTTTTTGCTTCATCTTTGGTACCCATTGGGCCTAATTAAGGCTGTGAGCTGCATTAGACATCCTTTACACATGGATAAACTAACAACAAATATTTTAAAAATTACATTTGCTAGAGTGCTCGTTGAAATAGATTTGAATGAGGATTTGATTAATGAAATTATTTTAAATTTTCCGGATGGGCCTAATTAAGCCCCCCCCCCCCCCACCATTCCATGCTGGATCAAGTAGAAAAGTTTTAGGAGGAAATCATGCCTATGCAAGCTGAAAAAGAAGACATCTCTAACTAGATTGAAGTGGATAACGAGGGTTTCATATTAGTGAAATCTAAAAGGAAGAAAAATAACCCAAACACCACTGAGGGCCAATCTTTAAATCTAAGAAATAAAGATAGATTCAAAGAATAAGTAGTCAAGGACTCCACCCCAAATGGGCTTAGTATAGGAAATTTAAATGAATCCTCAACCCGTGAAAAAATGAGACATGTTCTTTTGAACAAATTGTACCCCCCTAGTTTTTTGTTTATTTCTGTTGGAGGAATTTTTTATGGAGTTTTGGAAGATTGAATAGGAGGAGAACGAATGGTCTCCTCCATGTATATCTTCTAAGAGTTTTTTGGGGAGAGGTGGGGGCACCTCTTGGATGAGCTTCTGATGATGGCATGGTGGTTGCATGTGTGTATGATTTATGCATGATATTAGAATGACAAATCGGCCTGCTAAAAAAAAGAAATATATCTGCATGCAGAATATAATTGAATGCATGGAATGCCATAAAGAACCTAATTTAGGCCTCTGCTTGACAACACTTAATGTAAAAGGAAATTATGTAAAGGGTGTAATGGGGCATGATGAAAATGTTTTGATATGTTTGTATCTAAAGAGCCTAATGTCAGAGTGGTTGTAAGGGAAATATCTTTTATGTACTATCAAGTAGTGAACCCTGAGATTGGGTCTCTAAGGAAAATTTTGAACATGTGCTATGATCTTTCTCTTATAAAAAAATTATACCACGGGGAATGCCATGATATTATATTCAGGATTTATGGTTTCTCTATTCTGGCAAATGATGTTATATGGAAATAAAGCATGTGAGGTATAATGAGTTTTTTCATGCATGAAAGGGAAGGTATTGTAAGAGGAATGCTGAACTATAATAGAGCTGAATGGATATATATATATATCAAGCAGCTTATGATCTATGTAACAAGGGTGGTATATGAGAATCCTGTTAGGGTGGTATATGGGGATCCTATAAGGGTGGTATCTAGGCATTCTATAAAATATCAAGATTCTGTAAGGGTGGTATATGAGGATTTTGTAATGGTGGTATATGGGGATTATGTATGGATGGAATATGAGTCTGTAAGGGTGGTAGATGAGGATTCTATAGGGGTGGTAGATGGGGATTCTATAAGGGTTGTAGATGGGATTCTATAAGGTTGGCATATGGGGATCTATTTTCTTCTGGGCCTTATGTAACGGGAGGATCACGTATTAATATACACGAGAGAATGGGGATATTATGTAAAGGTAGCTCTGTCTGTAATTTCGAGTATAATGGGTAATCATATAAATGCATGCTATGATGAGTGCTACTTAACCACGCCATCAGGAATAAACGAGGTTTATATTAAAGCACTTTAAATTACATGAGGATTAGTTGTTGGAATATAAGGGGCTTTAATTGCCCTATAAAGCATAAGGAGACCCTTAGGGCTTTTTAACACATATCAGATTAATATTTTCGCAATCATAGAGGCCAAGCTCATCTCTGAAAAGCTGGTATGGCTCATGAAAATAAAATTCATGAGATTTAACTCTTTGGATAATTTTTCCTCTCATAAAAATGTTAGAATCCTAATTCTGTGGGATAGTCAAACCACAGATGCAAAACTCCTTACATGCACGCCACAACATGTTCAGTTAGAAGTAAAGGATAAAGAGAAAGGAGTAGCGTTCAGACTATCGATTATATATGGACTCCACTCAATATATAGTAGAAGAATTCTTTGGCGAAACTTAATGGGGGAAGGAGAAACACAATCCTCTTCGTGGATCATTATGTGAGATTTTAACTCTCTCCTTTCTGGCCTAGACAAAGTGAGTGGGAAAATAGTAATGAATTATGAGTGTCAGGATGCACTAAAATGCATCTCTTCACTGACTATGGAGAATTTGCCTTCATCAAGTAGTTTCTTTACCTGAACAAATGGTAGGGTATCAAGCAAACTGGATAGGGTAATTGCTAATGCAGAATGGGCTAACTTGTGGTTTGACAGTCATGCAAGATTTATAGCCCCAGGAATATTTTTAGACCATTGTCTAGTATTGATGACTACAAAAATGGATAACAGAGGAAAATCTCTTTTAAATTTTGTAATATGTGGCTTTCTCACAAAGAATTCACACTGATATTGCTTGATAGTAGGAAAAAGAACTTCGAAGGATCATTTATATTTCAACTAGTTAAAAGGTTGGGAAAATTAAAGGAGCATCTTAAAAAATTGAATGAAAACTACTATGCACATATTAGTACAATGATTACTCTTGCTAATAAAGTACTTCAAAAGCTACAAACAAATATGTTGTAGTGCCCTATTCAACCTTTGAAGGATGAGGAGATAGCTTTTAAAATAGAATTGAGAAAACTACAAGAGACTGAATTATACTTCTTAGACAAAAGGCTAAAATCAATAACCTAAAGCAAAGTGATAAACACAAAATTTTTCCATGCACTTATGAGCTACAAGATGCAGAAAAGCAAAATTGTGGCCCTTAGTAAAAGATGATGGGAGTCACACAATTTCAAAGAGTGAAATTGTAAAAAGTTTTGTTATGTATTATAAGAAATTACTAGGAACATCGAGTAATATAAAGAAGATAGATGATCAAATTTTAGCAAATGATAGGATACTTGAAGAAAAAGATCCAGAACTATTTTTTTTATCCGATGTGATCTATAAGCCCATTGCAAAGCTTATAGCTTCTCGACTGAAAAATTGTGATGGATGAAATAATAAATCCTGCCCAAGGGGCCTATGTCAAAGGGAGATTGATCTCGGATATTTTTTTTGACACAGGAATTAATTAGGAAATATGGTTGAAAAAGGATTTATCCAATGTGCTTCTTAAAAATTGATATTCAAAAGGTGTTCGATACAGTAGAATGAGGATTTTTGAAGCAAGTCTTGGAATGATTGAATTTCCCCAAGCAATTTATTAATATAATTCTGGAATGTGTTATTACTACATCATTTTCCATCGCCATAAATGGCCAAATGCATGGAATACCTCTCAAGACAATTGGTGCCATCCTCATCTTTAGGATTTCTCTCTTTTCATCTGGGGTGTTCACCTCTAAGGATAATTCATCTTATGTACGCAAATGATTTAATAATTTTCTCTAAAGGAGATCTCTCATCAATTAAGATAATCCTTAAAGTTTTAAAAGAACTAACGGTATTTTCTGGATTAAATATAAACTTTTTAAAATTGAATATCTTTTTTGGATGAGTGGACAAATAAAATGCAAAGATTGAGATTTTAAAAATTTTAGAATTTATGGAAGGTGGAAGGCACTCTCTCATTCGTCTTACTTGGAGTTTCATTATCTTCAACTCGATTAATATCCTCTCAATTCTCCATTCTATTGAATAAGATTATCTTAGCCATTAATTAATGGACAGGTAAATTCTTTTCGATAGCGGGAAGGATAGAGCTCCTTTGAATGGTAATTCAAGGAATCGAAGGTTTTTAGTTTACGATCTTTCTTTTACCAAAGTATATTATCAATGCCATTGAAAATGTACGCAGAAGATTCTTATGGGGTAGCCCAAAAATCGAAAGATAAAAGCCCAAAGTTCATGGGTCAAAGTATGTATGTCCACCTCCTTAGGAGGCCTTGTCATCCTGGATATATCTATATGGAATAAATGTTTTTTTTTTTGTTAAAACTCTTTGGAGAATTAATAAGAAAGAGGGCACACTTAAGATTAAGTGGGAGATCTACCTCATTAGAAAGTTCTAATCGTGATTAGAGATATCTTTATAGAGAAATTTGGCTCAAAAAAGCAAGCAATGAAAGAGCTGAACAAATGGGAGGAAAATGGTAGAATAATTTCAAATTCGTACAAATTTCTAACATGAAATTTTAATAAAAAAGAAAGAGCTTGGACCAAAAGTATATGGATGAAAAAGCATATCCCAAAACATGTCGTGCACCTATGGATTGCTAAATACAGGAAGCTCAGAATGAAGGGCCAGGCATTCACACAGCTAAAAAATATAAACTGTGACTTCTGCACCCAGGTAGAATCCATAAATCATTTTTTTTTGAATGCAGCTATTCTAACTCCAATTTGGACGAACTTAAATGCCGGCTTGGGATCAACGAAAATATGGAATCTTTAGATGCTATTTTTAAAGACTTGAATATCAAATATGCTAAGGACAATCCAAAGAATACCATATGGAAAGCTTTGATTGCTACTACAGTATATCACATATGGAGAGAGAGAAACATAATATATTTTGAAGGAAAGGCGTAAGATGCTAGTTTTTTAGTTAGGAAAATTAAAACAGAGATTTACATTATTTTCAACAACGAATATAATAGTCTGAATCTTGTGTAGCTTGTATAGAAATTTTTGATATTAAATATTTATTACTTATCAAAAAAAATACACAAACCTAAGATCTCAAATTATGTATCTAGTATTTAAGATATAATTCCCTTATTCTTTCAATTAAGTTCTCGAATCTACACTAGAAAGATGAATTTGAAAGTCATGTTTCTCAATTTTAAGATTTAACATTGATTTTACATCACTTGTTTGCTCATTGATCTCCTAGGGATTGTGAAAATTGCCTTAGGATTATTATTATGCCTAATTAAAGGTGAAAAGGAAAGAGGAGTCGGTTGGTTTTCTAGATTTTGTCACACTTTTACCATGTCTTTTATATTATGTATTTTCTAAGTAGAAAGTCATGACTTTTGAATGGTATCATGGATTAGTCTTTTAAGCTCGATGTCATAATACTTGGAAGTAACTGCAACTTTAGAATATTCATTGAACTTCAATACCCAAAAGTCATGGTTAGGAAGTGTTTGTGACTTTGAAACATTTCTTAAGCTTCATGTACCCTATAAGTTATAGAGCTATGAAGTAGTTGTGGATTTTGCAATTAACATGTATATCAAAGTCATGATACTGAGATATGATGTTGTATTTGTCTTCTTGTGAGGACAAAAAAATGTAGTCTTAAATGGCTGCAATCAAAGTAATATCCTTTTTAACTTTTTGTAGTCAAAACTTATGGTGTTGGAAAATAGTCGCATCTCTAGAATTACAAATATTAAGTATTTGATGAAGATAAAATTGATGGGTTAGATAATGATCATAATTTGTAGCATTAGTAGGGAACTTGGTTACTACAACGTAAATTAATATCAGAGCTAATTAAATACTATGAAATAAGCATAACTATAATTTCAAAATAATATTGTTGTCAAGAAGATTATATTACATATAAAAAAAATAGTGCTAATGAGGTGTTAGAATTATGACATAAAATATTTTAATTAATTATGTAGAATTTTGATCAGGAATATAAGTCAAAACTGCTTGATAGAATTAACTATCATCAAATTAATTATCACCTCCAAAAATATAATGGTTTCACTACTATATATCATATTTATCAAAATTCAAATTTTATGAAATTATTTTAATTATCGTATCTTTCTATACTTGCACACCATCAAATTTATTTAAATACACTATAATATTTGGTATTTAAAATATTAAACAAAGTCACACAAAAAACTTTATTCATCTTCGAGCAATGACTTCCTCAATAAAAAAATTATATATCATATCATCATTAATAATATATATTTTATCTTATCTATGATTATTATTAAGTATTATAGTATCTCAAAATAGTAGAGCAACTTCTCATTGTAGATATATTAAAAGTTACAAATATATATGAGTGAATTAAGTGTGTATAATGATTTATGTGACAACTATATTATATTTATTACAACACACTATACGAAACAAAAGTCATGTATGCAAGTGTAGATAAATATCTTTTTTGCTCAAAATTTGTGATGTATCACTATTACTCATATTTATTGTGTTATAATCATCAAGTCTATATAAAATAAAAAAGTCAATATATGAGGTAATGTGAAATAATATTCTTGTGTCAATAAATCAATCACTCTCTTGAAATACTAGATTAGCATAATTTTAATTATTAAATATCATTAAGTAACTTTCAAAGTGATGTTGGTATCTTCATTGGGTCTATCTTCTCTTGTGTGTTATTGTAATTTTTTCTAAGAATAACAATCAATTTTCATATGACACATCTTATTATAGTAATGATAGTTAATTAATTTTTTACTTTGTGGCATTCTTTTGGAAGAATATATTCTTCCATCATGCTATATATGCCTCTTGGTGTTCTTATCATGAATCTTAAAAATAAAATACCATGAGAAAGTCCTCATTTCTACATACTTTTTGAGATAATAAATTTTATGAGATAATATGTATTGATACATCTCCAGGTGGTAACATGTTTAGGGAAATCACAAAGGTATTTTTGTGATTTTATTATGTTTCCTATTTTTTTGGTTAGATAATATCCCAAAAACTTGTTGACAAAGATTTCTTATTTATATAGATCTACAAGTATATAGGTCATATAAGTGGTAAAGAGGATATTTGTTAAGATATCTATCTCAAAAAGATTATATTGATAGTTTGTTCAATCAATATTGAGACAATATTATTTTGGTAGATAAGATAATTTGGGATTTTGGTAGAATCTTAAATCTTAGGATTTATATTTCTTTTTCATTTGTATGATGCATGTTTTAGTAGTTTGGTTTATGTTGAGTTTAGATACTAAATAAATGATAGATTATTGTTAGAATGTTCCTTTTTTTCTAATGGTATATAAGATAATTATTATCATTGAGTCAATTCTAATGATGATTTATTTGTAGTTTATTGAGTTTTATCAATATTTTACTTATGAGATAATAAATTATTTATGTTCGAGTATCATTCATAAGTTCTTATCTTTTAGGTAATTCATAAACAACTCTTGATGGTGACTTCATATGTAAATTTTTATTTTTTAGTTTATAGTATCTTAAAAACTTTGAACTATTTTGATCTTAAAAGTATTTATACTTTTAATATCATCAATAAGAACCACACAAATAAAATCAACTTAAAGGGTAATTACCATTTAGCGAGTCACAACTACTTGTATACTTATGGTGAACTACCCGTCATCATCTTTCATAGTGATAATATGACTCATATAGTAAAGTGAATTAATTAAGAAAATATTCTATAAAATATTCACATTACTTTAGAGTCAGTTCTTATAATACATGTATAAGAGATTAACATATATAATTATTTGTGCTTTTAGCTTCTTAAGTATCATATTTACAATGATTAACATATATTAATTTCAGGTTTAGACATATGAGTTTGTATTACATATCATAATCAAAAAGGATATTACTTTCCTTCTATTGTATGTACAAGTGCCATAATTTATCTGTCAATTTACACAACAACACATATAAACTCACTAATAGTCAAATCCTAATATAAGTTTTATATAATCAATAATTTCATTAATATCTTTTCTATAACATAAATCAAATATTGTATTTATAATCAATTATCCATATATTACATAAATTAAAATACACAAATTCTAGATCTCAAATTAAGAATATAGGATTCAAAACATAATTTTTATATCTTTTCAATTAATTTCTTGAATCTATCCTAGAGAGGTAGATTTGAAATTCATGCCTCCCAACTTTATGGACATAAATCAAAACCCTAGGGTTGTTACTATGCCTAATTGAAGGCGAAGGAGAAAGAAGTTGGTTGTTTTTAGATTTTTGTTCTATACTTTCATCATGCCTTTTATATTTATATATTTTTTAAGTAGAAATTCTTGACTTTGGAATGATATCATGGTTTTGACATTTAGTCTTTTGAGCTTGAGATTATTATGCTTGAAAGTAATCACAATTTTAGAATACTCATTGAACTTCTATACTCAAAAGTTATGGGTAGGAAGTGATCATGACTTAGAAATATTTTTTAAGCCCTCTGTACCCTAAAAGTCATAAGAGTTAGGAAGTAGTTGTGACTTTTTCAATTAACATGTATATCAAAGTCATGATACTATGATATAGCTTTGACATTGTCTTCTTGTAAGGACAAAAAGTTATGACCTTGGAAATATATACAATCTAAGTAATACCCTTTTAAACTCTTTGTAGCCAAGAGTTGCGGTGTTGAAAAATAACTATGCATCTAGAGTTATGAATATTAAGTATTTTATACAGATAAAGCTGATATGCTAGTGAATGATCGTGATCCCAAGAACTAGTAGTGAATGTTACTACTACAATATAAAGTTAATGTCAGTTTTAATTAAATATTATGAAATAAGTATAGCTATGCCTAATAATATTATGGTCAAAAAGAATATATTACATATAAAAATGATTTTTCCAATGAGAATGTATATTCATAACATAAAAGATTTTTATAACTAATCATGTAGAATTTTCACCAAAAATATATGCCAAAACTACTCTATAGAATCATTTATCACTAAATAAATAATAATCTCCAAAAACACAATGGTTTCATAACTATATATCACAATCAATCAAAATTCTAATTTTATAAAAATATTTTGATTATCACATTTTTCTATATTTATACATCATCAAAAATTATCTAAATACACTAGTATATTTGATATTTAAAATATTAAACAAACACATAAAAAGCGTTGCTCATCTTTGAGCAATAACTTTCTTCTCCAAAAAAAATTACATATCACATCATCACTAATAATATATATATTTTCTTATCTATAACAAAGTTTAGTATTGTAGTATCTCAAAATAGTAGGGTAATTTTTCATTGCGGACATATTAAGAATCACAACTATATCTATGAGTGAATTAAGTATGTATAATTATTTATGTGATGACTACATTGTATTTATTACATTATAATATATGAAAAAAAATTGTGTTGCCTTACAAGTATTACTTTGTTTAATTTTCATAGTTAGACTATAAATAATTTCTCATCTCTATTAATTATCAATGTAGTATGTGCTAACTTTTTAGTATACATCATATTTTTGTTTTTTTCATATATCTTTTTTTAGCATTGCACCATTTGAATTTTCTTTTTTAAGCATTTCATCTTTGGCTACTTTAGCTTTGAGAAAAGCTATGGCCTCTTCTTTGGTTCCAGTCTAACTATTTTCTATTAGTAATCCCAAATTCATGACATTGAGTTGTAATTTCTTTATGTAACACCAAATTTGTGACATTTGATAATGTCTTGGCTTTCATCTCTATTACAATTCCTTTTTTTGTCTTCCTTTGAATCCTCCATACTTTTTGTCTCTACTTTATCTTACATTATTTTCTCAGCCAATAATTGGAATTCTACCACTATTTGCACTACACATTTATTCTCCAAACTCTTCACATCATTTTATCCATATAATTATATAAAGAGTTGTAGTATGTTGCTTCTTTTCTGAACATCCTTAATTGTCTTCATTATAATCATTTGAAATTATACTTTCGAAAAATACTATGATTTCATATTAGTTATCTTGTTCATCTTATAATTCAGCACTTTCATAACTTCAAAGTAGTTTTTTTCTTGTCATCTTTCAATTCATCACTTTCACATCTTTATAGTTTCTCTTCTTTAACACTTAACTCATCGTCATCAAGTTAATAGTCTTTTATTAAAATTTTTAATCTAGAATTAATTTTTTGTTGTATTTTCATACCAATGAGTTTATTTATTTCACAACAATCTATCTCATCATCATATGAATTACAAAAATTTTTGTAAATATTAAAATATACTTCATCCTCACCAAGACAGAGTGAATTCACATTTCTTAATATTAAAATGTATTTGTCCCATAGTCAAAAATAGTCATTCTAAAATTATCAATGATTGATAAATTTTCTTCATATCTAATATAATGAAATTTATTTAAAAATATTGATTTTAACCAAAATATCTTTGATGATATCATTATAGATGTTTGATTGTTCAATCAATTATTTGGAGTGAGAGAGATATTCGAATGATATTCAATCTCTGCACAATTGATAAAAGTATTAAGTTGTTACTTGATTCTAAATTATATAATACCTTTTGAAATATGTGATATGCAATATATAAATATTGTAAACTTTTTTGAATCATTTAATTTTCTCTAAAAAATTAATTAAATAAATGTATTATATTTTCTCAGTCTTATTCATAGTTTCGTATGTCTCATATTTTTCTTGATAATCATCACTTATTTCATAAATTTAACGTAATTTAGCATTTGAGATTATATTTTAATAAATAGTTTATTTATTTCTAATTTTTAAAAAATATTAAGAAATTTATGAAATTGTTCATTCGATTTCACTTTCCTAAAACATTGTGAAAGTGAAAGATTTATTAGGAAATTTATCTTTAGCTTCATGTTAGTTAATATTATTCTCTTCATAGTTGTGAGTAATCTCTATTTTCTTTATTGTATAACTGCCTTTCTTAATAGTTGGGGGTAAGAGCTTAGAGGTATCAAATGGATTGTGTTTTGTTGGTACGGTCCATTTTTGCTAGGTACGACCATGTCATAATGTTGTGTCGAAATGACTCAATTTTGCTAGGTACGACTATGACACCATTCCATGCTAGATACGGCACAATATAATTCTTGTGTCTTCCTAGGAAGAACATGGGATTCATCATGCCTGCCAAGTACTACATGGTGGCATGACCAAGTGCACAACCATGTCGTACTATGCTAAACCATGTTTGCGAAACTCATTGAGTAAAAATATAATGAGTGACCGGCTTACGTGGTCGGTCAATTACAATTGGCCACATAAGTAATATTCGGCTTATATGGTTGAATTTTTTTTAAAATATTTGATTGCCTCATCAAGCAGACACTCGGGTTGGTGGATCGTGCCAATGAGCCAGGCACATTGGTCGTGTCTAGCCTTGCACGAGGCACATATTGTGCTGGCCCAGTACGTCATGAACCATCCCATGGCACAAGGCATGGCAGAAGGCATGGTTCTAAACGGTGTAGTGCTTGCCTAGGCATGGCTGAACTAAGTTGTGCCACAAGACATGTTCGGGTTGCCTGACCATTTTGACACATCTATAAGAGCTCGATATGTATCTCTACAGAAGCCATGGTTTTAGATGATGGTGTGGTATTTGAGTCTCAATCCTTTGAGAATCATAGTAGGGGACATGACTCCTAGGAAAATCATAGTTAGAGTGGTAATTTTTGAGAAAGTTGTGGTGATATTAGTTCAAAAAATTTTAATTTAGTCTACTCCATTCATTGCCCCTTAAACTTTTTTCCACTTCAAAATAATCTTGATAGTTATTTTTTTTTGAGTTTATCTCAGTATCACTTTGTAATTCATTAGATTTTTTTATCGATAATGTCAATTGTTCGATTTAATTCTTTATATTTTATATTGTTAAACTCATGTGATTCATTCTCACTTCAAGTCTCTTTATTTGATTATCATGTAATATATCTTTTTAATATTTATCAATATTTAACTTAGCCTATCCTCTGTATTTGACTTTTTTTTCTCATCTCGAGGGTTGATTATTCAATCTTAATCCTTTTTGAATATTATAGCTCATAAGGCAGAAAAATTTTGTTAGAAAGATCCTCACAAGTTTATTCAAATTCTCAATAGAGATTTGAGATAAGCATTGAAACTAATTTTGTGTTTTATCTCTCAATAAAAATGAGAATAGACATATCTTGATAGTGTCGGGTCTAACTCTATTCATCTTTATAATGCCATATAATTTCAAAAATATTATAACATGATTATTTAGATCATATGATATTCTTCAACTATATTGATAATGATGAATTATTGTTATCAGATTCATTTTCAACTCTCATTTATGTAATTTAACTTTAATGTTGCTTTTAAATATATGAATAACTATTCATTATTATTGGTCACCAATAATCTCTCATTTATGTGGTAGTGGATTGGATGATAGACAATTTACCCATCACAATTTTGGGGTTTTCTATTTTGATCAGTTTCTTTCATAGACCCCTTCTTTGTTATTTATTGTAAACTCATTTTTATGGTTCTCTCAATTTATATATTTAGAGGTATTAGTTCAATCTCAAAATTTTTATTCAACCAAGATGAGTAAAAAAGAGAAAATAAAAATACTAGAAATCACAAGCAAAAATTCTCAATAATCAAAATTAGATAGCAATATAAACAATTGCATATTCAAGAATGTAATCAAAATATTATCATCAAAACTTTAAAAACAAAATTATTATTTAAAAGATGATTATATCAAGTCACATGATTTACCAAACTACACAGTCTATGATAACAGATCCACAAACTTATATCAAGTCACATAATTATATCAAGTTTATTTTTATTGATTATCTGTGAGGATCTCTTATCAGTGAGGATCTCTTATCAACGAAGACTCACAACCATATAGGTTGTATAAGTATAAAAGAAAATTTTCGTTCAGATATCAATTTTATAGAAATTATATTAGTAGTTTGATCAATCAACTATAAGAAAATAATATTCTAATAGATAAGATATTTAGGATTTTGGTAGAATCTTAGATCATAGTATTTGTATATTTTCATTCATATGATATATGTTTTAGTAGTTTATTTTACATTGAGTTTGGATACTTAATGAATGATGAATTATTGTTAGAATGCATTTTTAACCTAATCACATGTAGGTAATTGAGTCAATCTCAATGATTATCTTAACGTAGTTAACCTCTTGGTATTTTTTTCATGAAAATAACAAATCATCTCTTCTCGATGTTGGTTGGGTTGCTAAATATCAAGTAATCTTATTAATTTTGTATAATTTTTATGATGTGTTTGCTTAAAAAAAACTATATTTGTAATAATTTTATAAGAATTTTGATAATTTTGTATGTCAAAATTTTATTAATAATTTTAATAAATAGTTATGAAATCAAAAGTTTTAGTATAACATGTTTGACTAGTGGAGTTTGTGTATCGAAGGGGAGCCAAACATCATGTAAGTCATAATATTTGACATACTATAGCTTAATTACATATTTAAGTATTTATAGATTGGTTTTAACATTCATTATTAGCCAAAACAATGTACTCATAGTCGTGATAATTTTTGTATATTATGATTCAATCACATTGTTGTCATAATTCTTTTATTATATAATATATTTTTTTGGGTTTGAAAATTAATTAATATTGTAGCTAAATTAGCTTGAAATAACTTTATGACTGATATTAATTTTACGCTCTAGTAATCAAATATCTCATATATGCTATATATCATGGAAATCTCTAGTGCCACATATTTTCATTACCAAATTATATAATACTCAAGCTAGACCTATGGTTTTGATTTGGAGTCGTAATTTTTGATTATATAATATTATAAAGAATAAAATTCAAGCCATGACCAATATAAGCACATTGATTCATGACTCATGAGAGAAACTATTTTCCCTCAAGTCGTAGCCATCATTCAGTGTCATGACTTATGATTACTTAAATTCATGACCATCCCCCAACACTATAGCTTTTCATTTGTTAGGTCGCAGCAAGCAGTGTATTAGTGCTGAAAAAAAAATCCGAACCCTAATTTGTATTCCTCTCGATTCTTCCAGAAACCCTAATAAAACATTATAAGATTTCAACACCACATCACACCTATGGGGAAGAGATTATGTTCTAAGTCAAAAAGAAAAAGTGTGATAGGAGAAATGAGTGACAAGCATATTACTTGGTGGCAGAGGCCCATTACCATATAAAAATTTCAACACCACATCACAACAATGGAGAAGAGATTATGTTCTAAATCAAAAAGAAAAAGTATGATAGGAGAAACGAGTGGCAAGCATATTACTTAGTGGCAGAGGCTTAGTACCATAGAGAAGTTGCTGAAAATCATAATGCTAGTGTTAATTTCTTGTACGTAGATTGGCAGATAATGGATGGAGCTTGTTCTTGCCAAAAATACTTTATTGGAGAGCAAAATTTAAATGAATATATACCACATTTCTAGTAAATCTTAGAAAAGAATGATTGATTTGTTTTTTGTGTATATAGTAGATAATTTGATACGTTAAGTTTGGCTTATTCACACAAGATTAAATCATCAGTTCTTACGGAATACATTTGTTATTCACAATCTATATAGAACTAGATAATATATCTATAAGATTGTAGTACAATATTATAATAGATATATGTAATATATTGTCTATGAAGAATAATGAAGTTCGAAGTTCTAGTCCTAGTACATTTATGTGTATTGAATGAGGCCACAGTAATATGATTATTTTAATGCTGACATGTAAAATAAAATACGTTGTTATTATAAACAACATTGCTCTTATTCTTGAAATAATTAACATTTACCCATATACTTGTTAAAAGTTATTATAATTCACAAAAAAGTGATCTAGAAATAATTTATGAACGATATGAATTGGATAAATTTATGTTATGCTAGAAGAATTGATGATTTTCTCTTGAGAATTCTTATAAGTTTTAAAATTTTGTTAAATCCTGTAAGTGAATTTTGATTCAACATTTTAAATAAGTTAAATGAAAAGTCTTAATAATAATAATAAAAGATTGAATGAATTAGATTATCAATAAATTAATTAAATCAATAAATATTTTTGATCTTTACATGTGAAGTTTAATAAGTATTAAATAATGAAATACACAAATTATTTGAAATAAGTGAGAGTATAATTATAATTTTGTGGTGTTATGATTTATAATTAATATAAATTATAGCACAATATAATTTATATTAAGAGCCTAAGATCTTATTTAAGTCAATATCTCTTTCTTAGATTTATCTATTGTTATAATATATATATATATATTTGCATAAACAAAATATCACATTTTTAAATGATATTTAAGAAATAATGTGATGTTTTTTTAAAAAAAATAAAATATTACAATGACGATACTACACCACTGTAGCATCTTCTTCTTCAAAGTTGGATCATAGGCATGTGGGAGACATCTCTTCCAAACGACACATGTTTGTTGAGGTATGATCATGTTAAAACTTTGAGAATTTTAAATAATAGAAAACAATCAAATCCTACATTATTGTAAGAAATGAATTTTTTAGAAATTCTAACTTCCAAACTCTTGGATGAAATTATCTTTCTTCATAATTCACGAGTGAAATTTGATAACAAAAATAACCATATATTTATCATTATTTCTTATATATGCACTGCATCAACAATTAGATAATATTTATCATCAGTATAATACAACATTTATATCAATACCTTGGGGTATGTTTATGGATCAAAATTTGGATCACATATTGGTGAGTCATTTCCGTAGCATACACATGCATATCATATAATTAATTTAAGAGAATTATATTTTGGTGCACTAAAGTGGAAATATTAAATAAAAAAAGGATCCAATATTTTGATAATTATAAAAAATATAATAAAATGTAAAATATTTACATTTTGTTATACTAAAATCAGAGATCCAAATTTACCATATAAAATGACAAAATTTTGAATGACAAATTTGAATTTGAAAAAAAGTTTGTTTGTTTGTTATCATATCTAAAGCTGACACACGCCCACACACACGCACAAATACACGTTTTAGATTTAAAAAAATAAATGCACTAATTTTTGAATTTGAAAATCTATTTCGAATTCGAGACTGGCTTTGAAATTTGAAATATCAATTTTTGAATGTTATGATATATTGTTATGCGATGGCTAAAATTGGATTTTTAATTTTCAAAGTGGAAACATAGATATTTTATTCTTTGATATATTTTTTTATTTATGAAAATATTAAGTATTTTTTAAATATTTTATATTTAACGCATCAAAATAAAAACATAATTCATATTTAATTTATAACTCGCAAAGCGAAAAATGCACAGAACAATAATTTCATACGTTGGCATTGACAATCATTCAATCTTCACGCGGAAATACAGGTGGGGCGAAATCTGTCCGAAAATCTGACCTGGTTCTCATCTCAAAAGGTCAAAAATGAAAACCCTGGCCCAGTGCACGAGGCCAAGTATGTGTATGCGAAGACCGACTGCTTCATTATTTCTATATAAAATTATATATAACTATATACTTGTATAAATATGTAAGTAGTTATATGTATTATATATAATATTATGTATAGTACATAATATTATATAATTATATATGTAGTTATATGTACTATATATATATGTGTGTGTGTGTGTGTGTAATGTTATATATACACACACATAATTATACATATACATAATATTGAATATAGATAATATTGTATACACATAATATTATATATAATACATATAACTATATATATAATTATATAATAATTGTTACATATTTATATATGTATATAGTTATATTTAGTTTTATATAGAAATAATATATAACATATGTCAGCCCCACTCGAGTTCAGTCTACGTGTGGCCTCATGCATGTTAGCTAGTTGCTCAGGCCTCCTCCACCAGACATACTTATATCGTCTACTTTACCCAATAGGGCACATGATTTTACATAGGTCAGAACTTATTCTCATACATCTCATAATACATTCCAAAGACTTGAATCCAAGTCCTTATATTTCCACAACATAATACCAGTTGTCTTAGTAAGAATTTGGGTTCAAGTCACTACTAGGTCAACTAGTATTATGTTGTGAGAATATAAGGACTCGAGTTCATATCCTAGGAACATAACATGAGAGGCATGAGAAATAAGTTATGATCCATGTGTAAAATCGTGTATCAAGATGAACAAAGTAGATAATATGAGTATGCCCAATAGTTGGAGTTAGGCCACTGGTTAATATTCGTGATCACTCGAGGACTGAGATTGAGTGTGACCCACCATTTGTTACATATAAATGCGATTTAATTAGTTTTCCGGCCTCTCTCATCTAGCATGGCTCATTCATTATGATCATGACATTATACTTGAGTTACAATTGTACTACTCTAAAATAATTTAATGTTCATAATATTTTATTTTTATATCATGATAGTAAATTATCCAAATAGTACAATTAGTCGTGGCAAATTTCAGTATCATGACTTATTTATTACAAATAAGTATGTTGAGTCACAATATTATTTATAATCATGATATTTTATTCTAAAGAATATTTACTATAGTCGCTACTTTTTAAAATATCATGACCTTGTGCTCCAAAGAGAAATCACCAAAGTCATGACTATTCATAGTATTAAAAATTTTGGATACAAGAATAAATATATCAGTCATGACTATTCATATCGTCATGTTATTTTGTTCCAAAGGAAAGTCAACTGAGTCATAGCATTGATTTCCACCACAACTTTGGTACATCAAAAAATATTTGACTAAACATAAATGTTGTGATATCAAGTTAATAATGCGAATTCCAACTAAAAGCCTCACATGGATACCTCAAAGTATTTTAGTAACACTTTGAAGAAAATCCAAAAGAGTAGAGAAGAAGAATTAAATTTTGAGCAAAGAGCCACTAAAAACCCTATGTGCAATTTTTAATCCCCACTTAGGGACAAATTCAAGGCTAACTTGATAATATTTGTTTGAGTTTTGGGTTTTAAAGCTTATATTCATGTTTGTGTTTGCATTGGAAACCTTCGATTTACATGAGATACCTTTTTATACATTTGCATGAAATAATCCTCATTGTTAGACTAAATTAAAATCAAGGGTTGGGTTATGTACCAATATGTGATAGATATATCATTTTTTTATCATTGAATATTGTATTGATATTTGTTATAGAATATTAATAAATATGAATATGTTATAGAACTAAGATTTAGGGTTTTGCTATATTATAATTCATGCATGTCAACCATGATATCATAACTTTTTTCTTTACAAATTGTGGTTTTGATTTTCTTGAGAGAAAGATCAGTAGATCATGACAGAGTCAAAATAAGAATAGAGAAAAGTCATTGGGTAAGAAAGTTAAATATTATCATGATGGAAAACAAATGCCTATAAAAAGAGAATGATTGCATGACACAAACTTCAGATGATAATGAAATTTTATATGTCAAGGTAATAATTACTTAAGATAGAGAAAGATATTTCGATGTCTAGTTGGATTCAAGAGCAATGTGGCATATGACTTCTTAGATAGAATGGTCCCATCAATATGAATCTATCTTTGAAGAATTTGTGTTCATGGAAGATGATTATACCTTATAAATCACTAATATTGGTACTATCAAAATTACTATCTATGATAACACAATATAGATCATCCAAGAAGTATGACATATGAAGGACCTTGAGAAAATATATTGTCTTTTGGATAATTATATAACGATGGATATAAAACTCATGTTTAAAATGGGACCATGAAACTAGTTAAATGAGTACTTGTAGTGATGAATGTAGAAAAAAGTAGCTTTGAATTTGTATGTTCTTAGAGGAGAAATACAACAAGAAAGAGAAGCATATACCATGTTTATAAGTTAATAGAATAATTAATAATAATATGATATCATAATCTCGATCACATATTAGAAAGATATTTGAATATTCTTACTGAACAAAAGCTTCTTATAGGTCTCAAAAAGACTTTGTTATCTTTTCATGAGTATTGTATTATTAGTAACATAGATAAAGTTTAAAAGTTCTAATGCTAGGAATAAAATCATAAAACTAATTCATTATGATGTTTGGGAAGTACCACTTTTTGTTTTATCCCTGAGAGACACAAGATACTTCATATCTTTCATTGATGATTTTTCTAGTAGATGTTGGGTGTATCCAATAAAGAGGAAAGCAAGCATGTTTCCATTTTTCAAAATATTTAAAGTATAATTAGAACTTGAATATGAAAATAAGATCAAGTACCTGAGAATATATAATGAATAAAAATATACTAGTATTGAATAGAATCTTATTAGAAACAAGAGGCATGTTAAGAATTATGGAATGATCAAGTCATTTTGAGCACAAGTAGTCAAAGCTACTTATTTTGTGATCAATTGGTCATGATCAACTCACTACAATTGACTGGAAGATACCAATAAAAATTAGAACTAATAAGTCAATTGATTATTGTTGCTTACATTTATTCGGAAGTTGTATACATTGTACAATACCCAAGAAATAATAAACTAAATTTTATTATTGGGATATGATGATGGAATAAAGAGATATCATTTTAAGATTCAACTATCCGCAAGCTTATCATTAGTAGAGATATTATCTTATAAAAGACATGTCATAAAGGAAAAGGAGAGATAACACATAGACTATTAGTTTCATTAGAAATATATAACCACAACATGAATTAATAGAGTATAAAAAAATATCAAATAAGTCAGAGATATGTGAGGTATGATGATCAACTCATGACAGGATAGAACCAACTTGACACTCATAACATATCATGGAAAAAAATATTACATACTACCTACTAATAAAGGATTGAGAGCGATTAATGTTTCATGAGGCTTCAAAAAGACAAGAAGTTGCTCTATGAATGCCATCGAAGCAAGAAGAAGTTCATATGGTGTTGATTCTTTAATAGCCTAGTAGACACATAAAATGAAATATGAAAATTGAACCTTGAGTGGGAGAATATGGTAAAAGTGTGTGGTTTGTGTGACAAGTGAAGTGTCCCCTTGCTCACATTGCTCATTAGTGAAGTGTCATTAGCTTGTATTTTTTTATCTTGTCTAATTTATTACATTATTACAATAAAATTTTCTATTTCAAATTATTATTGTGTTTTTATCTTCATTACATATTTTATATTTTAAAATTTTTATTAATAGGTAAATATCATTTAATTTTTTCATACTCAAACTATAATCTCTTCTCTCTTTAACTCATTCTAATTCTCTCATATTCTCAAAAGGAAATTAACATATATTTTTCAATTTATATTATAGAATTTATCTTTATATTAATAATATTATTTTTTATTTAACAATATAGTATGTCTGATCTAACGTACTATGGTCTAAGAAATTATGGTTGTAGTTGTGGGTGTATAATTTTGCAAGCTACACATCTTTTTTTTTTGTTTTATATACTAGAAAAATATAAAGGTACCTAGATATAGTTGTAAATAATATTTTTTTTTTCTTCTCATAAATAACTACATGAAATAATAAATAGCTATCAAGAATAGAAAATATTTATTTTAATAAAAAAGGACAAATATTATAGATGATTTTGATATAAATAATGAAACCCTAATCAAAAGGTCATAGATTGATTTGTCTCCTAATTATAGCGTATAGGTCACCCTAACTGCCTAAAAAACCTAGGTCTCATAAACAAGCACATTTAGTTTAAATTTATTTTAACATAATCAAAAAAAATATTAGATCAATCAAAGAAAATTCAACCTAATATAAGTATTGTAAAAAACTATAGTTTCAAAACCTTGGCAAGATTGGATACCTTAGGAGACATGTCAAATAATATATCAAAATATATTGTGCATTGGATCTCAAGAAAATTCAACTTGATGGCTATGTAATTGGATTTAGATCAACTTTAGGTTTAGTGATTCCTTTCATTTATCATCATGAGTTTGTAAGAAATTTATTGTTAAATTGGTTATTAGTATAATCTTCCACTTAAACTTGTAGAAAATCTAAGATTAGTTCATGATATGTATAAATACATCCAACTTACTTATCATAGAATTCATACGCCAATCTATAAGACTGATGTAATAAAAAAAATAAATCTGAAAAATAATTAATAATTATTAAACTCATGAAACATAATTTAGTGTTATCGATAATATCTAATATATGAACTATAATTTTTTTTCTTATGGGTCATTATTCACTTTGTTGAAACTAACTAAATTTAAATAAAAGAATATTAGAGTTTCATGATATCTTACATCCTTATAATGACCATGTCATATATGAGAGTCATTCGAAACTCTTTAGTGCATATGAAATATAGAATAAAATTTATAATATCACATGTGATAATGCTTCAAATAATAGTTTCACAGTGACTATATTCATAAGAACCATTAGAGATGATCCATTAGTTGAGATTTTCTCTGATAGATATATATGTCACATAATAAACTTAATAATACATAAAGACAATAATTGTTTCTTTCTCATTAGAATAGATTCAAAATATATTAAAATATATTAGGAGATCTAATAAATTATAAGAATTTTATAGTCTATGCAAGTTATCTTGCCTAAAAAAAAATCTCATAGACATCATATTATGTTGGAATTCAACATACCTAATATTAGAATCATGTATTAGTTATCAATATATTATATATGACTTCATTAATAGTAAAATTAGTGAAATTATAATTAATAAGTTTGATTGAGATGTGTGATTTTTTTTAAATTAATAAAAAATTATATGATATCATAAACATATGTTCATTTGTATGCACTCAAATAACATGCATTATACCAAGACACGCATTCAACATGAATAGTATATTTAGTTAAAATAGAGTATACCCATTTTTTTGGTGATATGACTATTGTGATAAAAATAGACTATTTAGAAAACTAGCAATCATTCTATCTATTTAATACTTAGCTATAAGTATAGATCATATGGTTAAGGTCACAGTATAAATAATATTATAATATACATACGTACTTATATTAATTAGACACAAGTAGCAAAAGGTAATGTTCATGAATAATTTAAAAACTTATTTCAATATTATGTAATTAAGTATGTTGTTGTAGTGAGCCTCTAACTCTAAGTACTAAGATTGATATCGTATTCCTAGACTATGACTTTTCTATTCAATTAGTTATGGATAAATAATTGGGTGATCTATCAAATAGGTATGAATTATTAAGATACTTAGACATCGATTACTATTTTGTCTTGTCTCAAAGTGACTTTTTCAATTAATATTTTCTGTACTATCTAAAATGACACATGATAAATTGATCACTCTGATATCTAGCGTAACATCATAATCTACTTTTTTATGGTTATGAATATTTTTTATATTAGGTGGACACGCCTACAACTAGATAATATAAATGTTTTGTCATTCTTAAATGATTAGAAAGATGCATAGTTGAGTCTTCGAGAACAAAAGTTACAACTAGATGATGAATTACATGATAAAACTAAAATTTGGAGGTATGAAGATGAGATATGGTAAGAGTGGTAGATGGTGACATTTATCTAGTACTTAGCATTGAAAGAACAACATTACTAGTTGGTATTTCTTTCTTTCTTTTTTTTCATTTTTAAAGATTTTGTCAGTTAAAATTGAGTGTTAATTTTTATGAATTTTAGATTACATTGCAGCCTTAAATTAGCATGTTTTAATGTTATTTAATATTTTTTTTTCATATATTATATGATTAAATATACATATACATTAGTAAGGAAGACATGCAGCCTAGAGCCCTAGCAGATGTATATCTATGGGACCTGGAAATACCAAATGGTAATGTAGCATGAACCTAAAACCCTAGACCATCTAGGCTAGCCTATTCAGGACTCAGGTCTATGAATTCTTAGGATCATGGACTGGTCAAGGTTAGCCTATTAACCAAGCAAAAGTAAAATTTGATAACTAATCACACCGAATGAACAAAAAAAAAAAAGCTTTCTAAAAGACTAACTTTAAAATTTTATGGCAACTTAAATTTCACATCAATTTTAGCACAATAAACTTAGCCCAAGTTTAAATACAAATTGAAACAAGAGTTTGTTTTATTCACTGTTTAACAAAAATAATGAAATTAGAAATCACAAAGAGGAGAAAAAAAAAGAATAAAAATACTTAGTATTGCTTGGTGATGCATCCTTCGCAAACTCTTATCCCTTTCATATTTGATTCTCCTCTTTCTTGCTTTTTTTTTTATTTCAATTATTGCCTTCTTCTCCTTTGTATGTTTTTTTTTTTAATTTTTTTCTTTTTGTGTTTGTGTCACTTCCTCTCCTTCTTGTGTGTTCTATGTGTTTTCCACTTTGTGGTTCCCCCTTCTTGTTTTCAGAGTTTCTTCTACCATTTTTATTTCTTCTCGCAAAACAAACTCTCCATGTTTTATATTGTTTTCTTCATGGCTAGTTCCCTTGCTTCTTTGTTTTTCATTTTCATGTTTTCATCTAGCATCCTCTTTCTCATTCCTCCCTCAACTTCATATTCTCCTTGATTTTTTATTTTTATTCCAAACAAAAGTCTCTTTTCAATTATCTTTTTCTTTTTTATACTTCACATCGCATCCTTTCATTTCAAATTCAACCAATATAAAAAACAAAAACCGTAGCCTCTCTTTTTCTTTCTTCAACCAAATATCTAAACTTCCTATGATATATATATACGAGAGTTGGAAAGAGTAATGAAGTGCAAAACAATAAAATTATGAAGTAAAAAAAGGTGGAAGAAGAATTATATAAATCTATAGACTTCATTTGAATTCCAAATAAATGGTTGCAGAGTCACCTATAACTTGCTTTAATCTTTTCAATATATTGGCTCTATTCATGCAAAAAAAAAAATAATCCAATTAAAGTGTTTTTCCCAACAAATTGAGCTAAAGTTAAAAAAAAGTAAAATATGAAAATATATATGTAAATAATTAAAAAAAATTGTATTTATTTTTTTAGTGAAATTACTCTCAAAAGAGAAGATAAAAACTTTAGTTTCCTAGAATTATCACCCCCTCAAAATTAAAAACTATTACTCATACTTGATTAATGAACAACAAATCATACACAAATTAAAATAACGAATGTTAATTAGTAGCTTCGATCTATGTTAGATCATTAGCCCTCAGGTTGCTTCCTTCTATGTCATATTTAAATTTTTATTTACTTGTAATTTATCCTATTTACATTAAAGTAAGATAAGTAAACCTAGTAAATGGCTTCACAAGTTGCTCTAATAAAGTTTTAAAATCACACTAGTTTGGAAAACAATAAGTAGCACAAGTTTCTTTTCATTCATGCATATAGAGGCTTTATGGGGGATCTCTCACTTTTTCTCTCTTTTTTTTTATGTCTCTCATCAAAGTTATTCATACCCTTTGACGTGAATGCTAATATTTATGATAAAAACATTCTGTTTCTCAATATAATTGCTATTTAAAGATGATTTGCATACGCATGCATATTTTTGGTTGTTAAATAACAATCTAAGGTAGTATAGTACTACTTGTTTAAGCTTTTCTCCTCAAAATCATTCATTTCTTTTAATGAAAATGCCAATATTTATGATAAATATAAAAGGTTATTCAACACTATCACCGTATCACTAAATAGAGCTGCATTTTATACTCATACTATATGTCACTATTTGGCACAACATTATACATGATGCCTATGCATACTTCTAATTACTAAGCAATAATTTAAGGCATCAAAATACTTATAAATATATATATATATATAACCCATTCAAACCTATGCCTTTTATTACACTTCATTTTGTTCTTCTATACTTTCTTGTTTAGTTTTCTATACACTTTAAATTATTCTCAAAAATAAGTCATAATTTGAATTATGCTTTATTTTTTTTTTTGTAGCAACATTTTTATTGGGCATTATTAAATCACACACTAGCTACCACAACTAAAAAAATATAAACAAAGATCAATAGATTAAATTTAAATACTAGAAAAATTAAAGGGGGAAAAACTCCACTCAAACTTGACCATCCCTTTCTCTTTCATTGTTGTGATTACAACTTTGATATTCCCATGTTTCCACTCTTCAAGAATATCTTAAGAAAATTCTGATAAGACAACTACGTATTTGTGAAATCCTTAGCTAAGCTGAATTTTTTCAAGAAAAATGATAGAATTGATTTTTTTTTATTTTTTTATAAACTAAAAAAACTTTTTAAAATTCTAAAAATGTGGATTGCATCCCACAACGTGCTTAATTATTTTTTATAAGTCTAACTTCTTCCTCCTTGTAATGGTTCCTTCAATAAAATAGAGGTTATCTTTTGATCTACTTCTTGACATAAATAATGCTTAGTTTACTACCTATTCAATATAATTTTTTTTTTTGATCGATTATTTTATAGTTCTACAACTTCATATGGATGGAAAATTGAGATGGTGAAAGAATATGACCATCTAAATTTTAATTTACTAGGGAAAAGTTATAGCCTAGAATTGAATAATAGCATTTTCTACCTTGATTGAAATTTCCTCTTTTAAATTTTCTTGTTACATCATTTCTTAGGTTTCTTTTTTTAAACTCTAGCACTCAAATAAGTAAATATCCTTACTTCTTACAGCTCATTCAATTATATTTTCTTGCTTTCATCAATAATTTGCAAATCAAAATTTAGCTTCTTTAAAGCTTAATATCCTTTATGTTTCATCTCCAAGGATAGAGTATAGCTTGTCTGCTAGCTGGAGGTTGGTATGCTACAACAACCCAATGACATACTCCATACTTGGCTAATACTTTATCAAATAATTTTCTACTGAAGTGTATTCCCTCATCACTAATAATTGCCGGATACATCTCAAAACATGTGAATATATTATTTTAGGAGGAACTCAACTCAACCTTGGAATCATTGGTGGAAAATATTGAGACTTCCACCCACTTTGTTAGATAATCCACGGCCACAATAATATATTAGTTCTCCAAAGATAGAAGAAATAGTCCCTAGGGGTCTATGCCCCATGCATTAAACAATTCAACCTCAATTTGCCATTCAAAGGTATTTCTATCTTCTGTGATATATTTCTAATATAAACACATATAATAAGTCTTGACTAGTTCATGAGCATCCTTAAAAAGAGTTAGTCATACGCATCCTTGGATGAAAATATTAATCATCCAAAATATACACTAGAAGGTGTTGAGTGACAATGTTGCATGATATTACCAATCTCCTCTGTAATAGATTGCCTTAGAATTTGATAAAGCTACTGCCATTTTTAATTTCTTAAGAACTTAATATCATAATAAAATTTATTAAGCTACTACCATTTTAAATCTGAAAAAGGCAACCGGCAAACTAAGAAATTGATAATATCTACAAGCCATGGATGTGCCCTTTGACTCATGGACGATGAGTTGTTAATTTGTAAGTCTTTCTAATAGCATCTTTTTATAGATCTTCTATTCTCTTTCTCTAGTCTTGACAAGTGATATGTAACCTAATTTTATTTTCCTTTCTTATCCAATATCTATATATCAAACTCTTACAAGAATACATTTTATCAAATCAATAAAAACCTCGTATCCTCCTTTTCTATGAGATATTTGATTACAAAATAGTTAGTGTACACTATAATTTTAGTTCCCACCAGGACTAGAGGATGTGCATACAACTTGCTCTTCTCATTTTTTATCTATTTCATAATTAGTTTTCATTTCACAACAATTTGATATAATCTAGCAATATTCCTCCAATAGTATATGCATACAAATAATGACTTATTCCTTTCATATCAGCCATGGTCTACCAAATTTCCTTCTTATACTTCCTAAAAAAATGAGGAGTTCTTTTTAAACAAAATCAAGAACGGATGACATACTCACCAAAAGTGTATATTCTTCTCCTAAAAATATAGATTTCACATATGAAGGCATTTGTTTCATCTTCAACAATGATGGTTACTTAATAGATGACTTGGAAGGTTTAAATAATCTTTTTGATAAACCCAAAGGATCAAAATGGTTTTCATATCAAATAAGCAATTATGTAGCTTCCATATTTGTGATCAAAGCTTCATCATTATCATCAGTCACCTCTTCAAGGTAGTCAAGAGGCAAATATCACCATTATTCTTTTTATTATAATTTTTTCATATTGAGTTTAAAATATTGATGTTGGAATATTTTCCACTTTATTTGGATAATACATAGTAATGAACACAATTAAATTTACTTATTGAATATTAACTCTTATGGTAAGGTCTCATTTTTTACAGATCAATTAAAATTCTTTCAGTAGCATGGAATACTCACCCCAAAATGATAAAAACTTCTCAATTAGCTTCATAGTTCAGCATAATAAAATATATAAGAAATATATACTTGTCCACACAAACTAACATATCGTCAAGCTGTAGAGTAACTAGTGGGCCTAATTTCTCCAATACCTAGCTACTGAAGATGAACAATAGTATCAAGTTGATGCTTGCATATCATATAGAGTTTTCCTATAATAAGTGTTAACAACAGAGCATATGATTATAAAATATGTAAGATCCTTTAACTTGGAATGGAGTTTGCATTGTGCAATAGAGATGTATTCATTTATAAGTGCCACCTTTTCAAATTCCCCAAATCTTCTTTTTTTAGAGATAATATTTTTTATGAATTTAGCATAGTTGGTCATTATTCAACACTCCATGTACTACTGTTTTGGGTGATTTTGCTTATATTTATTATTTGATTATACTTATTTGAATGTTTATTAGAATGATTTCACTAAATATTTGTTTTGATGGAATTTGATGAATTTTAGTAAAATCATAGCTATTTTTGATAAATTTGGTAAACTTAGTGGAGTGAAGGCTTAGATGAGAGAGAAGGCATTAAGTGTCATGATATTTCTCATATCATGGCTTGGGTACACCTTCTAAATCTTACTAAGTATCTATGACATCATTTGTTGTCATAACTTTACAAAACTAATCATAATAATATTTGTATGTCATGACTATATCACCAAGTTATCAATCTTTTAATTGTGCAATACTATCTTTGTGGTCATGATATTTTATTAGAGTCGCGCTCATTTTATTTCTAAAATACATATTAGTTGTGTTATTATTTTTATGTAACAACAACCAAGTATCCCCTATTAGTACAATTAATTGTGATAGTTTCTACCCTCATAACATATTCAATACAAAGCCAAAACAAGTGTTTTGTATCATAGCTTTATTTTTCATCATGATATTTTATTCTATAGAGCATATATTTTGGTCATGATGTTTCCAATATCGTGACTTTGTACTTTAGTAAGAAATCACCAAAATCATAATCATTCTCAATGACAATTATTCTTTATGCTACAATTTTATATTATAGAGAGTAAATATATCAATCATAATCATTCACAGTGCTATGATAATTTGGTATAGAAAAAAAATATTAGTTATGATCATTCACAATGTTATGATAATTTGCTCAAGAGATACAAGATCAAGTCGTGGTCATTCCTAACATCGTGAGTTTGAGTTCTAGGAATAATTTGTCTTAGTCATGACATTCTTAGCATAATAACATCATATTTAAGAGAGAAGTTACTTAAGTTATGGTATTCACTACTATTATGACTTTGGAACTCTGAAGAAGACCTAAAAAGACCTAAAAGGCACAATATCAAGTTCGAATAATATAAGCAACACTTAGAAGATTTTGTGAAGAGAGAAACAAAAAAATTAGATTTCAAGTTAAGAGCAACAACTCCAGGGCAGCAAAATTCCAACCCTTAATTAGTGGCAAATTCAAGGTGAACATGAGTAATATTTGATTTGATTTAAGTTTTGAAACTTAGATCATTACCTAGGTTTACATTGGAAATGATAGATTCCATGAGATTCCTCTCAAAATATCTCGTATAAAATCTTTCTCAAGGTTGGGTTAATTTGAGATCTATGGTTAGTGTAATATACTTAAGTGTGATGAATACATGATTTTATAAGGTATATATTTGCATTATTGATTTGGATGTTGATAATTATGAGTATTAATTTTTATTACTAAAACTTAGGATTTTCACTATATCACAGATTTATGTATATTAGTTGTGGCAGATTATAACAAGTATGTCACTGGATACACTCAAATGGTATGGTAAAAATAAAGTGATAGCTTTTCTAATCTTAATATGTGAGAAAAATCTATGTATGAAAATTTGAGATTGAAATAAGTTAATATTTGAAAATATGATATTTATAAAGACAAATGTATGAATGTACCTACAAGTTGTAGGTACTTTCATATATAGATTGGTTGTAGGCTACAATCAATTTATTATGCATATTCTAAAAGAAAAGATCTTGAGTGATGTAGAGTATCTTAACTTATGAGTTTCACTATGGTATAGAAGTTATTGTGTTGCCTGTCGGTCATGATAAACATTGATAGGTAAGTCATGGGACACATATAAGAGGAGGTGCTTCATATGATAGTAACAACTATGCGAGTCAATTCTTCTTATATGATTTTTATATGTATGATTCATAAGAAGATATATATCAATTATCATATAAAGAGTTTTTATGGAGCTAAAAGCACACACTTATTTATAACCATATCATCTCGTATCTTTAAGATAATAGAGATCAAATAAAAGAGATATATTTAAAATAATCATCAAGGGAACTTGATATAGTGTCTAAAAGGAGTAAATATGTGAATGACCCATGAATGGAATAATATATAGCTTCATTGGTGAAATAATAATGGGATAACCATGAGGTGATTATCCTTAGTAGTGACAATCTTAAGGTTGACAACCACCTTATATGCATAGAGAGCACTGATATGTTTTCACACTAATTGATATTTCATCTAACAATCAAACAAATTAATGACCAAACACTAAAGAAGTATTATTATGCATACAAAATTGAGCCAACTCTAGAGCCTAAGTATATTTCTAAAAACCGAAATCTATTTACTCAACTCAAGTAGTTGTTAGTTGATCATACTATCTATACAATCCCTATGTGATTGATATCTAGACTTATATTCATTTTACTACTTATATGACTCATATACTTATGTGACTATATAAGATGGGAGATAATCACCCAATAAGATTTTAGGATCATGTCAATTAACAATAAATTTTGGTACTCTCACAAAGTCGTAATAGACATTTACTCCAAAGTTTCTTTGAGTAATATTTTAATGTATAACTACTTTATAACATCCAAAAATTTTCTATAATATCTAATTGATGCTCTTTGTGGTATCATTGAGAAAAATGTGTTGGTGATTACTCATTTTGCTATTTTGGCATGCCTTCTGGTAGTGATATGGTATCATCCTTGATAGATGCAAATTTCTTGTTCAATTATTTTTCTCTTTCTCCTCCACACTATCTTAGATTTATGTGTACTTTTTTGGTAGATTGGATTATTATGTAGGAATTTCTAAACTCGTTATTATTTTTTAAAGTGATAGCATTGCAATGCTTCTAGTCAACTTTTTTAGGTTTTTTTATATCACTTGATAGAGAACCTTGGAAATGATTATTAAAGATATTGACAAATTACCTCATTTGGTTCTTCAATTTCTTTTAGTACAAACTGACTTTAAATTATGACATCATTTTTAGTCATTTATTTATTTAATAACTTTTAAAGAGGGATTTATTGAATATACATATTTGATCCTTTAGGTATAATATTCTGCTAGAAACTAGATAGCATAACAAGTCTTTGAGGTGCATTAAATATATTTGATCCATGATGTCTCCCAGAAAGGTTTGAGCGTTGCTTCAATCTAGATTATAATGGTTTTATATTTTTTATTTATTTTTATTTATTCTTTTTCCTTTTTTTTCCTTTTTTTTCTTTTTTTTATTCTTTTTTTATTCTTTTTTTATTCTTTTTTTTTGCATGGCTAATACCTTACTAATGTTAACCAAGCAAAAGCAAGATTTAATTTTTTTTTTGTAAAATACTAACTTTAAAATCTTATGACAATATAAAGTTCACACTAATTTAGCGTAATAAAATTAGCTCATGTTGAAATCCAAATTAACACAAGACTTTATTTTGTCCATTGTTTAACAAAAATAAGGAAATTTAAAAAACATAGAAAAAAAATAAAAAGAAAGAAATAAAAGAATCACGACAAAAAGGAGAATCATCAACTATATCAACATGTTCGATAGAAGAATTTGTTGATGATGTGGACAATATAAATTAAAACACATGAGGCTTCATGATTCTTGCTGAACAAAAACATATTTTTTAGAACTCAAGATACCCTTGTTACTCTTTTATGAGCAATGTGTGACAAGTAAGCAGTACAAATTAAACTTTTAACAATTTAAATACTAGAAGCTAAAGTATCTTAAAATTGATTCGTTATGATGTTTAAGAAGTATCAATTCTATTCCTTGGTGGTTCAAAATGTATTATTTTTTTATTAATGATTACTCTATAGATGTTAATTATATTCCATCAAAATGAACACATATATGATTCTTGTTTTCAATAATATTTAAAACACGAGTAGAGCTTAAATATGAAAAAAAGTCAAATGTTTGAGGACAAATAATATGACAAAATATATTGATGTTGAATTTGATAACTTCTATCAACTAGAAGTTATCAAGAGGTAACATGGAATAATATAATATTCACTCCACAATAAAACAGGGTAGATGAGCATATGAAAGTAATTTTGTTAGAATGGACAAGGGAATGTTAAGAATTGTTTAGATAATCAAGTCATTTTGGATAAAATCAATCAAAATTGTCTATTAAAAAATCAATTAATCAACATCAACTAAAATTGACTTGAAGTATCAACATGGATGGAGATTGATAAGCCAATTGATTATTCTCATTTAAATTCTTTCATAAATCATACCTACATTATGTATAATATGAAATATCAAAAGTATATCTAAAATTTAGAAAATACGTAATCTTGGGATATACCGATTAAGTGAAAAGGTATCAATTGTAATCCTTGGAATAAAATATAAAAACTATAAGTTTCATTAAAGATAGACTTAACTTGAATTGCTTGAGTAGGATGAATAACTATTAGGTGAATTTGAGACATTTGAATACAACAATCAATTAGTGAGAGTAGAGAACCAACTTAGCATTTATAGTAAATTATTGAGGAAAACATTATCTACTAACAGATAATAAAAACCATCAACTTTCCATGAAGCTACAAAAATTCAAAAAAAAAAAAAAATCTTTGTGAATTGCAATAATACAAAAAAAATAAAAAAATAAAACTTTTCATAAAACAAATATATGATATCTTATCTTGCTATCACAAGGAAAAAATAAATAAAAATAAATGAGTGTACAATGTCAAATATTATAGTAATAATCAAATAGAGCATTATGATGCACGATTGATTATCAAAGGATATGTTCAAAAAGAATATGACCTTAACAAAATATTTTCTAGCTTGTTGTTCGACTTACGACAATTGAATGGTCCTGCCAATTTGTGCTACATGTGATTGATAATTACAGTTATGTGAAAACTATATATATATTTTTACGAAGAATATGAAGAAGAAATATATATGCTTAAACCAAAAGATTTTTAAAAAATGAAAAAGATAACTTGGCTTTTAGATTGAACAAATCTTTATATTATCTCAAACAAGCATTGATATGGTGGTATAATAGATTTAATTTTTTTTTTTCATGAGCCTTGGAAACAATATAATGAATTTAGGTTCTTATTTATAATGTAAGAAATTTGATGATGGCAATTTCATTAACTTGTTATTGTATGTGAATGACATCGTGATGGTATGCTCAATAAAGATTATGTCAATGAGTTAAAGACATGTTTGGTGAGAAAGTTTCATAAGGCATATTCAAACCTAATAAATATGATTCTATTGATACAAATTTATTGAGATAAAAATAATAAGAAGATTTGAATTTCACAAAAAAAAAAAAAAAACTAATTAAAGAACATCTTGAATCAATTCAAAATGCATTATTATAAATTAATTTTTATCACTCTTATCAATTTCAAATTATCCATAAGTATGAGTACTAATTGTAGAATAGATAGAATGAAAATATCTTGTGTCATATAGATTAAAAGTTGGATGCTTAATATTTTCTATAGTTTATACATGAGCAACTACTACACAGACAATATAAGCAATTAGTTGATTAATGATGAATCTTTATATAGAACATTAAAATATTATAAAAATGCTCTTTGACATGTTAATAGTATCTCAAATACTAAATTATATTATGGGGGATAATACATTTTTGTCAAATATAATGTTGATTCAGAATTCAGATTATACTGGTAAAATTGAAATAATAAATTATCTGATTGCAAATATTACAATTAGAGGAGCTTTAAGTTGAATTTTGAAACTATATTCTATATTGCCTACTATTATGATAGAGATACACTATTGTACAACAACAAAAACTAGCAAATAAATTATATGATTGCAAATATTATTGGAATAATTTTATATAAATAAGATAAGATTGATTTATTTTATAATAGTCAAAGCATTTTTCTATTTAATAAAGAATCTAATATTTTAATCAAAAACAAAATATATTAGAGCATAATATATTTTTCTACTTATCAATTTGTATGAGGCCACAAAAAAAAAGAAAAGTAAAAATGACAATCTGACATATACTAACAAAGCTATAAAAAATAAACAATTATATATGATATCAACATTTCTATTGTACAAAGAGTTTTCTCATCCTCTTGCATTCATCCCAAATTTCAAGTGACAATAACATGTATTTTTTTCATTATTAGTTTACAATTTAATTTGTTTTAAAAATTTTCTATTTCAAATTATTAGTTTATTTCATTTTCATAATACTATGCATATAGCCATATACTGTTTTATATAAATATAACATTTTCAAAAACACAATTTACATATTTGAAAATGTTTTAGGATTTTAAAATGTTTTCAAATGTACTTACATGTCAACAGTCAACTGACAGTTTGAGGATAAAAAATGGGTAGAAACCAAGCCAGGTTGGCCAAGGCAGCCCAATTTCATTGAGCACACAACCCAGCATGTTTATCGTCCCAGCCAAAGACTGCTAAAATGCATTGAGATACGGGTCCAAACCACCCTATTTATTTGGGCAGACAAAATCCTACCAACCTGGGGAAGGGGGGGGGGCTGGGTAACAAGGGATTGATCAGATCACATGAGGAGACGTGAAAGTGCGACACTCACAAGTGGGCGGCCGGCAGCACGCCCCAGCCTAAGTATACATTTATTAAAAAAAAAAAGCAGAAAAGTAATTATTCACCATTCATCTGATCTGCAATTAGCAGTTTTACAAATCTACCCAAAACCAAAACTATTACAAATCAGCCACAGGGCCTGGGATTTGAATTGTTGGTTTCAAAGAATTCCAGAAACCAACTCACAGACTATACCCTAACAGGAATGTCCAGCACGTATCTGGAACACTACGACAAACAACTATCTACAAGTTAATATTTTCAAGGCCCCTCTAATCGAATATAATCATACATGACACCATAGAACGGGAGAGCAGAATTTGACTGTGTCAGATGAATTGTGTTACTCTTTTTAACAAGAAATTGACTCAAAATTGCAATGCTATACAAGCGATAGACTCCATATATCCCATGTCTTGCAATAGCATTATCTTTCCCGATCAATTGTGTTGCTGAAAGAGGCTCAGGATGATCATTGATTTGCACCTGCCATAAAAGTAAAAAATCAAGTCAGCAGCACAGTCAGGTAACACATGAAAGTGGTAGACAATAATACCTCTAATCTCGCTTCAGTGGCAGAAGCCAAGGCTAGTTGGAGCGTATAATTTCCATTCTCGACAGAATCCAGGCCAAAAACAATCGTCCAAGTGGTTGGAATGGACATATTTCTACAGGCAGAAATTGCAACCAGAATTGTTAAAAAATAAATTAGGCATGCACTGCAGCAGATGCCGAGAACTTGGACACAAAAGCCACACCAGAAGGCTAACATGTACCTGAGAACTTGGGCATAAAACCAATCTGTTTGATAATTGTTCAAACCAACTTCATACACTAGGTCGTGGGTAGGAAAGATATGCATGTACTGCTCCCACAATCCATATTGCCTGTACCTGGGTGGTTAAGGGTTTTTTGAATGAATTAAAAAAAAAAAAAAAAAGTCGAAACGAAAAGCAAGACACAGCCACCCCACGAGAGGACACCTGTCAAACGGCAGCTCGTCATACAATTTGTTTATAAACATTGGCTCTGTGTCAGGCACGAGAAACTCTGCTGCAGTGCGATCAGGTATGCCAATTTCCCATAATGTCACGCCACACCTTGGAGGCTTAAAAACCAGGTTCATCAAAAGAATCTCTTTTCCTACAATTAGGTTTTGTTCCCCCAATTAGGATTCAATGCCCAAAAAATCATTGCCAATAAAGTAACATCCCAATTTTTTATGATCAATTGAAATATTGAAAATTAAAATAAATGAATACAAGACAAACTTTCAATACAATCACCAAAAAACGAAACACTTTTAAATAGTAAAATAAAACAATAACAACAATAATAATAATAATAATAATAATAATAAAATCACAAGACTCAAACCCAACAATTTGACCAAAGTTTTTGGTTGAAGAAATGAGATGCTCATGAACAGAGATGTCAATGAACGAATAGGGGTCAAACCTGGATAAATAGTTATTTTCATATCGTGCTTATACTCGCCTATGAAACCAATAAGAAATGCAAACAAATTGTAGTCCCCAGGCAGGATGTTTTTGATGATAAAACACCCGCATTCATCAGCTTGTGACCAAAATTGATAACCCTGAATTCATAAGAAAATACACGATAAACATTTGGGGGGAAAAAAAATTATTAAAATAGTATCTGTAGAAATTACATGGATATCACCTTGGCTTCAGTTTGCCAAGAACCCGCATCTCCTGGGTGTGCCAAACCAACATGAGCATGAGGAGCAGGGAGTAGCCTGTCGCCATTAATATATCTTGCAGGAAAAGAAAGATTGTTTACATAAGTTTCAATTTGAAACCCATAAAAATATCAGAAAGCAGTGCCCAATTACCTATCAGAAACAAGCAAACAGCCAGCCACAGATCCACGTTGATCCGCAGGAAGGAAATCAACAGACATGGGAAACTCATATGGCCATTCATTGACTTCTACCGACAACTGATCCACTTTCAAGTGTTACAAAATAAATATAGTTTTAAAAATAGGACAGAAAGAATGCAGCTAAACCTGGGTTTTAGCATCTTCCCAAAGCATATAATGGTGATCAAATGAGGATGAAATAGAATTAAGGTAGACAAATACAGGCCCCAAAACCTTCTTCCAACTCTCGCCATTTTGATACTCCGTATTCATATCCTTCCCAACATAATGAGTGCTCGTAAACATCTACAGACATAAGTAATCAAATTAACAGCTCCCACCCTAACATAAAGGTAAACAAATATTGGATGACATGATAGTTGATGAGTAACAGAAGAATGAGAAAGAATTCCACATGTTACTTGCTACAATTTTAGGCATTCAACACGATGAACAAAACGTAAAAAAATTTAAAATGAAAAGCAAAAATTTAATTGCTAGAGAGTTCCGCATGATAACTCACATTGAGAACAGTAGGGCCCACATGAGAGGATAAGTCCTGTTTCATAGGACCACCAGCAAAAAATTCATCACTGGGGGTGATCATCCAAAACCCAACAGGCCCCGTGTCTGATATCCACCCATGCAACTTTCTATGTATATTAGCACAAGAATACTGGTACTTGTCATCCACCTGCACCATGTGATGCCACAAAAAATTAGAAGCAGAAGGTTAATCGTGAGCCGAGCCAATTATTGCCTATTTTTTCACAAGGATGCTCCAGCTAGAATTTAGTTATTATTCTTATCGTTTCTATTATTGTTTGTTTAATAAACAGATGAATTCTTTTGTTGATGATTATTTGTGTTTTTTTACAAGTAAATTTGAAATTTATAACAAATTTTAGCCAACTTAATATTAATTAAACAAGCATTACTTAATATTGAATGTTAAAGTAATGCTTATTTTGATTATGTTTTGATAATGTTCAAAATGTAATATTGAAAATTAAAATTTTCATTATTAGACAAACTATTGATATACGTTTCAAAAATTAAATAGAAAGTTCATGTCCAGGCCACCTAGTTGTTCATGAATAGAAGAGATATGCTAGCTAGCTAGCTAGGGAACACAGATTTTAATATTACCTCCCCTCGAAGATCCGGGTTGACTGGATGAGTCAGGAGAACAGCTTCTGGGTAAGCCAATGTTTTACCCGTTAAACGATCAATCATCATTGGCATGACTCTTTGTCTGTCATCCGATACTGCCATGAAGCTAAATCTAAACGTATAATAAAATAAAACATCAGAATTTGTACAACAATCAATATAAAAAATTGATGTGTATTCAGAACCAGTTAGCTATTGGGAAAGAATACATACAATTCTTCTTTGAGTTTGAAAACAACCCTAATTTGATCCATGGCAACACTAGGCCATCCCTCTAATCGTTCCAAAATTGAATATAAATAAAGCCCAGAGCTTCCACGCCGCACTATGTACCTGCGGAAAAAAAAAATGCATAGTTGAGGGATACTTTAGTTAATTTAAAATGCCCATCCAATGTTGCAACCAAGGTAAAAGTTTGTTGTTCTACTGGCACGTGAGAGATACTTCAATTAATTACCACTTGTTTAGTATCTACCATTTCTATTCATCCATGTCTAGATAACCAACAGCTCATCTTTAGAACATGCAGTAACCAATAAATAACGACAACTACAAACTTCAAGTTCATTTACCAAACCAAAACTCATCCAGCAATTGTTTGTCAGAGGTTAATAACAATGGAATAAGTTACCGTTTATCAAAATTTAGTGGCGCGTGATGGAATCCATCAGAAAAATCCCAGGTTCTACTGAAGGAAACTTCCACTTGACTATCATTACTCAAAATAACACGAAAATCTGTTCCGCGCAACCTGGCTCAACGACATATAACATTAATTTAAATTTTTAAGTAACAAACGAGTTGCCAACCCAATACCAAGTATGCTTAAAAATCGGAACCTAGCAAAACTAAATCAGATTCAAAAGAATAAGAGATTACGTGTCAATCTTGGCTTCCCCTTGCAGCTTGGAGTACACCACATCCCAGTAACCTCGATTCGAAAGCTCATTGGTTTCGAGTACGTTATCAATTCCTGCATATTTGATTCCTAAAACGTCGCCTTGCGGCTTCGACAGTGTGACGCTAACAATTCCATTCTGAATCACCACCTGTGAGTTTAGAGACAATTATTATCAACCTAATGGCAGAATATTTCACAGTGCCATTAATTACATTCCATAGGAGCATCCCAATAGGCTAGCTAAACCTTCTATTTTAGCTATTTTACACATATGATCCTTAAATTTTGACTCCAATAGACTAGTTATAACGCTAGCAATTTACTACTGGAACCATTTGACTAGCTAATTCTAACTAGTGCATAGTTGCTAGTTATTTTACTTTTATTTATTTTAAAATATTTCCTTAAATTTATACTAACCAAGTACACTAAACAAATATTTTCTTAAAACATATTATAACTATTGTTTCAAATTTTACATATTCACATAAATATGTATAATTAAGATCATTATTTTTCGTAAACAAAAATTTGAGTTTTCAATTCAGACTAAATAATTTTATAGTTTTTTTTAAGTATAAATGATAGATCTTTCCTTAATTTAAAAATTATACATCAGCAATGTGTTAGTGTGTGTAAATAATGGTACAAGTAATATAAATATGACCGTTTAAAAATTAGTGTTCAAATTTAAAAATTTCTGAATTTAATCAATATGACATTTTGGTGATGATATGATATTTTATATATTATTTTAAATCTTTTTTTTAGTTATAGTTAGTTGAAGTTATTAACTAAAATAGATAATATTGTTGGAGTTAATTTAAAAAATTGAGTAGCTAAAATATATAATATAATATTATAATATTTTTTAAGTAGCTATTTTAGAGATCATTGTTGGAGATCTAGCAATAACAGGTATGAATATCGATTAAACAACGTGTATGAGTAGCTATAACAACGTGTATGAATATCGATTAAACAAGCTCCACCCGAAATCTGCTCTTAGACTTAATAAAATAGTACATACCGTGCTTACCAGTGGCGCCCCCGTAGTGGGCATCTAGTTATTATTGCTCTGCCAACGCAGAAATCAATGTGAGCTAGATATGGTTTATTTTATTGTGAACTATCAATAAATACATGAGAAAATACATTTACCTATTTATTTATATATATATATATCTATTTATTTATTTATAAATATATCTATTTATATATCGTAAAATTATATTTTTTACGATATATTATAAATCTGAGTGTATCCATTACTCTCTCTCTCTATATGTATATATTTATATATGTATGTATGAATTTATATACAATTATATATGCACATACATATACATATATATATTAAAATATGCATGAAGTATAGCTGTTTGAAAACTCTCATATGAAGCACATGTTTTATTTTAATAAAAACCAACAGATACATATCATATATATGCATATATATGCATACATGTGTGTGTGTGTACATGTCTGTGTATCTACGAATCTATGTGCATGTATATATGTGTGTGTGTGTGTGTGTGAACTTACATGTATTTATAAGTCTAAATATCTATGTGTATTATATATATATATATATATCTATATGTATATTGGAATACATATGTATGACTACATATATTAAACCAGTAAGCATGCATATGTATGTCCATGGTGTGATTTTTATCCATTTTTAAAGCACCTTCCCCATACTCTAAACTACCAACTCATATATGATCCACTCATCCCAATAATAATAATATCATATGTGATCTTACAAAATACCCTATGAGAAATATATCTTAGTCCCTAGGAAAACTATCATTCTTGAAATAGTATCAAGACAATCAATAACACGGCCCATTAGAAACAGGTTTTGACTCGTTAGCCAACCTAAACTAGCTTGGACTAACATAGGTCAGTCTGATCCTCAGTCAAACTAAAATGGAAAAAATCAAGCCTACATTGAATGAATTAGACTAGGTTAGACTGAACTAGAATTGCAAAGAAATGATCCAAGCTAGCTTGGAAACAACCTATGCTAGCTGGAGTTAGCATAATCTGGACGAAACCCAGCACAATCTGGCATGACCAAGGAAATGAATGGCCAATGTGCAATACCTAGCACAGTATTGTGTGTTTGAAAAATTAATTTCAAATGAATATGTTGTAATGCAGAATAAAAAAACTTAAAATCTCAAGTATCTCTATGAATATGCTGAGAGAGAAGGCCAAGTTACTTGATCTTTAAAATTATCGAGAGTTACTGGCCGATGATGCTCTTCCGTTTCATGCTTCCACAAGCCTCTGTAAACCGCGATACACATCAATAAATTAATAAAAATATAAACCTTGAGATTTGTCAACATAATCTTGTAACAGTCCAATACAGATTTAATAAACAGTGCATCAGGGCTTAAAATATTTATATTTAAATGAATTCAATATTTAAAAAATAAAACAAATCATTTTTTTCAGAAAACATAAATTTTCTATTTAAAAAACCAATTTCATAAATTTTTATTTTCCAAAAACTATATATATATATATATATATATATATAGTTTTTGGAATATACATATGTTTATATATGTAAATGTTTATAAGCACACATACACACACTCACAGATATATCTGAAGCCCTATAATGAGAAAATTAGTTTACTAATTCTTAAAATTTTGATTTTTGAATTTATAAAATTATTATTTTTCAAAAAAAAAATAATTTTGCTTTTTTAAATGATAAGTTGATAACATGTGGTAAAGATTGTGCTTCAAATTTAGATTGTAATATTTTACGTTAACACAATAATAAATAATATTAAAATTTGATATATATATTTCGTAAACATCTTATAAAAATGCACCGAAGTCCTACACATAATTACCCAGAACTAATTCTACATGTAAAAGGCTTACCCCTAAACATAACAGAATAAATGGCTTACCCCTGTCGAATAAGAGTGAAAGGCCCAATAACCAACTTAAATTTAGTTGATAAGTAAATAATTAATTGTAATTCAAACGTACGAATGAGAAAAACCCTAAAAGGATGGTCATTAATAACTAATTAATGTCTTTATCTCGCTGCAATGCACTGGTGCTGTTGTGGTATGCAAGAGTGATCAAGAATGGAGTATACAATTCCAAAAGAAAATCCTACCCCAGACATGGTGATGCAAACAGACTTTTACCCAATAGATTTATGTAAAATATCAAAATAATAGATTGATGCAGAATGTTGGCGCAACGGCCAAAGGAAGGGGGGAGAGGAATGAGCTGTGCCATTTGGATTTGGAAATTTCATATAAAGGAAGAGGGAACATGAGTACAACCAAATTTACTGAGTTTGCTGCATACGTGCATCCAGGGAAACCACTGGCTAGATTTTTAATACTAAAAATATTTCCAGAATTGATACGAGCACGTGAGAGAGAAAGTTAAAAGAGCAGAGTACAGAACCTATGCGCGGAAATGGCAGGAAGAGTGGTGAGAAGGAAGAAGAATGAGAGCGCCTGTGAAGCACAACCACCGAAAGAAAGAAGCACTTGCAAGTTCATCTTCATTTGTGATTTTGGAAATCTAACGTAGAGCTAGAATTAAAGCGGAATATAAAGAAAATTTTTCAGACAATAAAAAGAAAGACAACGTCATTCGTTACTTCAAATATAATATAGATAGAGAAACGACAGAAAATGGACGACTTTGTTGGATCAATGCAATCAATATAATAAATGAGCAGGAACAGACAGATGAGGAATAAAGAGGGTGCGGAATGAGAATGTGAGTGTGAAAAGGATGATGAGGGGGTGTATGGAGAGTTGGAGACTGGAAGAACTCTCAGGGTGGAATGCCATTCATTACTAAATTAAGATACAAAAAATGTTGGTTAGCTGCCATGCGGACCAGCGCTTTTACCTAAATCGATGCATGAGCTAGGCGTGATTGGTGCCCGACTTCTCCCACGCTCGACGATATTTCCAGTCCATTCCATTCTCGTTCCCACTGGATATCTCCCACGGCCCATGTTATTCAAATGAATGAAGGCGCTTAGTCTAGTCGTCGTCCAATCTCATATTAACATTTTTTTCCCCACTTTTTCGTTTTCATTTTTTCTGGACTTTATAATTAGAGACTTTTCCCATTCCCACTCTTTTGAGTTGTGAATGACATATTCAAATCAAATATGGCCTTTATAATTAATTTTCATATAAAGGGCCAAGGGGTCAGTCAAGGGGATCGATCGTGGGTAGATGCATACATGCCCTTAATGATTTTTTGCTGGCCTAAATAGTTTACACGTAACTAACCAAATAAAAAATATGGTTATTTTGTTTTGGTGCACCAAACATAAACTATCTTATTTTTATTGGATCAAACTTTTCATAATTAAAAAAGTAGACCAAATTTTAAATTAATTAAATTTTATTACAAAAAAAAAATCATATACTCGATTTTATACTTCAAAATTAAAAAAAAAAATAAAATGAAATTTAATTAATTTAAAAACTAATATTAGAAAGTGATAGAGCAAATAATTATGTAGAACGAATATCAATAAAATTACAACTCATGTCCTCACTTACAAATATCACAATAGACAACTCTATCACATAGTTTTATTAATAAAATAACAAATCAAAATATGTTTATATATACAAAATATATGTTGCATGTGTGTATTTATGTCTTTGTGCATGCATATGTGTATGTTTATATGTGTGTGTGTGTGTGTATTTAATTATTTATTTATATTTATATTTATATTTATATTCATATATGTTTATATTGTTGGGTTTCAAGATACCAAACACGGTGGAAAAAAAAAAGAGATTATAACGTACCAAGAACAAGGATCCATATAATTCGATTAATTGGTTGTTTAGGATTTCCAAAACTTTACCTTGTTTGGTCGAATTTAGACATCTCCAAATAGATGCATCCTCAACTAGTATTTACACGAACAAACCTTTGGTCAAAATGGAAATGTTTGTACTAGTAATGTTCTTGATTGTTTCACAATCAAGAATAAATAAACTTTGCGTTTCATTTTTATTTCCATCTTGAGAAAAATGAATTTGGTAGGTAGAATAATGTATAATGTTGTGTAAAACCCTAGATAACATGAGGTATATATAGAGTTCCGAATTAGGGTGTCACTTACCAAAATCCTTTTTGGTATATATTCCATTTTTAATTTCGATTTGCTTAAGATAACAGTTACCTTAAATAAAGATAAAAATTACCATATATATATATATATATATATTACATAGTTTAAATGGGCTTAGTAAACTCATATTCATTTTGGATCTGATCTAAGTGTGTGACCCTGTATATTCACATGACATTGATAGTGAGTCTAAAATCTCTATTTAAGCTTACAAGTCATAAGTGACCTTTATCAAGATATTATGACTACTCAAGTTATGTGAATGTCGATATTCCGACATAAAATAATATATAGTGAATATTGTAATCCTTTCATCACATAATATCTTGATTAAATATAAGGCGTAGTTTCTGTCATCCTCATATATGATTCAATCATATTATTTCTTAATTCAAAGTAGAGTGAGAATGAAAACTTTTTATCAATTCACTTTAGCATGGTCATGCATTTTCCTTAGTCCATCTTATCAGGGGCCCAATGACATCTTACTCAAATTAAATGAGAGACTAATTCATTCTCAATCACTCACATAACTCATTTTATATCCAACAATAATCTATTTAATCACTTAGTTAAAGAAAATATTAGATTATGTCAAAACATAAAATAGTTATTTAGAAATCCAAAATGATTATGAGGTCAAAGGATTAAATCAATATTATTCTAATTAAAATTACTTATGATAATAATTTATATATTATTCTCATAGTGTATTAATCCAATACATCTTTTCTTAAATAAGTACCTATGAGTTGACTTAATATCTCATATTCATGATTAATAAAACATAATCACCAGTCAACATCATACTAGTCTAAATTCATTATTAATTCAATAATAATAATAAATGACTAGAGATAATATGAATAGAATTCATGTATAAGTTAATAGTTTTACAATTAAGTCACACACTTAATGACCTTATAATGAATTAACTATTCAAGTGATTATCATAATATAACACTACAAAAAAATATCAATTTAGCTAGGGAATTTTAGCTAAGGAATTTTAGCTAGGGATCAGTCCCTAGCTAAATTGTAAGGGATTAGTTAAAGAATAGTAAGAGATTTATGTTCTTTTTTTTGCAAAAAAAAAAAAACAACGGATTAGCGAGAAAATTTTTTTTGAAAATTCTGCTCATAAAAAGTGAGGGATTTAGCGGTGGATTTAGCAACGGATTAGTGACGAAAAATTTTCATAAATTCTACTCAAAAAAGCGGGGATTTTAGCGACGGATTAGTGAGGAAAAATTTTCGTAACTTCCGCTGAAGAAAAGCATGAATTTTAGCGACGGAAATTGTGACGAAATATCCCTCGCTAAAAAAGCATGAAATTAGTGATGGAATATAGCGACGGATTTTCCCATGCTAATTTTTAACGACGAATTTAGCGATGAATTTTCCCATGCTAATTTTTAGCGAGGAATTTAGCGATAGATTTTCCCATGCTAATTTTTAGTGAGGAATTTAGCGATAGATTTTCCTGTACTAATAAAATACATGATCTAGCGACGGGTTTAGTGACGGAATTTCACTTGCTAATATAATCAATGATTTAGCGAGGGATTTAGTGACTGATTTTCCCTTACTAATAAAATACATGATTTAACGACGAATTTAGCGACGGATTTTCCCTTGCTAATAAAATCTATGATTTAATAACGAATATTTCCTTGCTAATAAAATTCATGATTTAGTAATGAATTTAGCGACGAATATCCCATTGCTAATAAAATTCATGATTTAGCGACGAATTTAGCGACAGATATTCCTTTGCTAATAAAATTCATGCTTTAGTGATTGATTTTTTCTTGCTAATAAAATACATGATTTAGTAATGAATTTTCCATTACTAATTAAATATATGATTTTGCGACAGATTTACCGACGAAATTTTCCTTGCTAATAAAATAAATGATTTCACGACGAATTTAACGACAAATTTTCACTTGCTAATATAATCAATGATTTAGCGATGAATTTAGTGACGGATTTAGCGACGGACTATCCCAAGGTAATAAAATTTATATTTTAGCTATGGATTTAGCGAGTGAATATCCCTAGCTAATAAAATCCATAAATTAGTGGCGGATTTAGTGACGGAATTTCAATAGAAAATAAAATCCTTAATTTTGCAATGGATTTTGGGACAAAATTTCTCTAGCTAATTAAATCCATAATTTAGATACGGATTTAGCGAAAGTATTTCCCTAGCCATTATTTATTATATAAATTTTTTTATTTATTATTTGTATTAAAATTTTATTTAATTTTGTTTATTAAATTTATGTTATTAGTCTATATATGAGTAATTCTTGAAACACACATTCTTCTTGTAAAATAAAAAAAATTGATATTATTAATAATTAATTTAAAATATATAAAAATACAAAAAAAATTATATTAATAAAGACTAAAATAACTATTTTTATTATGTATTAATTTTTTAAAAAATTATAAAAAAAAATTTTAAAATTTTTTATGTAAGAAATTAAAGAATTTAAATAAAAGTAATATTAAATAATTAATTTAATAAGTATAATAATTTTTTCAATAATTTAAAATTTAAATTAACATACATTAAAATTTATACTAATTTAAATGTAAATTAATTCAATGTATGATAAAAGAGAAAATATTTTCAAAAATATCTGAATTGACAAATAAACTAGTAAATATTAATATTATTATAAGTAATAAAAAAATTTTATGATTATAGATAACTTTTAAAAAAATAAATAATATAAATCTTGAAAATCGTGAAATAAAATAAAAATATAATTTTTTTAATAAAGTTAAAAGAAAATAAAATAATAATTATAAATAAATATACAATTGTTTAATCCTACTAAAATTTATACAAATTAAACAATTGAGTAATATTTTTATAATTAGTTTTAAACATTAAGTTTTTATTTCAAATTATCTTTGTAAAAATAAATATGAATTCTTAAAATTTATAACCATAAAATATAATTTTTTATAGATTTTTTAACATTAAGAGTATTTTATAACTTTTAGTCGAGTGACTAGAAGACAAATTATCTTTTCATTCATGTCTTATTTTATGAAGTTTGTTAATTTCGTACCTATTTAATATTTTTTTTAATGCAAAACATATTTTTTTATAGTTTATATATTTATTGTTTAATTAATATTATAATACAAAATTGTAAGGTGTTTGTTTTTCATTTGTAGCTTGCTACATGCACATTAATTTGGTTGAAAAAATTTTGATAGTAAATAAAATTAATGAGTATTATTATTATTATATATATATATATTGTTTATTTAATGGTTTAATAATTAAAAATATAAATATTATCCTAAAATATATTTTTTCTCTCTCGACTTGACGCATCTAGCTGAATTCCTTCTCATTCTGCCATTATCTCTCAATGCCAATTAAACAAAAATTCATTCGAGGTTTAAGTTTTAATTTGTTATAGATTTGAGGTACGTTCATCGATTATCGTTGGATTGCTTAATCGAAGAGTAAGCATTTTTTTTTGTTTTTTTGTTTCCGAAATTCATCTTTAATCACCATACGGTATGCTTGGATAATATATAAAAACTTATTCATATAAATGCTTAATGCATTTGTATAATGTGTTGTCATTGTGTGGATTTTGATGCTTGGATACTATTTTAATTATGATGCATTCATCGATTATGCCTTATCATTTCCGAATTTCTTCTTTAATTACCATACACACCATGATATAATGCTTGGATACTATTTTTGTTTCTGAATTCCCCCTCATTCCTAATCAATATATAAACAATATATATACTTAGGTTTGCCAACTTTATATCTACAAAAATAATATACATCAATATTCATTTGTATTTTATACATAACTAGCATACACACTTAGGTATGCCGACTTGATATCTACAAAAATAGTATACATCAATATGCATGTATATTTTATACATAACTAGTATACATAATTAGGTCTGTCGACTTAATATCTACAAATAATATTCAAAAAATGAGTAATGATTGAATTCAAAAATAAAATAAATAAAATAAATAAAATAAATAAAGTGAATAAAATGAATAGAGCGGATAGAGTGAATAAAATGAATAAAATTAATAAAATTAATAAAATTAATAAAATAATAAAATAATAAAATAAATAAAATAATAAAATAAATAAAATAAATAAAATAAATAAATAATAAATAAATAAAATAAATAAAATAAATAAAATAAATAAAATAAATAAAATAAATAAAATAAATAAAATAAATAAAATAAATAAAATAAATAAAATAATAAAATAAATAAATAAATAAATAAAATAAATAAAATAAATAAAATAATAAAATAAATAAAATAAATAAAATAAATAAAATAAATAAAATAAATAAAATAAATAAAATAAATAAAATAAATAAAATAAATAAAATAAATAAAATAATAGTTTATCATGTCAAATTAAATTAAATTGATTATACTAGATTGAATTAGTTTGAACTATTCTATCAACTTCTAGAAAACTCAATAATATTCACACATGTAATTGAAAATAATTGAGCAAGAGTTTCTTAATTCACTTTGAAATGTTCTCATGATATGTGTTGTTGTGTGCTAGGAATCCCAAATCACTTTTATTTATAGGCAAGATTCCAAGTTTTTTAATTTTTGATGCAACATTTAGTAAGCCAACACATAGATTTAACATGTCAAGTCAATCCTTAGCATGTATACACAACATCATATAACAAGCACACTTTCAAGTACTTGGCATTAATGCACGAGAACACATAGTCAGCACATAATCAATACTTATCACTCATGTAAGACAAGACATGGAAATCATACATACTAACATGCTATTCATGCAAGTAAGTATGTGATAAGCTTGTAAGTCAACATATGATTTAAAAATAATTATTCTTATTAATTTTTTCATAGACTTTATTGTAATTTTCCTTCATGATTCATTTATATTCTTATGGTTGCACTTATCTTTAACAAAGATTATCATGGTGTGGGTGCTTGTGTGTGTGTGTGTGTACATATATATATATATATATATATATATAAAGATTTATATTTATCATGTATCTAACATTTTGTAAATTAAATTTATCTCAAAAATATCTTATGCATAATAACTTCATGTTTATATTTCTTGAAATAAAACACTTATATTTCTAATAATTTCAATATTCCTTCAATAGATGTCTCTTAGTGTGCAATTCCTTGTGATCTTCCTTGTGTTAGTGATGAGTGGACTTGCTGAATCAAGTTTGTATTATTAAAATAATGATATCATACTGATATAATAAGATCAACATATAGCAATGTGTCATGGACACTCAAGCTTAGATAGTATAAAATAAATGAACCAAACTTTTGTATACATAATTACTATCAAAAATAATATTTTTAAAAACAAATAGCATGGTAATATAAATCCGAACCAACAACATGGTAGACTGATCGACAAAAGATGATGAATACTCTAACATTGAAAATATAAGTTCGATCCTCGTAGATGTTGGAAACGTTTTCCATGGTGCTATCATTTATCATGTTGTTCAGATGTTGGGATGTGAGTTTTACCTATTCTAATCATGAAGCCTCATAGCTTATATACTCGATATGTAAAGTTTCATCGATCATTTTTATTCATTATGAAAAGGCATGAGTTTTAGTTATATATTTTTATTATTGAGTAATATTTTTTTATATCATTTTTTTTTCATTTTCATGTATTAATCTTCATATTTCTATATATATATATATATATATATATATATATATATATATGGACATGCAGATATATGGAAGAAATTTATGATGCTTTAGTAGAACATCTCTTCGCTATAGAAGCAATAGTAAATGACCATTCAAAATAACTTCCTGCTCATGTGGAAAATTGTAGAAATATAGTATTTCTTCTTTCTCTCTCTCTCTAAACATCATTGCTGGCCATATTTTAGATATTTATTGAAGTTGTATGAATATATATAAATATTTGTATAACTATATGTAAATAATTGTATAATTATATAAAACTCTATATAATTAAATATAACTATATTTGTAACTATGTATATATATATGTAAATCTATAAATTTATTTATAACTTTAAATATTTATGTGTAACTATTCGTATGAATATATCTATATATAACTATATGTTTAACTATATAAAAATATTTATAGTTATATATTTATATGTATAATAACATATAACTATAAATAATTGTATCATATTATGTGTATTACTATAAAAGCTTTATACATAACTATATTTAAATATATAATTTACAACTTATTTTAATATACATTTGCATATATTAGTATTCAAAAATATATTTTACTATATCTATACCTATACATAACTATAGGTATAGATATATAAAATTATATAAATAAATAAATATACCTACATGTATAGATATAAGTTTAACTATACGTGTAACTATATGTATAACCACATGTATGTATACATATATGTAAATCTATAGACTTGTTTATAACTTTGTATATATTTATGTATAAATAAATATAACTTCTCATATGAATATATATATATATATATATATAAAACAAAATGTTTAACGATATATTAATTTTTATAACTATATATATTATATGCATAATAACATATAACTATACATAATTTTATATTATTAATGTATAACCTATATTTAAATATATAATTAACAACATATATTTAATATACATTTTTATATATTAGTATAAAAAATGAATTTTAGTATATCCATACCTATATATAACTATATGTATAAATATATGAAATTATATGAACAAATATATATACATACATGTATAAATATAAGTTTAACTATACGTGTAACTATATCTATAACTACATGTAACAATATCTATAACTACATGTAACAATATATATAATTATATGTATAAAAACATACAACACAATGTTAAACTATATGTGTATAACTATATATAAATATTTTTATAACTATAAATAACTTTATATAAATAAATATAACTTTATTTTTAATTATGTATACATATATGTAAATCTATATAATTGTTTATAACTTTTTATAACTATATGTAACCATTTATAACTACATTTACTATATGTATCCCAACATATAATTATACATGTGATAATATTAATTTGTTGAACTAATTTGAAATTAAATGGCATAAGATATAATATCAATAATATGTAAGCACGTAGAATGAGAGTGTTCTTTGATCAGGCTCATATATGGTATATTAAAAACAAGGGTCGTACTCTTACCTAATCCCAGCCCTTGGGCCTCAGACTCATATATGGTATAATACAAACAAGGGTCGTACTCTTACCTAATTTCAGCCCTTGGGCCTCAGGCTCAAATATGAACTTATGTATGACAAAAGATGTAATATTTGATAGATTTATATAGAAGAAATTTTATTTTCTTTTATATAATTTTTCATTCTAATACTGCACTCTATATATATATATCTCTCTCTCTCCCTCTCCTCCTTCAAACATTAAATGTCTTTTTTTTTGCTTTCATTTCTTGTGCATTATCGTACTTTGCACCCTTTATCTAGTATAGCTGTGATATCTATTAATCTTTATCGTGTTAAAATTTACGTTATCTATTAATGTAGATTCTGCAAATGCGCCTCGATATTCATGATATTTAAATTTTAAATATTCATCTGTAAGTAATTTTATTTTATTATTTGTATATTTTGAAGTAATAGAATGTTATATTTATAATAATGATTGGGCATTATTTTTTGTAAATAAAATAGGGAAAAATGAGCTCAGATCATCAGTGGATGTACAAAAGGGCTATTAATGGATTTTTGAATGAAGATTTTTTGACTGGGCTTGAAACTTTCATCAATTTTGCATGTAGTCAATCGAGATTGATGGATGGAGAAAAAATTAAGTGTCCATGTAATAATTGAAAGTGTTAGAATATCCCTTTTCGTGATGCAAACACTATAAGATATCATTTGCAAAAATATGGCTTTGTGCAAAATTATTTTGTTTGGATTTATCATGAGGAAAGTACAATGATTCTAAATATTAACCAAAATGAGAGTATTGAATCATATGCTTGTGGTGAAGAATCATCAAACACATACCATAGAATGATCATGGAAACTATCAGTGCAGACTTCAATATGGATTACATGGATGAACCACCTAATCCTGAAGCTCAGAAATTTTAAGAAATGCTTAAAGCTGCAGATAAAGAGTTGTGGCTTGGTTGTAAAAAACATTCGCAATTATCACTTGTGGCTCGACTAATGAGCATTAAGTGAGAAAATCATATGTCTGAAAAATTATTTGATCAGGTGACAAAACTAATGAAGGAGATTGTTCCGGATAATAATTTAATCACTAACTACTTTTACCACACTAAGAAGTTACTATGAGGAATGGGTCTACCAGTGGAAAAAATTGATTATTGTTTAAATGGATGCATGTTATATTGGGGCGGTGATAGTGATTTAATTAGCTATAAGGTTTGTGACCATCCTTGATTTAGGAAGGCACCTCGTGTTGTAGAAATGCAAAAAAAATTGAAGGTTGTCTTTAAGAAGATGTATTATTTTCTATTAATTTCTCGATTATAGAGACTATATGCATCAAATGCTACAGCAAATGATATGAGGTGGTATTCCGAGCATGAGGTTGAAGAAGGGGTAATGCATCATCCATCAGATTTACCTGCTTGGAAGCATTTTAATTATATACATCAAGATTTTGCAGCAGAAAGGTAAAATGTGAGATTGAGTCTATGTACTGATGAATTTCAACCATTTGGGCAATCTGGACAATAGTATTCAACATGGCAGTGATAGTGACACCTTATAACTTGCTTACGTGGTTGTTTATGAATGAGTAATATATGTTTTTGTCAATATTGGTTCCAGGGCCAAAAAATCCAAAAGATATGTTGGATATTTTCTTAGAGCCTCTTATTGCAAAGTTAAATCATTTATGAGATGTTGGTGTGAATACATATGATATTTCAAAGAAGCAAAATTTCATTATGCGGGCAGCCCTTATGCGGACGGTAAGTGTCTTTCCTACATATTCAATGTTGTCTGACTGGATTACTACAGGACAATTCGCATGCCCGTATTGCATGACAAATTCTGATGCATTTACCCTCAAAGTTAGTGGTAAACAATCATGGTTTGATAACCATCGTAAGTTGCAACCTACGAATCATCCATTTCAAAGAAATAAAATTGCATTTCGAAAAAATAAAATTGTGATGACAGTTGCACCAGCAGTTCACTTAGGAGATGAAATTATTATAGAGATTCATAGTTTGGGTTTGAAGAAGGTAATTGAAAAAGATGCTACTGGAAGTAATGGACTAATAGGTAAATTATTTGGCTGGAGGAAACGTAGTGTATTTTGGGACTTGCCCTTTTGGAAGTCCAATTTAATCTGTTATAACTTAGATGTAATGCATATTGAAAAAATATTTTTGACAATGTTTTCAACACTATCCTTAATGTAGATGGAATGACAAAAGACACTTTAAAATCAAGACAAGAGCTGAATGATTACTGTTGGCATCCTGAATTGAAACTCAAAGATGAAACAAAAAAATTCCCTAAAGCTTGCGACACACTTGATAAGAATACAAGACAGATATTATGTGAATGAGTTAAAAATTTGAAATTCCCTGATGGATATGTGTCAAATATGGGTAGATGCGTGGATGTAAAGAATCTTAAGTTATTTGGAATGAAAAGTCATGACTATCATGTATTTATGCAGAGATTAATACCAATTTCATTCCATGAATTACTTCCACAAAATGTTTGGAAGGTCCTTACATAACTAAGTTTGTTTTTTAAACAGCTAACTACAACCACAATCAAAATAGATGACATGGTGAGGCTGGAGAATGACATTCCACTTATTATTTGTAAGCTTGAACGGATATTCTTACAGAGTTTTTTTGACTCAATGGAGCATTTTCCGGTCCATTTGGCCTTTGAAGCAAGGATTGCAGGGCTAGTGCAATTCAGGTGGATGTATCCTTTTGAGAGGTAAATACATATAATTTGCTATGTTTTATTATTTCATATTTTAAGTAATATTGTAATTTAATCAAATTGAAACCTAACATTGTGGTTGTAGGTATCTTCATAAGTTGAAATTTAATGTTAGAAACAAGGCAACAGTTGAAGGTTTAATTTGCAATGCATATTTAGTAGAAGAAACATCATCATTTTGTTCTTATTATTTTAATGATGTGTCAATACAAAGAATAGACATGTGCCGTGGAATAATGAAGGTAATGTGATGGTAGAAGATAATATTGTGGATAAATTATCTATCTTCAAGCACCCTGGAAGAGCAATGAAAAGATGTATGACAGTTGAAGAGTACAAAGCAACCCAGAGCTATGATTTACTTAATTGTGAGGAGGTTGTACCACATATTGAGTATGTATACACAAAATGGTTGCTAGTTTAATCATAGTTTAATTTTATCTTTAATAGGAATTATTAAAAATTGATATACAATTTTCTTTCTCTTTTTATTTTTGTGCAGTATTTATGTTGAGCAGTTAAAATATAGGTAACCAGGAATTTCCAACAATGATGTCGATTATATGCTAGAAACTAAATTTGCGAATTGGTTCAAAAATTATGTGAGAATTATTAAGTTTTAAATTTTGAATTATTTAATTTATTATTATCTTTTATTTGTTAACATCAATTTTTTAATTTATGTCACAGGTAATTGATCTTTCAAATGGAGATTCAAATATTTTTATTCAGAATCTAAGTAAAGTCTCATTTTGATATGTGACAACCTATCTTGGGTATTTTATTAATAGATAGAAATTTCACATAATCGGGCACGATTCTTCTAAAATAACATTGAATAGTGGTGTATGCATTAAAGGCATAGGATATAGTGTAAATGAGATTGATTATTATGGTCAACTCTAAGAAGTTATTGAGTTGGAGTATCCTGGAATCGAAAATAATAGGATTGTATTATTTAAGTGCGAGTAGTTTGATCCTATACCAAATGTGGGCACAAAAATTCATTCGGATTATAAGCTAGTAAATATTAACCATAAACACAAATATAATTGATATGAGCCATTTATTATGGCAGTTCAAGCCACTCAGGTATATTATTTTACATATCCGAGTTTATCTCATGAAAAGAGAGATTAGTGGGTGATTTACAAGATCAAAGCTCGATCAAAATTTGAAGTATCAATTTCGCAACAAAGAAGTGCAGACTTAGAAATTGCACCGGCATTCCAAGAAGATGACATAAATAATATTGAGCCTTTGAATGTAGATGAAGATTCAGAAATTTTATGTGACTCAAATGGTGGCACAATAGAAATTGAAGATGATCAATTTCTATCTGAAGATGAGTTCTAACTTCTATCGGAATCAGATGAAATATCAGAAGATCCATTGGAGGATGACAATGATGCTGATAATTAAATTGTTATAATTTTATTATAAATTTAAACTATCAAAGACGATTTATATTTTGTTGAAATCTATCTGTGTGTTTTATTAGAAAATACTGCTTGTTCATCATATTTCTATTTTTTGTTTATTATTTTAATTTGTATAGCAGATGGTGCCTAAAGGACGTGGCCATGGTGGAGGTGGACGTGGACACAAAAACGAACCAAATTCATATAGTATGTTACATCATGTTACAAAATCAGTACCATCTCATAGCCACCATATCCTGACTTCAACATCACAATCACCATCTCCATTTCTATCACCATCACCAACATTGAGACCTCTACAATCACCTTTATCAGATGTAAGCCCACCACCGATTGTGCTTCCTGCTCACACTTTTGATCCATCTTTATCTTCTACACCATAATTTATACTGATTGTTCCCCCATTTACAATACCAACGACATAATCAAATGTTGTGCCTTCCTCTGCAGTCAGCGCAAAATTAGAAATTGATATTATGGATGAGAGGTAAAAGAAATATGTATAATGACTTGAAAAAAAAGTTTTATGTTACTGTTAGTTGTTTATTTTATATTGTTATGATTTGCTTGTTTTCTATATTATTTATTTATTTGCACAGTTTTATTCCATCTCACAAGTGTTCAACTATAATTACAAAGGCTTTCAAGAAAATGACTAATGCTAAAGCTTTCTCCTGGAAGAAAGTTTCTGGATCGACAAAGGATTCATATTTTAATGACTTTCAGGTAAAAATAACAAAACAAAAGAATTAAAAAATAATTATCTAATTACTTAACTTTTATGTTTATTATTATTCAAGCAGTAAATAATGTTGTTCGTGTTATTAATATAAATTCTTTTGTCATTTTTCTATTTATAGAATTAGTGCACATAGCCACTCAAATTTGATGGAAAGATAAAGTCATTATGAGAGATCAAAGCTGCTCAATGGTATTCTGATTTCGTCCATAAATTAAAGAAAATGAAAGAAAGACCTAATTTTATATCCGAAAAAGACTGGCCCGAGTGGCTTAATTATTGAAAGGAGCTAGAAGCAGTGGTCTCCAACGTGCCGGGCTGGGCGGGCCGGCACGATCAAGTTAGGACTACTGCTCGGTTATGGTCGGGCTTATAGACATGTTGATTAGTTAATGGGCTGAGCCGAAATTTATTTGTTGAGGCCCGCGGCTAGCCACGAGCCCAGATGACGAACCAGACGGACTTAGGGTGATGGGCCCAGAGTGGCGGGCCCGATTGGCCTAGAGTGGCAAGCCAGACAGGCCCAAAGTGACAGGCCTGCCAGCCCCCCCTCCCCCACAACGGTCACATGACCGTTGCACACCCCCCCTTTTTTCCCCTTATTTTTTTCTCTATAAATACACCACATATTCTCTTAATTTTTCATCAACTATCTCTTAATTTTTCATCAACTATCTCTTAATTTTTCATACTCTCTCCAAATTCACTTCATTTTCACATTTTGCTCTCATATTCTTTAATATTTCATTTTCTTCAATTGTTCATTTTTCCTTCATATTACATGATATTATTGGTGGTGAAAATCAAGCATTGGTGACTCCACTAGTCCAGATTTTAAAGAATTTCAGCTTCGATCTTCCAATTGAGTAATATTTCTCCACCTCTACTTTTTCTTATTTGTTTCATTTTATTTTGATTCATTATTTTATTTCTTTAGTATAATATTTTATTAATAATTTTAATATGGATAGTGCATGTGCATTTTTTCTAGTCCATGTACATCATTAAGCAAAAAAATTAGTTCAAATATATGGAATTTTTTTGATAGAATAGAAATAATTTTAAAAAATAATAAAAAAGAAATAAAAGCAAAATGTAAAACTTGTAGCAAACTTCTTAGTGGTGGATCAAATTCAAGCACAAGTCATTTAAAAAGACACAATGAATAATGTAAAATTAAGAATAATGCATATATTAGAAATTATATGCAATTAGGTAAAGTTGAATGTGGAAGTTTAAGCACATTTTCTTATGATGAGTCTACTTGTCATAAAGGAATGGTTGATTACATAATAAGAGCTGAACAACCTTTTAATATGATGGAAACTGATGATTATTCAAAAACAATTTAAACATTGATTAATCCTCAATTCAAAGGATGGTCCGGAAATACTGTTAAAAGAGATATAATGAAAAAATTTCAAACAAAACGAGAAAATTTAAAACAATATTTTTCAAATTTTGAAGGAAAAATTTGTTTAACATCTGATATTTGGATATCTTTAATGCATAGAGGCTTTTTATGTATTACTACTCATCATATAGATAGTGAATGGATGTTAAATAAAAGAATAATTTCATTTAAAATAATAAATACTCCACATAATGGTACAAATATATCAACTTTAATAAATGATGAAATTATAGACTAAGGCATTCTTGATAAAATATTTACAATAACATTAGATAATGCTTCAAATAATAATGCAACAATACAAAGATTAAAAAGATTTTGGCAAATAAACGATGATCATGCAAAATTATTTCACGTACGTTGTTGTGCACATATTTTAAATTTGATTGTAAAAGATGGATTAAAACAAGTTGATAGCACATTAGAAAAAATTAGAGACATTGCATATAATATTAATAATTCCCAAGCAAAACATGAATTATTTTTTGATTGTTGCAAAATTACAAATATGAAAAGAAAAAATATAAGTTTGGAACATTCCAACTAGATGGAATTCTACTTATAAGCTTTTACAAAATATTACAAAATATAAAAAAGTAGTACAATTATACGAAATGCAATTATCTAAGAATAATAATAATAATGATGTAGATGTTGATGTATTAACTGATTATGATTGGCATATTGTGGACCTACTACGAGATCTTTTTGAAATTTTTGATACTTCAACGAATATTTTTTGTAGTGTGTATTATCCAACTTCACATCGGGTCATTATGCAAATAACTAATATTTATATGGTACTTCAAAATTATTTAAGTTATGAAATTTTTAATGATACAATATTTGCAATGATAGAAAAAATTAAAAAATATTAGGGAGAAATACCTTTAATTTATTATATTGGTTTAATTGTGGACCCTAGATTAAAATTTGATGCTTTAGATGAATGGTTGCCAGTTATTTGCAATGAATATCAAATAAAAATTGAAGAAATTAAAAATGAAGTAAATTCATTATTATATATTTTATATAATATTTATAAAGTAAAATATGGTAATAATATTAGTTTGATGGAAATCTTCATCCATGACAAGCTCTTCATCTTTTTATAAAAGCCCTTTAGAAACTTTTAAAAGTAGAAAAAAGGCAACAATTAGTTCTCCAAATAATACAACAGATATAGATAGATATCTCAGTGTAGAAATAATTCCATTTGAAGATAATGAAGATTTTGATATTTTAGAATGGTGGAAAAAACAACAAATTAAAACACAGTGTTATCGATTATTGCACGTGATGTATTAACCGTGCCTGTGAGTACAGTCGCATCGAAAGGTGCTTTTAGTGCAGGTGGAAGAGTGGTTAGCAAAAAGAGATGTAATTTGTCACCTCAAGCAATTGAAGCAGTAGTATGTTTAAAAGATTGGAGTTTAGCAGATAAGAGATTGCATGATCATGTTCGAGAAGCTAAACTAGTGACTGATATAGAGAACTTAAAAATATCAAGACATGAATGGATCAAAGATAGTTCCCCGTCACCAGAAAATAATGATTAAAATATTTTATTGGAAATGTATATTGTATTTTTATTTTCTTATGGTTGAAAAGTACAAATGATTGACAAATAAGTAGGTGCCAACCTAGTAGGGATGTACTTATTTTGTAGTGATGTAAACTTTTCATACATTTCTAAATGTAATTATATTTGATTAATAAAATATTAAATGATGTATTTTTTTTATTTTGAATTGTTTAATTTGTTTTTAAGCTTACTTTTGATTTAACTTTTGAATACAATTTAAATAAAAAACCTATGTGGAGGGGTTAGGCTTTTAGACGGGGCTTATAAATGTGCTTTAGGCGGGCTTCTAAATGGGCTTCTGGGTGGGCTTCTGGACTGGCTTTTGGGCGGGCCTAAAAGCACATGATTCGGGCTAGCCCACTAGGATGGGACGGGCCTGAAATGAAGCCAGTGGTTCGGCCCACACTTTAACGAGGCTGGGCCGGCCTTGGGCTTATCGGGCTTCGACTGTGCTAAAGCCCATCTGTCTAGACGGGTCCAAAGTAGGCCTCGACCCCCTTGGCCTTTTGGAGATACCTAGTCAGAAGTGAAGAAAAAAAATCAGATATTACCAGCAAAAATTGATGAAGTGAGGTTGCTGGACTAGGTACAGGAATCTGTCGACACATTGGAGGGTCAAAGTCCAGCATTGAGCATGCTCGAGATTTGGTACAAATTTAAAATTCTAAACATTTCTATATTAGGTGGTTGTCCTAATAGTCCAATAAATAAAATCTCAGCATGGTTTTATTAATTTTGTTAAATTTTTATATCATTTGTATTTTTATGAATTAATAAAAACATATTCTAGGCTGGAGAATTGGGTCGAGATCCAAATTTTTATGAGATTTTTAAAAAGTTGCATGTGAAGAAAGTGGATGGTCAGTATGTTGATAACAAGTCTCAGATGATTGCTAGTAAGAAATTGTTATATTAATTAGACTTTATAAAACTACAGTACATTATGAAAATTATTTTAAATGCATAATATTTATTTTATTTTTTGTAAATCTAGAATAGTTTTTATCTTTATTTAATCTCAGGACCAAATGGAGGAACATGTGATAGTTGCTCATCAATAAGTTGAGGGTTCTATGGATCTTCATCCAATTGACTATGATCCTATTTATTTGGAAACAATAAGAGGTCGAAAGGAGCAGCGAGTGTACGAAATCGCCTCTAAGGGAGTGACATTTTGTTGTAGCAGTCGTGCTTCTAATTTATTTGTCTCAGCAATGGTGGATGAGGCAGTCGAACAAGTATTGGAAACAAATGAACGTATTGTAGATATGGAGACCTAAATGAAAAAGAAGGATGAGCAGATAACAAATTTGATGGAAGAAATGCAAGAAATTAAAGAAATTAAAAAAGCGATGCAATAGCAGATGTCCTATATGACAGTTAGTGTCATTTGTGCATCAAATAGTATTTAGAGATCTAGCTGCGAATCCTCGCAGGAGAGGCTAGCATTCCCTACAAATTATGAGGATGATTGAGTATGAAAATTATTTCTGAACTATTTATTTATTTTTGTCTGTGTAGTAAATAATTATGATAATTTTTTGCAGGTTTCAATTTCTTTTTCTGGTTTTGTTCTTTACTTTTCCGATAAACCAACTTATGAATATTTGTGGGACACATTATATGAGATAAAATAAAAAATCTTGATTCAATGCATTCAGACATTACAATGGTCCTTCCAATGCATGGGTCCCAGATTTACCGATTTCAGCTTTATCAAAAGGGGGCTAGCTTATCTTATCTTTATTATTCTAAAAACATCTTATTTTTGCAATCGCTTTATCTATAAACATAATTGCTGGACATCTTTTGGATTTTTGTTGAAGTTGTATGACAATCAACTTTAATTTATGGTTGTTCATGTCTATAATATTTATTTTAATATATTCGTGAATATGTTTTTGTGTCTCTGAATTTTTTGGGTAGAGTTTTAGCCTATTATAGGTATATAAAAGCCTATATTCAGCAGCGGCAGAGATGGAAACTATGGCTGTGGCGGCAGCAGAAGCAGCAGCGGTGGTAGCGGCGACAACAGTGGTAGTGGCTGGTAGCGGCTGGCAGCAACGGTGCCAGCGGCAGTAGCGGCATCAGTGGCAGCAGCTACAGAAGCGGCCGCGGGGGCAGCCGTGGCGGCGATAGGGGCAGAAGAGACAACATCGGCAGTGGTAGTGGCAGTAGCGGCTGTGGTAGTGGCAACATCGGCAGTGGTAGCAGCAGCGGTGGCATCGGCAATGGCATTGACAGCAGTAGCAGCAATGGCAACAGTGACATGAGTGGCAGTGGTAGCGGGAGCAATAGTAACGGCTACAAATGTGGTATATACGTACATATATAGTCAGTATATATGTACATATAATACTACACTATTTTATGTACATATATACTGAGAATATATATGTACTCAGTATATATGTACGCATAATACTTTAGTTTATATGTACATATATTATAGTACTATATATATGAGTGAAATGCTAGTATATATGTACATATTAACTGCAGCAATATATATTTATTAAAATATAGTTTTTTTTATTTATTTGGATTTGATTCGGTGGTTTAAATTCCGTACAGATATGGTACCACATTATTTTATATACGAAGCTTGTATAAGTGAAGACATATTTCAACAAACATGAAGCACCGTGACTCGGATATCATTTTCATAGTGGAAAGTTGGTGATCAGAGGAGCAGTGGGAGAGAAAGCAACGTTAATGCGTTGATAGATTATACTTTATGCAGAGTCGGTAGATACATTGATTAATAAGATGTAATATAATTTTATTATTTTATTATTTTATTATTTAGTTTTTTAAAATATTGTATTAGAATAAGTTATTGAATGAAATTTTTTTGTTTAATTTATAATTTTCATTTATAGTTTCTATTTTTATAAAATTTAATTTTAAAATATTAAATTATTTAATTAAATTTTTGTTGAAACTGTATGACATTCAACTAAAATTTTTGCTTGTTCATGTACATATATATTGAGTATAAATATACTCGGTATATATGTACACATAATACTACAATTTATATGTACAAATACTACAGTAACATATGCACGAGTGAAATACTAGTATATATGTACATTGTTTCTACAGTAATATATATTTATACAAGCATAGTTTTTTTTAATTTATTTTGATTTAATTTAGTGGTTTAAATTTTTTACAGATGTGGTACCGCATTGTTTTCCCTATGAAGCTTGTATAAGTGAAGAGATTTTTCAACAGACATGAAGCAGTGTGGCGTGGACAGCTTTTTTACAATGAAAAGTTGGTGATTGGAGGAGTAGAGGAAGAGAAAGTAACATTAATGCATTGATAGATTATACTTTATGCACAGTCGGTAGATACATTAATTACTAAGATATAATATAATTTTTGTTTTTTTTTGTTATTTAAAATAATGTATTAGAATAAGTTATTAAATATTTTTTTTTGTTTAATTTAATATATTCATTTATAGTTTCTATTTTTATTAAATTTAATATATAAATAGTAAATTATTTAATTAAATTTTAGTTTAAGATGAATGACAATAAATTTTAATTTGTGTTTGTTCATGTCTATAACTGATTTTTATATATATGTGAAAATGTTTGTGTGTCTCTGAATTTTTTGGGTAGAGTTTTAGCTTATTATAGGTATGTAAAAGCCTATTATCAGTAGTAGTAGCTGTGGCAGCGACGATAGAGGCGGCAGGGGAAGCGACAGTGGTGGCAGAGGTGGCTGCGGTAGAAGCGACGGGAGCGGCAGCAGCAGGAGCGGCGGCATATGAGGCAGAGGTAGCGGCAGCGGCGGCGGTAGCAGCAATAGCAGCGGTGGCGGCTGCAGCTTTGGCAGCAGTGGCGACAGCGGCAGCAGCGATAGCAGCCGTGGTATTGGCAGCAACAACGGCAACGACAGCAGTGATTGGAGTGGTAGCAGGAGCAACATCATCATCACCAATTGAGATATATACGTACGAATAAAGTCAGTATATACGTATATTTAATAATGCAGTATTTTATGTACGTATATTTAATAATGCATTATTTTTCTACATATATTTAATAATGCAGTATTTTATGTACGTATATACTGAGTATATTTATACTTAGTTTATATGTACACATAATACTGCTGTTTATATGTACATATATGGTAGTAATATATGTACGAGCGAAATACTAGTAAATATTTACATATATACTGCAGAATTATATATGTATCAAAACATAACTTTTTTTGTTAATTTGACTGAATTGTTTAATTTTCTTACAAATATGATACCACATTGTTCCTCATACAAAGCTTCTATAAGTGATGGGTTTTTCACTAGACATTATGTGCCGTGACTCGAACAGCTTTGTCGCAGTAGAAAAATAATGATTGAAGGAGAAAAGGGAGAGAAAACAATATCAACGAATGACTATATTATACTTTATGCATTGTCAGTAGATACATTGATGAATAAGATCAAATAAATGTTTGTTATTTTTTTATTTCAACTATGTAGAATATTAAATTTACATAAAGATTTTAAATGATTTTATTTATTGTTTATTATAAATTATTTATAGTTTCAAATTGTATTCAATTTGATATAAAAATATTAAATTATTTAATTAAAAAATTTCAAATATTTTTAAATTCTGAAATTATTTTTGAAATTAAAATGGCTAGATAAAATTCCCTTGATAAATTAATAAAGGAAAAATCCCTTGCTAAATTAGCTAGGGAAATTTCCCTAGCTAATTTAGCTAGGAAAATATTAAAATGAGCGATTGATATTTCGTCGCTAAATTTATTTAGCTAGTGACTTTATCCATCGCTAAATTGTATATACGAGCACTTTAGCTAGGGAATCATCCGTCGTTATTTTTGTTTAGCGACATAATATCTCGTTTATCTTGCTAATTTAGTTACAGAATTTTTCTTTTTTAGCAAGAGATTTTTTCATTGCTAACTTTTTAGCTAGAGACAATTCCATCGCTAAAATTTTGCAAGAAGCACTTTAGATAGGGAATCGATCCGTCAGTAATCTGTAGCTATATCCCGTTTCACGATGGAAAATGCCCATTTAGTTAGGGAATTGTCCCTAGCTATATGGAAATTTTCTTGTAGTGTAAAGTTTTAAAGAAAATGTATCTTTATTTATAAAATGATAAAGTCAAAACACGGTCATACATGATTGACCTAGTGCATATCACACACACACACACACACACATGTAAGTATATATATGTGTTTATCAATATATATATATATATATCTACATATATTTATGTATACTTATATATGTGTAATATTTATTTTATATGTATATATAAATATTTTGATATGTTACTTTTGTAATAAAAATTATGTGACCGAGTAGTTTATTGTTGTTTTTATAAGCGGAGGACATGGGATTGAATTCCATTAATGTCCATTCTATACAATTAGTTGGTTTCTCGTTTCTTTAACATTTGTTTCCAAATTAATTAAATTTTATTTTATTTTTTTTTCAGATTTAAGAGGGATAAATTGGGTTCAACAATTTTAGTGCACAAAACTTAATTATTTTAGAATTTGGGACAACTTTTTTTTTAATTATGAAAAGTTTAATGTAACAAAAATCAAATATTTTTTGTTTGGTGCACGAAACACAAATCTTTCTAACAAATATTACTTAAAAATTAGTTGCACTACTCAACTTTACCAGTGATTAATAACAATCAAATATATATAACATTTTAAAAGAAATTCTAAAAATATGGTATTCAAGTTTAATTTTTTGTTCAATCGGGTCACCATGCTGTGCTTGGCATGACATGGCTTGAGAACTACTGGCTGGGCATGGCCTACAAGCTCAGCTTGTACCCAATTCATGTTGGGTCGTGCCTGGACTTGCCGAGTCGGGCTGGGTTGCACCTAGTTTTTCCAGCTAGCTTCCCCAACCAATTTATTATGCCATCGAGCCAGGCACATGAGTCATGTCTGGCCCAGCATAAGGCATGGAATGTGCAGGCCTGACATGGCACAAACCATGGCAAGGCTTAGCCTGGCCCAGCCCACATCATGGTTCCAAACTATGCCGTGATAGGTCAAGCACGGCTAAACCAAGTCGAGCCTCGGGTCAGGCATAGGTAGCCCGATCCATTTGACACATTTAGTTTTAACGTATATGTTTGTCTTATGCATTATGGTTGGAAGTACTGTCACTTCTTTCTTATCATATGTATGAGTGAATCTCATAATTTACCTATCAATATCCACTATAAAAATATGTATAAAACTACTAATAGTCAAATCTCTAATTCAAGTTCTATTTAATTACCATATCCATCAATTTCTATTCCACAATATAAATCAAAACATATTTATTAATCTCAAAACTCTTTTTTATCACATAAGAAATATTACACAAACCCTAGACCTCAATTTAGTCTAACATTGTAAGAGATTCATGAAATAAAAGAGAAGAACTTTCATCAAATTCAGATTCTCAATAACATCTCTCATGAGAATCTAGGAGACAAAACCTAATCACATGATATTTTAATTAGTTTTCTTGAATCAACCACGGGGGGGGGGGGGGGGGGGGGGGGTTATGACTTGTGAGTCATGTCTCTCAACTATAGATTTAGCATATGTCTTGCATCCTTCACTTACTTGTGAATATCCTATTTGTGTACTTCTATGATTGTTTGACGTGCTTTGACTTTGTCTTAATGTGTGGAGAAGAAGAAGATTAACATTTTTTTTCGAAACCCCTCTTTTTCCTTTTTTATACTCTAATTTTTTTTTTTGCATTTCTTTAAGCTGAAAGTTGCAACTTTTAAAAGATGTTACGACTTTAACACTCATCTCTTGAGCTAGAGATCATGACTCTAAAAAATAGTCATAAAAAGAAATATAACCTAATCTTTTTGTGACACTAAGTCATAGAAATGAGAAGTATCCCCGACTTGGGCCTATTATCTCTATAATACAAAGTCATGGTATGAAGAATATGCATGACTTTTGTATTGGTCTCTCTCATTTATCATATAGCTATGATACTAGGAATAATTTTTCTTGTGCATAATATAGTCATGATACTGAGAATGACTATAATGCTAAGACTGGTTTATTTCAAGCATCAAATGGCCATGATGCTAGGAATTTCCACAGTTTTGGCCTTGACCTTTCTTGTGTATCATATGGAAACAACACTACAAAATATTATGACATTATAAATTGAGTTTTGGATGTGAATAGTGCTTTTTTTAAAAAAAATTTAAAATTTAAGGTTGGTTTCAAAAATATGCCCAAACTAGTGCATCTAGAAACAGCGTGGAAATAACTATCGTTGTGAATTATGGTCATTGTCATGTTGTAGAATTTTTAAAATCAAAGTCTAGCATTATGAATATCTATTATTGAAAACATTGTGGAGATCCCATTATCATTATCTCAGCTCGCCCCTTGCCCCTCGTCCCTCCTCCCTCTACCCTTGCCCGTCTCTCCTTGCCCATCTACCCTCACTTCTTGCCCCTCTCTTCTCACCCCTCTCCCCTTGCCCATCTCCATGAGCTCCTTCGTGGAGCTCCAGCGAGCTTGACATGGAGCTCCATTGTGGAGCTCGATGGAACTCCATGAAGGAGCACATCGAGGTCTTTCATGGAGCTCCGTCGAGCTCCATCGAGCTTGAAGTAGAGCTCGCCAGAGCTCGACGATGGATCTCGACGAAGCTTGTCGAGCTCCTTCATCGAGCTCCAGCGAGCTCCTTCATCGAGCACCATGAAGGAGCTCACTGGAGCTCCAATGTGGAGCTTGACGGAGCTCCCCGAGCTCTACATCTAGCTTGCTGGAGCTCCATCATGGAGCACGATGGAGCTCCATGAGTGAGCTTCATGTTCGAGCTCACTAGAGCTCGATGAGCTCCTTTGTGGAGCTCGTGGAGGTCCGTCGAGCTCCATAATGGAGCTCCACGTCGAGCTCGCTGGAGCTCGATGGGGAGCTCCACGAAGGAGCTCTTGGAGATGGGTGAGGGGTGGGGAGAGAGGGGCGAGAGGTGAGGATAGACGGGAAAGAAAAATTGGGCAAAAGGAGATGGGTGAGGGTAGAGGGGCGAGGGGCGAGCTGAGATAATGATAATGGGATCTTTACAGTTTTTTCAATAGCGATCATTCACAACGTCCGACTTTGATTTTTAAAATTCAACATCGTGAAAATGACTATCATTCATAACGACGGCCATTGCCATGCTATTTCCAGACGCACTAGTTTGGGCATATTTTTGAAACTAGCCTTAAATTTTAGATTTTTTATTTAAAAAGCATTATTCACATCCAAAACTCTTATAAATTTGTCCAAACATTAAAGTTATGACTTTTCTTTCTCTTCAAAATAAGAGTTGTGACCTTGGAAAATAGCTATAATCAAGTAAAAGCCCCTGTGGGATTTTGTGTCCAAAAGTATTAATATAGGATAATTATAATGACTTTGACCTGAATAATTTTGACTTTATAATTTTATGTATCTAAAAAGTCATTGCTTTTTAAAAAGGCTATGATGTTGACTTGAGACTACAAAGTCTTGTTAAAGATAATATTATGAAGCCAGAAAGTGGTGGTGACTTTTAGATCTAGTTAGGTATTTGGTTACTTTGAATAAAATTAATATCATAATTATTTAATTGTTATGAGATAAGTATGACTACAACTCAATCATAATATCATAACTAAAAAGAATATATTACATAGGTAAAGAATTATACTAAAGAGATAATAGAGTTATGACAAGCAAAGATTTCCATGAGTAATTAAGTAGAGTTTTAGCTAAGAATGGATGTCAAAATTATTTGATGATTCACAAATTATCAAGTAGCCAATTACCTCAAAAATTATCAATTTCATGATAATTCATAAAAATTCACCAAAACTCTAAAGTCATAAAATTGATCCAATAATGTTATATTCCTATGCTACAATTTATCTAATAACATCAAAATACATAAGAATATTTATTCATTTAAATACCAAACAAACTTCCACACTAAATCTATTGTTCATTCATGAGCAATAAATTCCCATCAATAAAAAAAAGTCTTCAACTGATAGTGATATGAACTATGTCAATTATGTATGACCATGTTTTGAATTTATCATTTTATTAATAAAGAATCATTTTCATTATCATTTTATATTATGATAATTACTTGAATGTTTAATTTATTCTAAGGCCATCAAGTATGTGACTTGATAGTAAAACCATTAAATTAAACATGAGTTCTATTCATATCATCCATAGTCATTTATTATTATTGAACTAATAATGAATTAAGGCTAGTATGATGTTGATTGATGATTATGGTATACAAATCATGAATATGAGATATTAAGTCAACTCATAGGTACTTATTTAATAAATGATGTATTGGATTGACCCACTATGAGAATACTACACAAATTATTTTTATAAGTAATTCTCATCTAAGTAATATTGATTTAATCCTTTGACCTCACAATTGCCATGAATTTTCTATATAACTATTTTATGTTTTGACACAATCTATTATTATCTTTAACAGTTGATTAAATAGATTATTAGGTGGAAATAAAATGAGTTATGTGAGGAATGTGAGTGATTGAGAAGGAATTTGTCCCTCATTTAATCTTTGTAAGATATCAATGGGCCCCTTGATAAAATATACTTAAGAAAATGCATGGTCATGCTAAAGTGAATTGATTAAAAGTTATTATTCTCAGTCTACTTAGAATCAAGAAATAATATGATTGAACCATATATGAGGATGACAGAAACTATGCTTTATATTCAATCAAGATATTATGTAACAAAGGAATTACAATATTCACTATAAATTAGGTTATGTCGGATTAACATCCTTCACATGACTTGGGTAGTCATAATGTCTTGCTATAGGCCAACTATGACTTGTAAGTCTAAATATAGATTTCAAGCCCACTACTAATGTTATGTGAACCTACACGATCACACACTTAGAACATACCCAAAATGGATATGGCTTTACCAAGCCCATTTATACTCTGTGGAATATATATATAAAGGTAATTGTTATTTTAATATATAAGTAAAAATATATATTTCTATTTGGTAATTAAAATCAAATCAGAATTAAAAATAGAATATACCAAAAAGGGTTTTGGTAAGTGAATCAAATTAGAATTAAAAGTGGAATATACCATAAAGGGTTTTGGTAAGTGAAACTCTAATTCAGAACACTATATATACCTCATGTTCTCTAGGGTTTTACATAACTTTATATATTATTCCAGCCACCAAATTTATTTTTCTCTCCATCTTAAGAAAAATGAAACACACAATTTATTCATTCTTGATTGTGAGACAATCAAGAACGTTGTTAGCACATACACGTCCATTTTGATCAAAGATTTATTCATGTGGATACTAGTGGAGGACACATCCATTTGGAGATGTCTATATCTGATCAAACGAGGTAGGGTGTCACCGGTGTGAACCCCTTCTCTTCCTTCAAGGAATCTTGCCTCTACTTGCATTTCTTGGTAAGGTTTTGAAACACCTAAACAATCAATTATTCGAATTACATGGACCCTTGAAACCCAACATCAACATCATCTCAATCAATTCAACATAATTGGTTACCACATCAAAATATAAAAATAGATAAAAAGTATAAATCAATACATTAATAAAGGTTAGTAATATGATTTTCCTTTGGTATCATGCTTCTTAAATGGTGAAATCTTATCTTGAATACTTGAATGATGCCATAGAATTGGATGGTTTCTATGAATCTTCTTTATGTTAGCTACCGAATCCAATATCTTTTATATAATATCACAATGTACCTCTTATTTTCATCCAATAAAATTCAATGCATCCTTAGAGGATCTTATTACAAAATTCAAGCCTTTTTGGTTCGCACTATATTTTTCCAAATTCTCTATCTACGAGTTCTCCTAATTTTTTGTGTCATTTCTATTTGTGTCATCTTTGTTCACCATCATTTTCTTCTAATCCACTATGAAAACCTCATATAATTTTCCAAACAATTAAGTGATTCCCATCAATCTAATATCATTGTGTTTCATTCCATCCTCTAAGAGTTTGTAGATCTTGTTTTCAATTTTTTTTATTAGTGATAAAAAAATTCTTTTTGTTGGAGATATTTTTCCCAAATTGCACCTCATTTTCCAATTTCTTCCACCACTATTATGCATAAGGATTTGAACATATTTTTGAGGTCCCTTATTTCTTTTGGCATCCCACTACATATTTTCTAAAATGTAAAAATATCAACAAATATACCTTTATGTGTAGCTAAGGAATGCTCAATACGAGCTTACTCATCTTTTCATCACCTTCTTCTACATTATCTCTTGTATGACAACTCTAGTGAAAGATGAGTCTTTCCCCTAAATATCTATTAGTCATTTTACTTTAAGCATTAACTTATTTCTTTTTCTATCTCTCTCAATTCCCCTTTTAATGTATGATAATGTTACGGGGGACACTATCGGTCATATCACATCAACATGTTCATATAGGGGGACTCCATCAGCTAAACATAATAATGTAATAAGCGAAGGATGAATTAGTTGGCCAAAAAATTCACACTTAAGGAAACCAAGAATCAATTTTTCTATAATCTTTCTAATTTCAAAACTATAACTAATAAGGTTGACATACAACAAGGTTACCCTCTCTAGAATAATTATCTAGACATGGAGTATCAATGATAAAAATAAGTATATGAAATACAATTGAACTTTACTCATTTATTATTCATATGCTCTTTCCATTTATCAATAATCTAGCAATAGCTCGAAAATTAGGTAATTTGAAAGAATTTAAAATTCATATTATTTTTGGCTTCTTGAAATCTAAGCAACTCATTTATTATCCCCCTTTCAAAGCACACCCAAATACCTTTTACCATAGCATGTTTCCCTTCCCTATCCTTCAAAATAGGATAATTTTTTTTTATAATTGAAGCATTAAAACGTTTAGTCATGACCTGATTAATGAACTCTTTCTTTGCAAGAACTTAGTCCATCCATCACTACCATAGTTCTATAACAAAAATCACTAGGGACATTGCAGCTTTGTATGGAATTTCTATGACATTAGGTTTCTATTGATTTTCTTTCTCCTTGTAATTCATTTATATGATATTTTTCTTTGAGAATCTTCTCTCATTTATTATTAAATTAGTAAGATTAGTTGATTTAGAGTTGTGTTATCATGGTCTCTGAGAAAAATAGAATTTTTTTTGAAGAATTTTTAGGGTTAGATATTTATGGTCATGGCATGATTAATGTAGATTATAGCTTTATGGACTCACTTTTCTTTCTATAATTAAAAAGTAACAATGCTTTGTCAAGAAGTTACTTCAAAGTCATGGCACTAGGTCATGGCCGTGACTTTTATATTGGTTTTTGATGATACTTTTATTTATGTAATACCAAGGTCATAGCATTGGACATGTCCATGACTTTTTCATTAAACTTCTAATGGAAAATCTTTTCATAACACCAAAGTCACCATGCTAAATATGGCTGCAACTTTGGGCTAAACAAATTCAAATTCATAGTTGGTTTGAATATGCAATTCTTTTGTATGTTGGATTTTAAGTATAAATATGCAAATATAATGCTTATTTTTTAAAAAATACTTAATCATTGAAAGAACAAAAAAAAATAATCTTGGGATACCTTTCAATTACCGCTACAATTATTGTTCATAGATAGACCATCAAAGACTTATGTCCATTGAAAATTTCTACTATCTAAGCTGACTTCTCCATATAATTCTTTATTTATTTTCTTCTTGTATTTTTGGTATCAGTCATTAATATTGGATAAGTAATCATCTTAATGACATCATCTTTATGGATAGTTAGGATGAAATTTGCTTCTTTGTTTTTTTCCTTTCATTGACATTACAAAATACCTTGACTTTTTCAACTATTTGTTTCTATTTCTTCCCCTCAATTTTTTTTATATTAGCTTCTAAAACTTCATTATTCACTCCTCTCATGGCTTCTAGATCTCCACTCTCTATAATTAGTTGCTGGCTAATAATAATATTAATTCATATTGCCATACAATATAGAAATCACTTCTTGGTGAATAATAAGTCTCTTTATTATGATAGTTTGGGATATTCTCATACATTCTCATCTCATTTCTTCTTAGATATTATTCTTCTGCATGTTTATTTTTTATTTTACCTCCTAAATATTTGTTTTAAGGCTATCTTTGAAGGATTGACTATATTTCATCTTTTGATTTATTATTTTTTGACTTCCGAGTTGTTAGCATAGTTCTAGAATTTTACTCTATAACTGGTAGGCAAAAAACAAAGTAAAGATACAAGAAAAATACAAAATATAACAATCTAATTTTCAAACAAGATAATAAAACTAATTGTTGAATACAAAAAAATATAAAATTAATGCTATCTAAACTAGTAAAATTAGAATTATCCTTTATCAAGAATAAGTCTGTCAACTCATGTTGATTAACTAAACTAAATAATTCCTAACAACAACATCAAAACTTATGTTACCTAATTTTCTTGGGTATATTGTGTCCTAAAAGTTTATTGGTGAGAATATCCCATCAAAAAACATCCAAATATATATAAGTCATATAACTATTAAAGAGGAATTTTTTCTAGATCTTAATCTCATAAAGATTGTATCAATAGTTCAGTTAACCAATAGTAAGACACCATAATTCTAGTCAAGAAAATAATTTGGAATTTTGTTATGAATCTTACATCTTAGGATTTCTCTACTTAATTTATGTGATGCATATTCAAATAATTCAAATTATATTGGGGTTAGATATAGAATAAATGTTGAGTTATTGTGAAATGACCAATTATTTTAATGACATACAAGGTTATTATCATATTTGAGCCTAAATCAATGATAGTTCCCTCATAGCTATCCACATGATACTCTACTTCTAAAATAAAAAATCATCTCTACTTAAGAGTTGTTCAAAAGTTCATACCTTTTAGATAACTCATCAACTATCTTTGATAGTTGCTTCATCTGTATTATAAAAACCTCGCATATTATAACGATTAAAAACTAATGTAGTATATAAGTATTTATACTTTTGGCTTCATAAGTATTATACTTATAAAATTAACATATATTTCTCTCATGTTTCATTAATAAGAACCATATGAGTAAAGTAACTCAAAGGACTACTACCACTTTATAGGTCACAATACACTTGCACGTGCAGCATGTCTTCTAGATTATCTATCACCATCCTCCATGGTAATGGTACAACTCAAACACTAAAGATAAAATCCTTAGGAGAATATTTTATAAATATCCATCTCAATAAATAATTAATTATTTTAAGATATGTATAATGGATTGAAATGTAAAATAGTTTATGCTTTCAGCTTTATGATCATCATACTTGTAATGATTAATATACCCAAATTTTAAGTTTTAATATATATGTATATCTCACACATTGCTATCAGAATAGATGTCACTTTATTCCTATCATATGTACAAGTAAGCTTCATGGTTTACTTATTACTATTAACCTTGACAACATCCACAAATTCAGTAATAGTCAATTTATCTAACATTCATGAGATACAAAAAAAGTATCATGAAACTTATATTCCCAATGATAGCCCTCACAAAAATCTAGGAGAAATTCTTTTCACATATTATTTTGATTAATTTTTTTTGAATCTAATTTAGAGAGGAGGGAGGGGTTTGAGAGTCATGTCCCCTAGCTATAGGATTTAACTTATGCCTTGTTCTTTCTTACTTATACATCCCCTATGGAATGTAAAAAGCATCACTAGGATTGTTTTGTTATGCTTTGACTTTGTCTTGGTGTGTGGAGAAGAATAAACTTAATTTTTTTTGAATCCCTTCTCTTTCCTCTTTTATACTCATATATTTTTGTTTTTTTAAGTATAAAGTCATGAATTTTGGATGATAACATGACTTTGGAAATCATCTATTGAGCTTAAGGTCTTGGCTCTAAAAAGTTATTGCTACTTTGGAATGTGCCCCTAGGAATTATCATTGCTTTGACCTTGACCTTTCTTACATATCACACAGCCATGCTACTGCAAAATGCTATGTAATTGGTAATTATCTCAAACATAAAAATCATGGCTTTATTTTCTCTCGAGGACAAGAGTCTTAGCCTTGGGGAGTGGTCATATTTGAGTAAATATCCTCTATAATATTTTGTGTCAAAAAAATCCTTGCACTAGATTATTGCTATAACTTTGGCTTGAGTAGTATTTGGTTTGTAACTTTCTGCTGCTCAAAATTCATAGTTTTGTGACAAGATGATGAATCTTACATAATATTAAAAAACATTTATAAAGATAAAGTCATGGTGCTAGGAAGTAGTTATAACTTTTATCACCATTATGGTACTTTATTACTATGATGTGAATTTAATATCATAGTTATTAATTATTATAAAATAAGTATGGCTATGACTCCATGATAATATCATAGCCACAAATAATATATTACATAGTTAAAGAATTATACTAATAAGGCATTAGATTCATGGTGCACAAAGATTAGCATGACTAGTTAATTAGAGTTTAAACTAAAAATAAATGTTGAAAATATCCGATGATCCATAAATTAATAAGCAACCAAATGTCTCCAAAACCTATTAATTTCATGACTATTTATCAAAATTTACCAAAACTTCAAAGTTAAGTAGTCAATTCAATTACATAACTTTAAGTGTGGTTTATCATTTTGCATGAAATATGAAAATATTCAAAGAATAGAATTTGACAATTCTTAATAAAGAATTTGTTGCTTGAATCTCCAGTCCCATCTTCTATTCTACCACATAGTCATAGCCCATAATTTTTGGAAGAAACCTTGTTTGAGCTAGGATAGTGATGTGCTATTCAAGTAGGTACTTGAGACTTTGTTGATTGAATCACACCATAAATAGTTTTCCTAGTAAGTATGGATACCATTTGTGAATAGACTTCATGATGGTCAGTTTCATTTTCTCAAAGGTGGATAGTGTCAAGGAAACCCCACATAAGGTCCTCACTATAATAAGCAATAAGGTGATCATTCTTGGTGAGAACTATGTTAAACATATTCTATGTACACTAATGGTAGGACTATGTATATCGTTGTTCATCTCCTAGTATATCTAGAAATGATATGGGTTACATGAAGTTTTTTCTTTTGGTTTACCTTTCAATATCCACCATTTGCTTGCTAACCCAACAATCTATTCCCATTGATATTATTGAAAAAGGTAGATGATCATAAAGTTATCACTTCTTATCGATGCATATCCTCTTGCATGTGTTCCATGTCTTACCTACCATCATCTATCACAATTAATAAAAATATTCATTGGTAGTCAAATCCTAGGTTAAAAATTCTGAAACAAACCAATAAGCATCAATACCCAATATATCAGAAACTATAATGTCATTCAATTAATAAACAAGATGTATCATATATGATTAGATAAGAAAATTTTAGAATTCTAAATTGGTTTGACATTTGGGATTGATTCAAGCAAGATATATTAGAAATCAATTTGTTGGATTAGATTTCCACTATGATAGAACACATCTAGGTCTAAGTGTATTTCCAAATTCTGACCTAGATGATGAAATAAGAAGAAGAAGGATGAGGAGGAGAAAAAAGAAGAAGATAAACAAGGAATAAGAAGTAGGAAAAGAAAGAAATTAAGGAGCAAGTGGTAATAGAAGATGATGAAATAAGAAGAAGAAAGAAGAAACAGAATAAGACAAAGAATAAGAAGGAAGAAGAAGAAGAAGGAGGAAAAGAAGGAGAAGAAGGAAGATAGAGAAGAAGGAGAAAGAGAAAGAAGGAGAGAGAAAGAAGTAGAAGAAAGAGTAGGAGGACACGAAAGATAGAAGAAAGAAGAAGACTGGGAAGAAAAAGAAGAAAGAGGAGGAGGAGGAGAAGGAAAATGAAGTAGGAGAAAGAGGAGGAGGAGGAAGAAGAAAAAGATGAAAGAGGAGGACGAAGAAAAAGAAATAAAAAAGAAGAAGAAAAATAAGAAGTAGAATTAAAAGAAATAAGAAGATGAATAAGGAAGACGAAGAAAATAGAAAAGAAGACATAAGAAGAAGAAAGAAAAATAAGAATAAAAAAGAATAAGAAGAAGGATAATGCTGTATATGTAATTTATTTTAACTTAATAATCTGTTTTAATATTTTCATGTAAGTGTAGGAAAGGAAATATTAAAAGCCCTGGGATGCAGCAGTAGCACAATAATGGAGGTCCCACTGTCCGGTCAGTGGGCCGAAATTTTTGGAGCAGAGCCTGGCCCTGTCCATGATTCGACCCGCTTCGGTTAAATGAACCGGCTGTTTATTTTTGTATAAAATGATTTGTATTTATTTTTCGGGCGGCTGTTTTTGACCTAGTTGAACTATTCATCGTTTCTTCTCCTCTCTCTCTACGCGATTTCGCGACTGCCAAATGCTGCATACTGTAAGACATACTATTCTTGGTTTTAATCTGTAATGCATAAGTGGTTTCTGGTGGAGGTAGCTAGTCGTACTGAGCAACTAGCGAACCACATTATTTCTGTGTTGATTTCTCGTTTTGATTCTGTCATGGATGCTTGTGGCTTGGGATAAATATATATTGCTTGTTTCTGTGTTGTTTCTGTTATATTCTGTTCTTAATCTCACAACCCGTGGAAGCGCGATTGCCCAACAGATAAGTAGAAGAAGAAAAAAGAAGAAGAAGAAGTATAAGAAGAAGTAGAAGAAGAAAGAAGATAAAGAAATAAGAAAGATAGTTGGAAATCAAGTTTATCCTTCTAACTTGGAAGGAAGAGTAGCTAAGGAAGGACAGATGTGATGGTACAAAATAAAAATAAGAAGGATGAAATAGAAAAGAAGCATGAATTTTTTGAACATAAGTGAAGGAAGTGAGGACTAATTTTTACATTGAAAGGCTTCATAATTCACCTTTCAAGCTTAGCCAATAAGTGGATACCTTTGTCCTTAAATAGACTTGGTAAGCATTGAAAAAATATTAACAAATTTCTTAAATTTGCAAATGGAAATAAATGGCAAGAGGAGGGAATTGAAAAGCATAAGAAGCAAGAAATTACTCAAGGGGAGAGCAAGAAAAAAAAAGAACATTAAAGAAAGTTAAAGAATGTTATACAACAAGATCTCAGTCAAAGAATTCCACATGATTATTGCAATCAATTGATAATATTAGGAGGAGAGATAACCCCTTATTGACATCTTGGAGACTCAAAAAGTTAACCAAAATTCATGAATCATCAATAATAGAAATTTTTAAATTGATGGTTGATGATTCTCAAATAATCACCTTCAAAGAAAATTAAAGTTTTGAAGGGTGTTTTTCTAACAATGAAGAAAATATATTGTTATTTTGGAAAGAATAGATTGGCACTATAGTAATGGTAGAAACAAATCAAATGGAAAGTCTATCTATACACTACAAAAAATCATAGTTTTGCAATGGATTTTTCCATTGCAAATCCGTTGCAAACCCATAAAAAACCATTGCAAATATCAATTAGGAATGATTTTCAATAGAAGTGTTCTATTGCAAAAAACCCTATTGCAATTTTGCATACTTTGACATTTGGTTGCAATATACCAATGGATTTGCAATGGAATTATTTTGTTGTAATATTGCAACGAATTTAACGTACATCTAAATTACCAGAATATAGCCTATCAACATGCCACAATAGGAGTTAGAGCTTACTGGAAACAAAATTCTACAGTAAAACCTAAAAACAAAGATGATTTTTCCTAGGGCAATTCTAAACTAAAAACCAATGAAACTTACAAGGGACACTTAAAAAGAACTTACCTTCAATTTTCCTGATAAAAATCTTCAAGTGAAAACCACCAATTTGGTGATTGGGTGTTGCTTATAGATTAAAAGAGCAGTGGAAGAGGGAAGAGAATGCTTGAAGTGAAGGGAAGACGCACACAGGCACAATAGAAGGGGAACAAAACAAAAATGCAATTCATGATCTACCATCTGAAAAATGAAATTTTATTTTAAGTAGGGATTTTTTTAAATATAAAGTAAAAATTGGGTAGATATGCATGCATAATTTGAAAAAAATAAAATAAAAAAGAAGTAGTGGCCCCTCTATATAAATGTTGACTTAATAATTTACCTTAAATTATAAAAAAAATCTAAGTTATCTTTGATAAAATTCTTTGAAATTTATAAATCTATTGCAAAACTATTGCAAATTTGCAACATCTATAATTTTGTTGTCAATTTGTTGCAAGTGTGCAATGAAATCATTTCGTTGCAAAGTTGCAACGGCCAAATCTATTGCAATTTTGTTTCCAAGGATGACACCGATGCCAATCTTTCCTACCATGTATTTCAACAGAAATGAATCCATTGTGAATTTCTATTGCGACTCAATTACAAGTTAGTTGCAATCCAGTTATAATTTACTTATCCAATTTTCATTAGCATTCTGTTGCATATCCATTCCTATTTTGCAATAGATTTGTTCATTGCAAAATATTCATTGCAAATTAAGATTTTTCTTGTAATTATTGCTAAACACACTATGCATAGAGAAGTGATTTATTAAGCAATCCATGCATAATGCAATAAAGAGAGAAGAAAACTCTTTTGGAAAGAAATGAAACAAATGGAAAACTTGAAAATACTTGGTTAAGTGAATAAGATTTCAATGTAGTGAGTAATTCAAATGAAACATTAGGTGGAAAAGGCATTGACAGAGTTGCTACATAATAATTTAACCAAGCCATAGATACTTGCAAGTTGATTAATGAGTGCTTCTTAGGTCCTAAATTCACTTGACACAATAATGGAAACTTTGAAAGGAAGCTAGCAAAGTTAGCATTATGTTGATTGTTTTTGGGAGCACACCTTTTCATCCACATTAAATAATCATCTAAACAAAATTTGCTCGACCATAATCCTATTAGTTTTTACCCAAAATGCAACAAAAAAAAGAATAATTCAAGCTCCATTTTACATTTCAAAGAATGTAGCTTCTTCATCATGATTTTATGGAAGTGGTGGAAAGCTCTTGGAGAAAGGAAGTGGAAGTAAACCCATTTCAACTGATTACCAAGAAGATAAAGAACTCAAACAAACTCTTGGAAAATTGAATCACAAAAGATTTCATAATGTACAAAAGCAAATAGTAGAGGACGAGAACCTTGTACTTGAAACATAAAAGGCAATGGAAGAGGATAAGAGTGCAAACAATAGAAAAGAGCTAGGCCATGCACAAATTATATTAAAGCTAAAACTCAAAATGGAGTATCAATACATTATCTAAAAAACACAACTACAAATGGCTAAATAAAGAGGAGAACAATAATACTTTCTACCATACGGCAATCCAAATCAAGAGAAAGAAGTTAATCATTAACAAGATCAAAAAGGATGATGGAACATGAGTGGACAGAGGTTGAAGTGGCCAAAATAATGCTAGAAAACTTTAATCAACAACTTATGAAGGAGGATCTAAAGATTCCTTTGAGATGCTTTTGCAACTTTCTTCCATGATAACATTGGAAGAATATAATTGATTAACAACTCCTCTAAAAGAAAAAAAAAAATAAAGGAATCCATATTTGATTTAAATGACACAAGTGCCAAGCCTAGATAGTATGGATGCTTCTTTCTTTTAGAGTTGTTGGGGAATTGTCAAAGGCGATGTAATCAAAGTTGTGAAAATTTTCTTTTGTGGTTACAAATACCTAGAGCTTGGAAAATAACCACAATTGTACTAATTACCAAGGGGGATACCTCACAAGCCTATGGAGACTATCAACCCATTAGCATTTGTAAAGTTGCCAACAAAATATTTTCCAAAATACTTGAAAAGAGGCTAGCAGTAATCCTCTCATGAATTATATACTTGGAGCAATCAGCCTTCATGAAAGAAAGAAATGTGTCATAGAACATAATGCTTGCACAAGAAATGATGATTTACACAAAGAAAAAAACCAGAAGACATAATATGGTTATCAATTGGATATAGCGAAGACTTTTGATAATGTTTATTCGAATTTATTATGCTACAAAATGACAAGGTTTGGGCTTGCAAAGAAAGGAAAATCCAACCCTTCTCTCAACTCAATGATACTTCCACTATCTCCCACTTAACTTTCAAAAATAATATCATAATCACTTCTAAAAAAACTAGATTATCGACCAAATTACCGACCAAAAAATTTGGTCGGCAATTACTTAAAAATTACGATCATTTATAGACAAAAATAGGGGTTGATCAACAAAAAAAAATTTTCGACCAAAGACCGACCAAATTACCTGACCAAATAATTTTGGTCAAAAATTAGTCTATAAATTAGGCAGGAATTAGAGCCAAAAAATTACCGACAAAGTACCTACCAATAAATGATCACAAAATTACAATGAAAAATAGTTGATAAAATGGTGACCAAAAAATTTTAACATTGTAATTACCGACTATTTACCGACCAAATTTTTGGTCGATAATTCACAGGTTAAAAGCTGGTCTTCTTCTTTCCTGTTTTCATTCTTCATTCCGTTCGCTCTCAAGGTTTATTTTTTTCCCTGCATTTTATTTTTGTTTTCATTCTTTCGATTTGAGATCCGTTCTTTAGAGACAATATTTCTGTATTAACTTGTGGAGATTAAATTTATGATTTATTATTATTATAGTCAAATAATTAGATAAACAATGAGATAATAGATCTATTAAACATGTTTATGAAGCATATTCTGAAGACATATAAACTTATATTTATTTATTTTAGGCTTGATATTTTGCATCTCTATGTATCAATTTGACTATTTGAGGGTCAGTGAAATAAAAATTTATTGAGCCATCGACCTATTCATCTCGTTCCAGGTGAGCTGACATGGGAGATCATTGGAAGTGAGATCAAAGTGCCCTATTTTTTTTAAAATTTTTTTGCAAGGAGAACTACTTTTTAAGGAAGATCAGTGTGTGTTGTGTTCTTCATTCAGGTTGCTAGTTGAAGGCGGTGGACAGGTGTGGAAGAAAAATCAAAGGATTCGACTTCACCACGAGAACTCCGGGGGGTACGTGCACAGCCACGATAAGAAGTACCAAAGGATAGCTGATGGACAACAAGAGGTAACTACGAACTACAATTGATTTTCATCATGTTAAAATTCCTTGCTTTTCATGTTGGTAATCAACTATATATAAATGTGCACACACACACACACACACACACACGTGTGTGTGTGTGTGTGATGCACATGCTTGCATGTGTAAGTAATGAAAAAAAATAAGGATCCACCTCTATTTTTCTACTACTGATTCATCCAAGTTTGTGGTGTGAGGGAATGATGGGCAGATAACATTTGGCTGGCAGCAGAAGGCGTGTACCTTTCTATAGTAGATAACAAGTAGCTGTCGACTAAAATACGTATCTGTTTCAAATAAATTGATTCATTCCACAATCTAACCAAAATATTTTAAATCTATTTTTATTGGTGTGTTTGTCTTTGTTTAAAATGTTTTAAAACCATTCTTTTTTTATACTCTTAAAAATGTCATTTTTTTTCTTTTTCGTTCTTCATTAAGTGAGGCTGAAACAATCAATGATGGATATTTTGATGTGGCAAGTTGATTAATACTAAAAATATATATTTTTCATTTTGGTGGCAAAACATAAGGTTATCCCCTTCATGAATTGCACATTCATAATTATGACTGTATCTAATTCTTGATATTTGAATTCTGAGTTCAGACCCAATTGATTCGAAATTTTGTTTTGAAGGATTTAATGTTGGTCTCATTGTTTGATGATGTTGTTTTAACCCTAATTGAAAAGGAGCTTGGTTGATTTAGTGTTTATTTTCCCTATTTTAATGTGAATTTGTTTTAACTAAATTGACATTCCCACATTATCAAGTACTGATGTCATAGAATCATCATTTCAAAATGATGACAATGATATTATAATCGAAGCTATGGTGGGGACCGAAGACATCCATTTAGTTGCATCTTCTGAGATAGATACAAGTGGGGAGTAGATGTTGATGAACATTTAATTGATCATGAGAAAGAAACGAGTGACGAAGAGGAGTTTGAAAATGATGCCACTACATCTGAAGAAGAAGACGAACTAGATTTAGATGATTCTAATGAGAATGAGTAGTTCGCGAGTTTAAGTTATTTCAATCATTAATTATGTTTATTAATTTTCATTGCCTTATGTATTTTACTCGATGCTTACTAATCAATAATGTGCTATTTATTATTTTTAACAAATATTGCACGTGGACGAGGTAGAGGCAACATGTAGCCAGGTCGTACCAGTAAAGGGGTGGATGAGACCCACAGTAGACAAAGGAGGTTGTTAATGTATCGTAGTAGTAGCATCAACAGACTAATCCACATCATGGTCATGAGATTGTGATGGATGATCAAGAGACATGGGAGGGAGAGGAGGGAGATGTTGGAGAGTCTTCCTCAGAGCACTCTACAGATGAGACTCTCCTTATTGCTCAGTTTGATCCAATAATTGATAATTTGTAAGATATCAAACTTAACTAATGATTTATTCATTTCTTAATTTATTTCTTACTTGCTATGAAATTTTGGGTAATAAGATGAAGTTAGAGCCGCCTGATTCAATTTCTAGGGTTCTGAGAAAATTTTTTAGGAAATCCTTTAAACCTCATGAACATAATTGGAAGTTACTGACAGATAGAGACCAGTTAATGATTTGGAGAGAATTTAAGGTATATATTACTACTTAACATTTTTACATCTTAAATTTATTCTTTTTTTCACTTATGAAATATGCTAAAATTATACTTGCAGAAAGTTTTTAGGTGGACAGAGTCCAAGGAGGTGGTCAAAAGAGTGTTTTACAAACATGATGCCAGTCGGTATAAAGACATCATATACGAGATCAAATATAAATGATTGAAGAAGAAAGAGCAAGATTTGAGTGTTCCGGATCATGTTTTCCAGGAGTGGCGGACAAAATGGGAAGATCCTAATTATAGGAAGAGGTGTGAGAATTATAGCAAGATCCTAATTATCAAAGATAAATGATTTATTCATGCGGCAATCGTTGCTCAGAGTGGGTTGGAGAGGGTAGTGGCATGTCTACACACACTTGTGGATCTCGCTCAATGCCTGAGCATGAATGAGTATTGGTATTATTTCTAATTTATACTTTTTATGTTTATTACTTTGTGAATTGTGTTAAATAATGCCTATTTTTTATTTCTCAAAAAAATATTTTTTTCAATTAAATTAACATATATATTGTTTGTAATTAAAGACATGCAAGGAGGGTCAAAAGTCCAATGCTCCTCACTTATTCAGATACATGCACACGAAAGGTCATGATTATCTAACTATTGTTGATCAGAGATCTCGTGCATCAAATATAAGTTACAGTAAAATAAAATTACTTCTCTCTTTTATTTTTTTTGAAGATTAATTAAAATACTTATTTTTACTCATTTTTATCCGTATGTGGACCTGGTGTGGTTGGTGTGAAATGTTGGATAGGTTGCCATATTATTGGGATATGCTGTATTTTGGTAGAGATCTCCGTACAAAGAAGACTCTGCCCGTTTTTTGTTAAATCCTGGGTCTTGGAGAAAAGGATTCAATGAAGTGGTGTCGGGTTACTCGACATCCATGAATATTCGGCAAGTTGATAGGTTGTCAAAGGACCCACGAGGAACATGTAAGAAAATATAATTCAAAGATTTAGTTTATACTCCTCTCTTTATTTTTGTTGAAGATAAATTAAAATACATATTTTATATGTTTATTAGGCGAGATATAAGGAAATGTTAGCTTCTACGACTCAAGCTTATTCCCAGTCTACTTCAGATTCATGTGATGGTGTAATAGGTAGATCTCATTCATCAGTTCCATTGGTTGATACGAATTAGATTTGGTAAGAGGCTGTTGATGGCATGGAGAAGATGCCCATCTATAATATCATTTCGTCGACATCATCATTCTACTTGCATAGACGACCAAATTATGAAGCTCTATCTTAAAGACCAATTTAGAATTTATTCTCGACAATGGAGGACTTTTAGGATGCGATGCAAAATGCGATACAATATCAATTTGTCGATACCGAGTGATGTATGATCGACTATGAGGAGGATAGGGATGAGTTGCATTTACATTTTGACTGGCTTACAAAGCAATGTCAGGAAGGTGGACTACAATTCAACCTTAATGATCTATCTTGGATTGTTCGGCTTAATGCTCCAGCTATAGCATCTACTCTAGAACCTACAGCAACACCTGTAGAAACTACATCAGGATTAGTAGCAGTAGTCAGCTCTACCCCAGTATATGACATCTCACCATACAGACCAGATACATCTCAGCATCAAGATGATGACACTAGGTTGGATGATCGAGTGTATTACACACTTTTTTTATGTCTTATACTAGGATTTGGGAATTCATGTTTTTATTTTCTCGACTTATTTATTATATATATGCAGTATATATATTACTTTGCTTGTTTTAAAATATGTTGTACTCTCTTTATATAATATGCATTCATTATTTTACTTTTCTTTTGTTTCATAATCTTAATATATATATTTAAAAGTAAGATATCAAACTCAAAATGGCAAAAAAATATTTAAAAATTAATTTGCCGACTGAATTACGACCAAAACCTGACCAAAATTTTTTAATATCATTGGTCGATTAATGGTCTCCAATTGGTCAGTATTTTCCGACAAAGTGGAGACCATTTACGGACCAATAATTCTAAAAAATCTTGGTTGGGTTTTGGTCACAATTTGGTTGGTGATTACCGACCATTTGGAGATTATTTACCGACCAAAATATTTTGGTCTGTAAATGGTCGGAAAATAGTCAGTAATAGTTTGTCGGTAAATGATCGGAAAATGGACGGTAAATTACCGACCATTTGATTTTTTATCGGTGAAATAACTACCAACGACAAAAATTGCGACTAAATAATTTGTTTACTGGACAAAAATTGCGACTAAATAATTTGTTTACTGAACAAAAATTGCAACTAAATGATCGGCAATGAGTTTACCAACCAAAAAATTTTGTTTACTAAACAAAATATTGGTCGGTAATTCACTGATTTTCAGTAGTGAATATTTACAAATGGAAGCAAGGAATCATTGAACAATTTAAGTAAGTTCCTTATAGGTTATGAACTCCATATGGGGCAACAAGTCAAAAAAAGGAAGATCCATTCTTTATGTCTTCTACTACTCCAATGGAAGCCATAAAAAAGAGTGAAGGCCAGAACATGTTTTCAACAAAAATATGATATATTATCGATTGTGACTTTGTGAGAATGCTAAAACTTATTGTTAATTAACATGATCTAAAAACCTTATTCAATGATTACCTCTCATCCAATATACTCCTACAAATATATAGGTTATATAAGTAATAAAATGAACATAAGTCTAGATATCAATCTCATATAGATTATGTTGGTAATTCAATCAGCATACAAGTAAATTAATATTTGCTCAAGTTGAGTAGATAAACTTAGATTTTTGGAATGATACTTAGACTCTAAGATTTACCCACATCCTTTTTCATTATTATTTGGTATGCCAAATAACAAATAATACTAACTATTTGGTATTATTGTTACATTTTTTTGCTTTAAAGATTACTTTATTTGTAATGATTTTAGAAAAAAAACTAATATTTAAAAGATTTTGATGTATAGTTATGAAATCAAGAATTTTTGGTGTGAAATTTATGGCTTGGTAGAGTTTGTGACTAGATGGGGAGTAAAAGTAATGTAAGTCATAATATTTGACATGCTACAACTTGATTACACCTTTAACAACTAATAGATTAGTATTGAGATCTATCCTTAGCCAAAACACTACACACAAAATCTTTGTATGTCATAACTCTACCACATTATTGATATAATTTTTTTACTATGCATTATATTTTAATGGATGTGAATATTTCTTGGAGTCACAACCAAACTAGCTCAAAATAACTTAATGATTATGATATTAATTTCATGTCATGGAAACCACAGAGCCCACAGGTACTAAAAGTCATGGCAACCTCTAGATGTCATGACTTTTCCTTTACCAAACCACAAAATACTTTAATCAAAACAATGACATTAATCTAGTATTATGATTTTTGACTACAAAATTTTATATAGAATCAAACTCAAAACATGCCTAACACAAGTGACTTAACTATTGGCTCAAGAGATAAACCAAAACTATGATCATTCTTTAATATCATGACTTTGGGGTACAAAAGTGAAATGCACAAGTGAAAGCCCACATTTAGTGTCATGACTTAGTGTTACAAAAGTTAAATGCATAAGCCATGACCATTATCCAATGCTGAAATTTTGTATTACAATGACAAAAAGTTATGTTATCCCAACATCACAATTATCAATTAGAGGAAAAGGACTCTATGGTACATAAACAAAAGTTGTGGCTTGTTCCTAGTGCCAATACTTTGTAGTACATAAAAAAAAAGGCCAAATTTTTAACTTTCATTAAGCACTATGTTTCCCTATTAAAAAAATGATGCCATATGTCAGGTATATAAGATAAATCCTAGAATCCATGACATACTTTATGAGAGGTGCAAGGAAGAAGACTTAAAGAGGCTCACAACTCATTTTTTGGCGCAATCCATGAGCAGCAGGATGATACAAGAAACATGCATAAATACTAGGAGCTAGGCATGTTTCCAACATTCTCATATGGAAAAATCCAAGTGAAATTGAACAAGCTTTAAGTGCTTTAGGTTTTAAAACCAAAATTTTCTTTTGGGCTGAAATTGGGTATCTGAATTCATATGAGATAAATTTCAATTTATCTTATATTGTTATTCACCTCAATTTTAGGCTAAAAAAAGAATGTAAGGATGATTTGATGTATCTATATGTGATACGTGCTTATTTTAATTCTTTAATGTGATATTTTGTTATGAATTTGTTATGTTATGGAAGGCTTGATAGTTAAATTGAACTAAAAACTAGGGTTTTGGCTATTGATGGATTCATATGTGATTGGAGTGGGGATAGTGACATATAAGTTATGAAACATACTCCTGTGTATGGTAGGAAGGAAGTGACAACCATTCCATCCATAATGCATGAGATAATATCATATGACAAAATCCAAAATTAAGGTATGTTTAATTATTATGAGTATGATACACATGAAGTAAAAAGTATACAATATTTTTTAGCCCAATTCATTATGCATGTCATAAACAAATTGACCCTCAATTGATGTTGTTTGATAAATTAAATATTTCTCCAAGAATTTTACCTTTTGTATGAGAGTCATCTATCATAGTTGGGGATGCTGATAGGCAAGCCATGTGTTAGATATGTTTGAAGGTAATTTATATGCTAATGATAGCTTATGAGTTAGTTTCGAGCATATGGTTTTCAATAGTGAAACACAATGAAAAATATATTACTTGTATGAGTATGGTATTAACAAAGAAAAAATACAAATACTTTTATTTACCACATTAATTCTTATCAAGAAAAATAATAAATATCAAAAAATTAGACTGTATATTTGTAGCAACCATTAAGGATAGTTAATGAGTTGCCTAAAAGTTGAAGACCTTTAATTTGTTGTCTCAATGTTAAAATACTAAAGGGGTAACTATAAGGTGACAATCATTAGGAAGGGCTCAGTAGATGATAATCATATTGTATCATGGTAGGGCAAGATATTATTCACAATTATTATGTTTTCATTCTATGATTGAGCATAATCAAAACAAGGCAATGTATAAATTATATCACATATAAAAATATGAACCATCTCTAGAATCTAAGATTTATGATTTGAATTATATCTATCATGCCTAGTATAGTAGTTATTAATTATAACTGACTGATTAAGCTTTGAGTTCAATCCTTGTGAGATTAATATTTGGACTAAAAGTCAACTTTATTACTTATATGACTCGTGTACTTGTGTAATAATATTGAATATGAGATCCTCGACCAACTCACTTTTGGGATGCACCTAACCATAAAATAGAGGGTTTTACTACTTTATATGGGCAAAAATGATAGTACCTTTACTTTAAAAAACTTAACTGGATTCACTTACCAAGTAGGAAAAGAGGGATTGGGAAAAGAAGGATCACTTACCTAGTAAAATGTTTTTAGCTAGTTTACAATTAGCCTATTGCTAACCTTTCTCCCTCTACTGTTCTTCTTCAAGTGGGGCTTCTTCCTTCAAATAATCAAAAGAATTGTTATAGCTTTTTGAAGAAGTGGCTTCCAATTTTATTGCCCTTCCTTTCATACCAATCTGCTAGAAAAATTCCATAAGTTAGCTATTTTCTAGATAGAGGTCTGACCTTGGGTTTTGTTTATTTTCAAGCTCACTAGATTGATCTCATGCATTCGTTCGATTAATCACAAGCCCTTGCATTCACATGTTGGTTATTTCCCACTAGACATCTCGGGTTCTAGTGAAAGTGAAGGGTCAGACCTTCTCGACTAGATAACTTGATCTATCTCTTCTCTCATTCCAGACATACCTTGTATCTCTTTCCTTTTCACATTTCATTGACCTAGCTTGACTTGAGAGAGGATGGAATGGTTAATGAGACTTTCTTTGAAACCAACTACCTATTCTCTATAATATGTATTTATTGATTCACTAACCCTACATTTCCTGAGCTTCCTCTATTAGTATTTGAGGTAGTGTAGCTCTCGGAGCTTGCTTTGCCTACGTCATATATCTATGTTCTTTATTCTCTTATAATTATTTTCACCTTATCGTGGATTAATTTCTTATTTCTTATGAACTGCCTTACCTGTCTTTGAAGAATACTTCTAACCTTCTTGACCTTCCTTCTCCGGACACTAGGGACTACTAACAACATTTTCACATTGACTCTTTCTATATATGTATATCTATCTTTCTTGGCTCACTACCAATTTTTAAAGAAGATAATCTATAGTTGAACCACTTTTCGTGCTATCTTAGCTAAACCAATAACTCATGATAAAAGAAACTTCTATTCCTCTTTCTGAATCAACTTATGCTGAATCTTGACTTATCTTAGGAACATTGATTTGAACTCGAGTACCAACAAGTACAGTAAGAAAGGTTAGTTTCACTTTTATGCTACTAAACATGCTTTGCTAACATGCTAACAAGACCTCATTCTAAACTTTCTCTTTCTTCATCTTCCTTCACTGCCTTTGATGAAGTACTTCACGATCAAATAGAATATGAATCTTTTCACTATGCTATTTAATCCACCTTGTAGGATCTTTACCTCAAACAAGTGAGAAAATATATCATGACTGAATGACAGGACTCAACTAGAAGCTTCATGGGCTCGCTTTCATCCATCTTCATTTTGCAGCTTGCTTAGCTTCGTTGCCTCAAAAAGAGAAGATTTTCTTTCCTTCAGTGAAAAGAAGTCAAATCAAGAAATACACTTTTCTTCTTGTTCCATGAGCTATGCTACCTATTTCATATCCTTCACTTTGGTATTGATCTTTCTTTTTCTTGCAAGCAGTTTATCTTGATTCATTTTCAAGCGGTAAGATTTGGAACACCTTTTTCTAGTTAGCTCATCACTGGGATCAAAACTAAGCAGCCGATTATTCCTTTCACTCCTCACTTAGTTAAGAAACTGCCTCATTCCAGAACTCGATCAAGAATTTTCACTTCATTTTCAAGTGGAATTGAACAAAATGGGCTAAAAGCAACCTTTGTCAATGCCTAGGATGGATGGTTCCTACCATCTCTTACCCAAGGAAGCAGAATAATAAGGGTCCGAAGAAAGAAATTTCCTTCACTAAAGCATTAAACGAGATTCCCCACCTTCCTCTCTGATTCCTTTGTATGATCTTTCTCAACTTTCACTCTATTTGATTGAGAGTTTCTTCTTTCTCTTTAACTTCGATAAGAATAGCTTCATAAAAGGACTACCTTCGCTTACATTAACCTTTTTATCATGATTAAATAAATGTTTATGCTCACAAATTGGAGTGAGATTTTTGTGGGTACAATTACAATTACATTGCCTACTTCTCTGCCACTATGCTTCTAGACTGCTTGAAAGTGGGAAAGAAGCAAGTTGTGTGTGACTACTTAGACTGCTACAGAACTACTTGAGACTGAGATTGAAATTACTTTGCTTTCGGCTTCTTCTTTTCTCACGAATGACTAGGAATGGACATGACCTGAACAAAGGATCTTCCCCAGCAAATACCAGTAGTTTAAGCTCTCGAAGTCTGATATTATAGAAAAATTTTACATTATAGGGCACACAATCCATTTTTTCACTTTCCTATAGAATATAATTCAAGGGCTGGGTTTATGACATAACACAAAAAGAATCAAAATGAATAAGATTGAATTGATATTTGACCTTGCCGTCAAGAACTACTATTCAAGTTTAGGAAGAATAGAATCATGCCTTTTATTCAGTTAAAATGTGAAAGTCAAAACTAAATATGAATGCTAAAGCTCTTTTTCTCGTGCACAAGATTCAAAGAGGGCAAACAAGAAAAGGGGATAGTGTTTGGGTTATGTATAATGATGATTTGCAAAGTCCAGGTTTGCATCAGATGCCTACAAGACAAGGCCCAAGTAATTATGTAAAAGGAGAAGATATCAAAGCACCATGCCTCTTTATATTGAATGCTGCCAAGGAATGAGAATCCCCTGTCTCAGAATCACAACACCATTGACTCCCTTTTGTATAGCAAAAAATCTGAGACATATCACCCTATATTTGAAGATACTGTCCATGCCAAATAAAGACCAAAGTGGGACTATTCCTCAGCGTGATAGTTGAAACAACTAGGTGCAGCTTTGAAAATTCTTGTTTGGTACTGCAATGGCATAACACCATCTACAAGTAGAATCTCGATACATGAATTGTACTTAACACTGACCAAATTCTAATGCACACATTTTACTTGATCACAAAGTTGGAAATGCATACAAAAATAAACTAGAAGAGATGATCAAAGATAAAAGCAGAGACTCATTTAGACAAGTCACTTCACTTCGTCATATGAGAACGTAAGACTGATGAACCTGACCCTAGAATGACTCTCACTTTCAACTTGCACCTTCATCTTTAGCTAAAACCTTCATCTTTAACTTGAACCAAAATGCAAGATCCATTCAACTTGCACTCTCAAATAAAAAAGTAAAAGCAAGGAAGGTTCACTGAACAAAGACCAACTGACCAAAGACACATAAAGATCCAGTTTACAATCTGTTTATCACTTAAAACAATCCTGAAGCGGCTCGATAATGTATTATTCTAGTGGTTAGTGAGGAGAAAGTATGAATACCTCTTCTCTAACTATACTGACTTTCCGGCAAAGTAATGGAGATAGAGTGCCTAACCACAAGCACCAACACTACTAGAATAACACTGAAAACTAAAAATCATAATGATACTCACCTATACCACTTTTGGATCTACAACTATCCTCCCAGGAATGGGTATATTTATCAAGGTAAGTCAATCCTTATTTCTAGTTAGTAGGATAGAGCTTTAAGCAAGTCAATGCCAAGCATTTTCGAAACAATCTCTTTAAAAGTGCGGATGCAATCAGTGATGGCGCAGAGGGACAAACACTTTTGTGGAGTTACTCTCGTGAAAGGCAAGAAATGCAAGGTTGATTGATGCTCTTTAGGCTACACCGATTGAATGACAATAATTGAATTTTTTTGTTTTGTTCAAAAATAGCATTGCCCACCCTAACCGAGCCATGATAACCAATGTACCACACACATTGGCCAAAGTCTCAATCACAAAAAAGGTCAACTAGACCGGAGCTGAATCTACACACGGCATGAACCTCTGTATTTTTTGGGTATAATAAGCAAAATGGTAGTTGAACCGAAGATGTGTTTTTTCAGTAATTAACACTTGCATTCTATTTTTTTCTCACCATAGTTCGGTCCCTTTTCAAAGAAAGAGCCCTACTTTTGGCCCTTGGAAAAAATGAGAATTGAGAAGGATTCTTATCAAAAGTATCATATAACATGAGTGGTGATAATGGGAAGATAGCCTCTTTGCGGAAAGATAGAATCATTTGGAAATAATTGAAAAAGAAGCTTTTTACTTTTTTGTTTCAACTAAGAAATCTTATTTAGAACAACCATATAGTACTACCTTTCTTCTCGACCACTTATTATTTTTAATCAGCCTAATCTATGCCCAACCTTGTCTCAATGATAAAAAAAACTTGGTCATGACCCTTGGCATGACATAGTTAGGATTGAATGACGAAGAAAATCATTATTACCTACACCTCTTACATTCCATAGTAACATCATCATCTAAATCCAAATATGTGGAAACACTAGAGGCCATTCTTGGACTGAATTCCATCAATGATTCCATCTGAGCCCAGATCTAGTTGCAACATTATCTTTTTCTCCCAAGGTGGAAAACTCACTAATTCATTCAACACATGGTGATTAAGTCTCTTTGACCAAATAGAGTGGATCCAACATATTAGTTTATCTGCTTGTTGATCTTTAATCACTAGGGCCAGGTAGAACATTGGTGGGGCCATACAAAACCGCCTCACTACGAAGGTAGAAGACCCTAGAGGGAGGTTTGGTATCAAAAAAGGCAGCATGAGCCAGCATGGAGAAGGCGGGAGGCTTTAAGGGGTTGTTAAAAAAATTGTTCATTAAAATTAATCGAGGTTTATTGTAGGTAGAACTTGGCTTTGTTTTTAAAATGAGAGATAATTAGAATGGAGAATAAGAATTTTGAAGAACAGAAAGATTAGGTTAGGAAGACTACTTGGATATGCTACCTGCATCCACCTCATGTAAGTTTTCATCCAACTTGTCTTCATCAACTACCATTTGCTCAGCTCTATCAACTTTGTCAATGCCACGTGTATGGTCCATATTCTGATTATGACTATTAGTCTACATATGGTCACCTCATTCTTCAAATACATGGGATCAACTTCCAACTTCCAAAATAGAAAAGTGAGAAGGATTGAACTAGCCTGCTTCACCATATGACTTGGGGAAGGAACATTCGATATTAGCTGGCCTACTCTCATTATCTTTTATCTGCAATCTTGGCTTGGGTTGCTCTGACTTGACCCTAGCTCATTCAATGGATTTTTTTTATAGATTCAAGGAAGGGGTATATTATGGGGCTTTGAAACAGGGCTAGAAAATTACAAAACATTCAGAGATGGGATGAAAGTAATTGCTTGATCTGGATATAACTACTTTATCACACATCCTAGAATCAAGCAGTTTAGTTTGACTATAAAGCCTCAATTCTTTCATTCAGGACATGTGGAAGTAGAATATGGATCTATTTAAGTTGGTTGATCAATCCATCATTTCTTTTACACCAGACAACTTAGAATATATTGGATTGGAAGGAGGATGAGGAATGAACAAAAGGGTTTGACTGCTGGTATCTCAATTAGCATGCATTAGTAGAAAATGGAACTATTGAATCATGCTCACTTTCTCGGTATGATAAGAATTGCTTAATCGACATTTCTTTCCTTCTCTAAGTCGACCCCCTAAAAGGTAGTGGTAGGAGATGAAAAACAAAAGACCATCCCTTATTAACTTGTGTTTGATTAGCCCGAGGCTAGTTGAGAAAAAATTTCATCAATTGATTTAACGGTAGATAAAGTCAATGAAGCTGAGAGGGATAGATCTATCTAATATGGACCAATAATGGAGGGTCCTTGGCAACTACTTATCTCTCTTCCTCGCATTCTATTCATGACCTGATGACTCTCCTATTTCGAGGAGGGAATCACTTGTAAGAAAGAAGTCTTCTCCAGCATTGAAGTGCCTAATCTGATCTCTAAAAGTGTATAGTAAGCTATATCTAGCAGCTCCACTCATTCACAATGCCTGTAAGGATCATGGTGGTAGATCTAGAACTAGCTGACCAATCCCAACTTACCGCAACACTCTCTTACCTAGGTGCCACTCAAAGTGGTCCAGTTCACCTCGGGCACTTCTATAAATTTGGTTGATTCAATCATGTATTAAAGAGAGCTATAAGTAGGCTATTTGCTATTGCTATAAGTGCTGCTCACTTTTATACGACTTGGCTTTGCTATCTCTTATGTATTGTGGTTGACCTATAAAGTAGTCTTCCTGCCATACCAAAATGCATATTATCTAGTGCTAGAAGCTTTGCCAGAAGCAAGCAAGACAATGGGGCTTTGCTTCATAGACAATGCTTAAATCGTACTTGACTTACAAGCTCGTGTTGTATTTGCTCCTCTCTCTCTAAAAGAACATATGCACTCCACTCATTGTCTAATATATGAGCGAGTGATCAACTTTCTCACCCTACTATTTTATTTTTGCTTTACTCGGTTTGGGGAATTGATTGATTGGATACCCGAGAACCATAATCTTTACTAGGAACAACTTCTATGACAATAGATAGAGGTCAAGTTTGTTTGGCATCTATGGCCCCTACCCTCCAAATAGTATGGAAGCCTTTCTGCTTGTACTGCTCACACTCCTAGATCTTCATGGCACCTCCTTTACCAAAGTGTGAGCAGCTCCCAACTCCAAAAAGCAAGGCCTCGGCTTTCAACAACACAAAAATAAGGCAACAATGGTTGCATTTGATCAATCTTAGGTGCAAGACAATCCCTTCACCTCTTAGAAGTGAGAAAGTGAACATCAAGTATAATAATAATATATTATCAGCTTCATAGCTCCAACATAAACAAGGGGCAAGCCAAAACTTGCTTAAGAAATGAGTTCATTCTTCTTATTCTTATTAAAAAAGGAAAGAAAGGGGAGTAGGGAATCACAAGAATTGATCAGTCCTATATTGAATTGCATGGGGTGGAAAAGATAGGTTATTAAATTTCTGGATTAGTAGGAGGAAGGGCGGCCCCACCTGAAACAATGGTGTACGTGCATAAATAAAGAGGTTGGTTATGGCCTTGACTTGTCCTTCCCATCTATCTTGACTAGGAAGGTGAGTATGGTAGGAAGGAGGCCTTATTTATTTGGATGGAGTGATCCCTTCGATTTAGTCCAGGCTTCCCAGACTCATAACAGATGGCTACAAATAATCAAATAAAAAGGTTAGTAGTCTTTGCCATTGTAGGTCATTCTCCTTCCACTGAGATGACCCATTTTCTTTTATTGTTCACTATGGCATAAAAGAATGTCTCAAAAAGAGAGTGGCACCTAGCCACTGAGAGCGTCTGTTGTCTTTGTAGAGGAACAATACAATCTTGGACTGGCCTTCTTCACATGACCTAAAATGAAAAAGAAGTCTGTGCTACTACAAGGCCTCTAAACTCCTCCCTCAAGACACTATTGTGTTTCCCAAAGAGACTGGGTAGCCCATCTCTAAGACTTGCTTGCTCTTTATGGAGTTTCCCATGGCTCATCGAGTGCCATCCATAGAAAGAAATGCCCTCCACTAGAGCACTATTGGCCATTAACCACTTGCTCGCCAGTCGCTTGGGCTCCATGTTTCAAGTTCGTTATCCTAACTATTTTTTCTGCTCTACTGGGAGCCACTTTTGGCTTGCTTCTCGGGTGGCTCTAGTGTTGGCTTGCTTCTTTTTCTTCTTAAGAAAAGCTACACAAGCCAGTGTGGTGCGACTAAGCTAGAATGGGCTCAGTAGTAGGACTATGTTTCCAGGCACAGACATAAAAGCATGATGTTTTCCATAAATCTCACCACACTAACCATAGTAAACTCCTTCTCGTTGTCCAAAAATAAAGATCTGATTTAAATGACTAGGTATAGCATAACATTTGATTCTAAAGTAAGGTACAACCTAACTATGAGGTACATCAGCATATGTGACAATAAGATACATATTTGTTTTGGATGGTACAACAACTCTGTTGTCCACTTCTAATAAACATGATTCACCTAATTTTAGATCATCTTCTAGAATTGTATAACTGTCAAAAGTGAGTGACTCTTCATCAGAACTATTATAGTCTGATGAAAAAAACAAAAAAAACTATTATCGTCTAAATACTCATAAGTCCAATACCATTGATTTCCAATAGCTTTGATAGTAATGCTAGGATCTATGACTACCTTGTCTGATGAACAATCCTTTGTGGGATTGGATTTTTTTTGAGAGTGGAAATGCCATAAAGTGCTAACCGAGATCCGTAATATGAAAACCAAATGAGAATGAGGAAGAAAAATAATTGTGATGTAAGTACATTTCAAGGAAATAGTGACGTAGGCCAGAGAATAAAATATTCATTGTAGAAACTAAGCTCAGTCAAATATGGGAGTTCCTTAATACAGATAATAATACTAGCCATCCTATTGTGACTTTTTTCTCTTTTATACAATAGGGAACCCTTATTTATAACTAACTCTTTGAGTCTAGCTCTAAGCTCCACCTTTCACATACTCTCTTAGATCATCTGAACCATTAATAAGTTAAGTTAGGAGAATTCATGATATAGATAATTCCATCACTACTCAGCTACTTGGGACATTAAAGAATACTGTCCATCATCAAAACTAAAAGAAAAGAAAGAATTTGTTGAGCTTTTGAGTTGGCTTGAAATGTACACACAAGAGTGCAGGTGTGATAGAATTTATAGAAGCCAAGCAGCATCAAGACGAGTTTGTTGATTACTTTCTCAGCATATGGAGAAATATTTCCCTCTTTTATGAGCAATAGTTATTCAAGGCACAACATCTTCAGATATGCATCAATTTTTTTAAATAGGAGTTGTTTTAGGTCTTGGTTTCTCAAACAATCAATACTTTTGATTTGGAAGCCCAACCCATATTTTTAGAAAGAAGGAAGAAGCAAAGGGCATGAAAGAATAGGAAGAAGTAGGGATGGTTTAAAAAGTAGTTGTCACTTAAGATGTTGAGAAAATCATTACTTATTTTTTATATACATGAAACCAAAAGGGTATAAGATAAGGACAAAGCAAAGCTCTATCTGGCGACGAACGTGCAAATTACTGATAGCAAAGTTCCTAGTCATCGATTAATTCTGCACTCATGTATAATACATTTGACTCAATGATTTTTTGGCTGGCAAGTAAACCCTGAATTGACTCTTATAAAACATAGATTGACATATTGACAAAGAATGGAATAAGCCTAGTGTTAGATTCCTCTTAGGAAATAAATGTGTTTGAATAGCCTATTTATAAGCTCATTAGACCGTGACTCCCAAAAGTTGTAAAATGCATACTTTATCCCAGATACCCCCTTTTAGCCATGTTTATACCCATTTATTAAAATATTCAATTAGTGTGAAGTTTACATATCTACAGGAGGAGTTTCCCTCCAGGGTTAGGAAATTCCCTTTAAACCTACATAGTCTGGCTAGAATTTTTTTTTGGACCAACTATAACCTTCATGCTGTCATAGTCCATGCTTGTTGGTCAGCAATACCCCTTCTCTCACTTAGCTTACAGTAGTATTTGGTGGTGTAGAGTTGTGCTTCATTTTTTTAGAGGGGAAAAACTACTCATTCGCAATCACTTCTTTCAATTTTAATTTTGTATCAGCCATTCATTTTGCAAGCAAGGTTGTGGGGGATTCCTGTAGTGCTATGGTTATAACGAATCCTTATGGTAGGAACCCCAAAAAAAATCATACCATTCTCAAGCTACTCAAGCCTCAAGCATACCCTCTCGAAAGGTGCAGGAGGTGCATATGGAATTCGTCACCACCTATGTTTCATACTTGAAGACCGTTGCTTGCTGTCAGTCATCCTACTTTTTGAGCTAGAACTCTTATTCTTTTCTTTTTTCTGAACTGTACAACATTGAGTCTTCAATGAAAGATTCTCTGAGCTATGCTCATTTTGACTGGCTTTTTAAATCTAGGTTTTATACCGAACATAGACTCCAATTGGTTCACAACATGGTTTTTGAGTCCATCTTTCCTGTTAATGACTTTTTTTCTTCATTTATCACTTAAGTGAAGTTTAAGTTGCCCCAGCTAGCAATTGGGCAAGTTACTAGATTAGATTTATTCTGTTGATACCAATCCTTAATGAATTTACTCAACTTATGACTTATGAAAGATAATATCTATCATTCCCCCTTAAGAGTTTCACTCTCCTTTTTGGGCTAGGTTGGTTCGATTTTATTCAAAGTTGCTAACTACATGGATTATTATCTTTCATGTGGGAAAGTCTACATGCGGAACCTTAAACAATTGATAAACTAGGTGGAGGGGGAGCAACTTTTCCTTCGATATTCACTTCGACTGAGCTATAGTCTTTGGACTTCCTTCCCCCTACTTTGACAAATAATGACACATTGTTGAGTAGTTTATTGCTTTCACACTTCTAGAAGTGAACTATGGTCAAATAGGTTGAGATTTCTCTTGAAGATTGAAAGTGGCTTGCTTCATACTCTAACAGATTGGACTGAAATTGGCATCAAAGTCAAAGCTTCCATTGTTGGAGATGATCATCTTTGGACTTATTCCCATTGAAATTATTATACCATCTGATTTCAAATCACGACTACTCTATTTTACTGTCAATCCACCTTTCCTTTGACTAAGAAACCCTTTACCACTTTTCAATGAAAATAATGGATGATATGGGTAAGACTAGATTTGGTCAAAGAAACATAGGGAGACATCAATTATCCTGGCATCAGTATGCTATCAGCATCATAATGCTGAAGACACTCCAAGTAGTGTGGCATAGTGAAAAGGAAGCCAAATCGTCTCCCTAGTTTCATGTCTTCTCTCACAAAGAGAAGAGCTCAGCAAGCATACTAACTTCATTTCTTAGTGTAGAGATCTCAAACTACCTTTTCTATTTTTATGATAAATAATTGATAAATCTGTATACATATGAATAATGGTTTTGAATGAATTGATGTTATTGCTTTAATTGATAAACCATAACGGATTTGTACTATGAAATATTTTTCTGATAGTAACCCTTTTTTCAAATCTTGGCATGACACTTATCTATAAAAAGAAAGTTTATTCAATATAAACAAAATAAAATGAAAATGAATAAAGCTTAATAAAGCTTAATAAAGCCATTTTTTGGGTTTAGTCAACTATTATAGTGAATCGATTGAAATATTTAAGTTGTCTTATTTCCCTTGTTAGCAATGAATTCGGAATTGGAACTTGGTCTAAACTAATCGCTTCTCTTCTATTAGAGAGACTTTAAAGTCCTTATGAGATTGAGAGTGAGAGTAGGATTTAACTGTGGGAATCAACATCACTTTGACTTTGAGGAAAGACTTTGATTCGAGTTCGAGCATTAATAAGACTAAAGAGTAGCTAGTCCCTCATTTCCCTATGTAGACTAAAAGAGGCTCTATTATCATTCCTTCTTCTCTTGTCTGAGTAGTTCTTTTCTGATAATGAGGAGATATTTTATAGGAAATGGAGTAATCTGCATCCTTGCTATTTTTTACAATAAAAGTGTTGTTAGTTGATTAATTGGGTAGGTTAGCCCTAGGAATACTCATCTTTGCTTTGGGTGTTCGGATATGCCAGACATGAATATTCTTTACTTTGCACCATGGGATAATTTTTGGTCACATTTTGTAAGCTTGGATTGTAAGGACTTTTTTTAAGATTGAGTCACTACCTAGTTATGATGATTCTTAGGCCACTCTATGACTCGGTTTTCTGAGCAGCAAGATGGCCAAGGAAAGAACCACCTTAAAGCAAAGATGCAACTCATTTGACTGCCAATATCGACACCTAAGGCTATAGGAAGTTAGAATGAACAACCAAATCAAGAGGAACAAGGTCAATCTCTATCGAACCACTCTATTTGATTTTTTATCTTTGGCTTTCCACATCGCAATCCAAGCATAATTCATCTTCTATCCCATGCCAAGAAGAAGGCATGAGATATTTGCATGAAGCTAAGAATATTCAGCATGCATTTTCAAATCTACTACTAAGAGCTTCCTCCAAGTATAGACTCCTATTAAATCATAATCTTGGACTGATGAAAGGTCGGCCTTATTCCCAACTATTTCAAACAAAACTATTCAAAATAGTACCTTTATGTTCTTTCTTTCTATTTTTTCTCAACCCATAGGTAACTACTTCATAACATAGTACAAAGTCCAGAAATGGATTTATAGCCTTTCTCTCTATTGAATAATGAACAACATACTAGAGGTAACTCCTTACAGACTCACAATAATTACTGAAGTAGAGATGTCAGAACATGGAACTTTTGTAGACACCCCATCTTAGCATAAAGACAAGTAACCATCATCATATCTCGAGGTATCTTCTAGATATTCCAAAGATAATCGGTACTTAACCTTATACTTCTGCTTGGGTGGCCGTGAATGAAATTACTTCTAAAGATTGAGATCGGGCTTTCAATGTAGTAGAGATTAGGGGGGAAACAATCCTTCCTCTTTTATCTTTGATATCAGTGCAAGGATCCATTAGTTTCTTTTCACACTCCTAGAGTAAAGTGAAAAAACTATATGATGGGGTAGAGACTTCATAAATCATAAATGGTTGGGCCTCTTATATCTGCATATGAAGGAAGTGTAACATAGCATCTTGAGTTCGTGATGTGAGAGCTTTTAAGTTCATGAGTTCTCAAACTTTTATGCTTTAGCTTATCCACATGGCAAAGTTTATAGCTTACTAATCAGCTCGATCTTTATCGTAATCATTTGTTGGTTGCATTGATCGACGACTTGGCTTGCAACATAAAATATGGAACAACTGATTGATGAATTTATATCTTTCCATCAATCATCAATAAAGCTTGAAGAATAAGAGTTGATTCAATAGCTATGGTTAAGCCTTTATACTCTTCCTACTGTCAAGCTACTATAGGCTAAGACCCTTTCATGACCATCTATTTAGCATCCTAACCCAAAGAATCCCATCGTGGGTGAAAGTGCAATCACAACTATAGAATATCATGCTTCACATGCATTATGCCTTTCCTTATGACTTTCATGAGTTAAGAAGAGAATCATGACTTCAAATGCAAGGCAACTATCCTACTCTTCAGATTATTCAATGGTAGCATATGAAAGAGAGGGTATTAGCTGAGTGAAACTATCCATACCTCACTCATTCTGAATGAAGTTTCCAATAGTTTGGATAGGAACGTACTTACATACCTTTTTATAATAGCTATAAATCAAAGAGTTCTCCTAGTTAAAAGAGATTCAGTCAAGGGAAGATCACTTTTAGCCTTCTGTTTCTATGTGGGTGCTTATTGCCACTTTATGTGTTAGTAAGCTAGTTTTATATCAATGCAAAAGGTTGTTTGCTTGTCATGCTGGTCATCTTTGCCTAGTCTCCTTTTACTAGTAGCAGCCCAACCGTAGATCCAACTTTGATTAGCATATCATGCTTATTGATTAGGGTGAATAAGTCTACAATCAAAGTGGATACTTGTTCTTGATGGTTAGGTTACCTTCTTGACTGACTGATAATCAAAAGGCTTCCACTTCTTATGGAAGGAAGATGGGCTACCCCTTGCAAGATAGGGAAAAACTTCTTTGGAGGTTGGAATCTTTTTAAAAAGATCAAGAGGCATCAACGAGTTCATGAGAATCTTTTGAATGCTGGTTGGGGGCCTTCTCCTAGCCTCAGTCTAAATTTAAGGGGTTGGGCTCTCGGCTCCAACTTGAACTTGTGGTAGACTTCCTAGGATGTACTTGACAACTCACTCATGGGTCATGATATCATATTCCAAAATACCTCAAGTACTTGCTGGTAAAGAAGCCATTTTATTCTTGTATCCGCTCTTCTCTTAGCATGAACATGAATGTCATCGTCTTTCTTTTTCATAGATCCTCCCACCCAAAACCCCTCTTAAAACCATCAAGCCCTCTTGAATTAGTTTGACTAGAGAAGCTTTCAGCATACACTCAGGAGAAGCTTTCAGCATATACTCAGGTACAAATCTTTCACTCATTGAGAAGTTAAAACATGTGACTAGATCATCCTGAAGATGGAAGCGACGAAAAGAAAGGGCATTTAGAAGTGTTGCTAACTTAACATTTAGGCTTAGGCATAACAAAGATTTCACTATCTTTTCACACTTAGGCACACAACAAGCTATTGGTAATGATTCTACTATGGTGCCACAAATTTGCAAGCTAATCCTAAGTAATCATTGTTGTTCATTGGATTCCTTAGGAACTACTTCATTAGGATTGGGGAATTGCTGCAATTCTACCTGAACAGTCTGGATTCTCTCATCGAGAGTCACTTTGAAAGTCTTACCTAAACTTTTTTGACTGCATAAAATCAAGCCTATAAAACAAAAAACTACTATCATTTATTCATTATAGATTAAGATCTACTTCAAACTCAATATTAATGCACAAAAAGATAGAGCCTAGATTTTAGCCTCATTATTCTTAGATATTTTTGTAATGGAACTCAATCTCATTTAGATTTCTCTCTTTCAGCAAATGAATGAGAAGTAGTTTAGAAAAGGACTTTTGAATCAGATGCACTCGCCTAGCAAGAAAGGCCATGACCTTGCCAACCAAGTCAAAAGAAAAGAAGAAAACTTCATATTTCGGTAATTCTTTAAGAGTCATATTTAACTTTGAATGTTATGAATAAGTTTAAAATCAAGAGTCCCTCGAACTTGGAAAGTCATAGTTAAAATGGCTAACCCAATAGAAGATTTTGTAGCTACCACCATTGGAACCAATGAAGCAAATGATTGACCCATCATATCATCCAAAGAAATGAAAAATACCAAAAAGTTAGAATTCACAGCTAATAACATGGATTCAATTGGCATTGACTTAATATGTATATTTCATCTATTAATTTGGATTCCCCTAATACCTAAAATAGAGATGATTAGAGAAAATGTGAAATATTTCATAGGATCCATTTCGGGAATAAAAGAAATTCAAATGTTATAATTCAAGTATGCTTTGTGAAAGTCCCCTAAAAGTACATAAATTTACATAATAAGAAAGAAATAATAGAATATGCTTATTTCGAATAACTCTAACTACATGAGGGAATGCTCTACCCAATGCCATTTATTTGGTTCTCATTTAGATACCGATCCAAGGTTCGCTCAGACAGAATGAGCACCATCAATATGGGCGTAGAAATAGGAATCCTCGTATGTGATGTCTTTTTAACAGGATTACATTGCTATCATAATCATATACAACCAATGCTGCTTCTATCTTCTTTTCTAGCAGCATGACCATTTTTAGTATGCCCATGAATTATGCTAAGTGCCTTAGTTCATTTCAACTGATGAAATAGTCATGAAGTTCACCCAAACATCATCGATGGTCCATGGTCTAGACGTGGAACTTTGGGTGGGACTAGTTCCTCTTGGGGAATTCCATGTTTTCAGGATGAACTTGAGATGGAAATTCAAAGGAAGGGGAGGGGAAATTCAATGAAAGTTACAAAAGCCAACTTTAAAGTGGAGGATTAAAAAAACAAAATAGAAGAGAGTCCCGTCAAAAGCACTATGTAGACACATATTGGCATGAAAAATATCTATTGAAAAGTTTTTTTTTTAAAATAAAATGTAGGAGGTGGCCCCCTAAAAAAGTGAAAGAAAAAGTCCTACTTTCATTCTAGCTGTTAAAAAATGCCAGTCCCCGAGTTTGCTTGGTACTTGTTCTATTGGACTCGGTGTATAGAATAAAAAGCATATATGAGATTCAATCATAAACCACTTTGCCTCGGTTGTATGTAAATCCCCTTTCAACCCCTCACCCTCAAGCTCAATTAGAAAAGAAGGGCCTACAAATAGCCAATAAATCACTTAAAATAAACCTATTTAATAATGAAACATGGCATTCTAATTACATTCTAGTGAGTTCAGGGTGGTAAAGTAAAGATAGAGATATTAAAATTTAGGATGGTTACATACTCATTTAGCTTTTATTTCCTCTTCTTCCATAAAGACAAAATCCCTTCCAGATAAACCAGATAAAAATTTGCTATAGATGATTGATGTTTGGTTTGATTGGTTAATGCTAGATGATGTAATTATCCTAGAAAATAAATAGTTTTATTTTTAGTAGTTTTGATAATATTATCTTATTTTTTTTGTAGAAATTTATATTACATGTCTTATATTTATCTTATGATCATGGTAAATTTATATATATTTTTTTCTCTTCTTTATTTTTAAGCATCACCCTTATAAGAGCAAAACTCCAAGGCTGAGCTAACATCTTGGGGCCTAGAAAATGGAGAAGACCATGTATGAGACAAATTTTCATTATGATAAAGCACATTCTTATCCCTATAATGACATATATTTCATGCTTCAAGGTGACCTAAATTAGTTATACTGTCATGATTACATGCACTATGGACATCTAAAATTTGTGAGCCATGAAGAGATCTCACTCGATATATTGTATATGGCAACTAGATCATCACTTGATGATGCCATTAAAAAGCTTTTATTCGAGACTAAAAAAATGAATGAAAGGGAAGAAGAATATATATAACAACTTGATATTGGTGGGGGAGACACTAACTTGAGTACAATAGAAGAAAATACTACCTTGAAGGTTCCATTGATAAGTATGGAGCTAATCATTCGTGAGCACAAAAATGCTATCTTACAAGTTTTACTAGTTAGTATGGATAACATGGTTGGTGAGGAGGAAAGTGCTTCCACGAAAATCCAATGGTGATTATGGTACAATAGTTAAAGAAGATGAAGTCAAAGTAGTTGAAAATGCCATGAAAATTTTCAATGTCATGACCAAAGCTAAAAAAGCTTTGGTCATGGAATTTCTTCATATCATAGCCCAAACACCTTCATTATCAAGATTGCATATAGAGAATACCATTCAAGTAATTTTCTACCTAGAATCCTTAGTAGATACTAAATAAACAAGGTGAAAGAAAATGAAAGATTACATAAAGAAGATGACAGACTTTAGAAATTAAGGGTGGAAAAGAAGAGTTAATGATCATATAACTATGGATGTTAAATGTAGCACTATTTGGATATTAACCCAAGAAACTATGTGTTTGCTGTTATTTTTATCTGTGTGAGAAAATTTCTTTTTTCATGAACCTCATACCTTGACACTAATCCACCACAAAAACCTTCTTATTTTTAGAATTAGTAGTTTCAAACCAATTGCTAATTTGATTTCACTCAAAAAAAAGCCATGCAAAACCTCCACCACCATGACTTCTCAATTCTCAAATTGGCAAACCTTCATTATCAATACTTCTTGTCTTAAGTTTTGGTAAATCTGTAGTGCAATGACTTCTCATTTATCAATTCATGACAATCCTTCAATTCCATGACTTCTCATAAATAAAAAGTAATGGATGGTAGAGTATATATCAACATACCATCATGAAGTTATAACTCCAAGATATCAAAATCATGTAGAAGATTTGCGTTATAAGCCAAAAAAGAAAAACAAGGTGGAAAATGTGTAGAAAGGAAAATACTAAGTAGTCGAGATCCAATGCCATTGAGGAGTTGCTGAGAGCCATGATACTTATGCTAAATTTTCACACGAAGAAATGCATAATATTAATGAATTTCTTTCCAAAAGAGGTTTTTATTATAGAGTGGGGGTTCAATGAATATATATAGAAAATTTCTATTAAATTTTTGAAAGAAAGATTAGTTTGTGTTTGCACCTATAGAGAAAGAGAAAATGGCTTGGTCATGAAAAAATTTTACACCAATTTGGATAATAGAAATGAGAAGAGATGTTATGTTTATAGATATTGGATATACTTTGATAGGGTGATTTTACATGAATTGCTTGGATTTCTATGAATAAAAGATAAAACATTTTTCAAGCCCTAAAAGAGCGACCCAACTTCAAAGTAATTGCACAATCTTTAATGAATAGAAAAGGAGAACGAATGATGACTTCAAAGAGTGCATATATATTTTTGATGCATGGAGAATTCATGGATATGAGTAAAGTGGGATTATATTTTCTATGCTTCTTTTGCAGACTACACACCATGTATTGACCATTAGACATGAGGGGAATTATACCCTCTCAATTGGTTGTACTTTTGATATGGGTAAAATAATTAAAAAAATCTATTCTCATTTATCAAGAGGGTAAAATTTTTGACCAAATAATTCACTATGCCTTAATTAACTTGCTATACGATACTGAAGGAGTCCTTATGGATGAGAACATATATGAATTGTATCTAAGGATGTTCACCCTAACATTGGATAGCATTAGAAGAGTGTTTGAAAGAGATACAAAAAAGAAGCCAATTCTAGAAGGGAAAGAATCGATTTATTTTGGGCAAGAAGGGCTATCTTTCACTTAAGCTAAAATAAGTATAGAAAAAAAAAGTGAGAAGATATAAAAAGTGAGAAACTCACAGTGAGAATTATACTGATGAGCAAAAAGGTATGATAGGAGAATATATAGTAGGAAGCCAGAGATAGATGAGCATGCCTTATGGAAGAGATACACACTCTCCATATAATAATGAAAATGAATGAAAAAGGTGAGATATACTTTGGAAAATGCAACTCCAATAAAAAAAGTTATTCTCTCTAGCATAGGAAAAAAATTTGAGAACAAAATTTTGAAACTCTTGGTCTTGGAAGGTGAGTTAAAATATGTTAAAGCTATTGTAATAAATAGTTCATAGTCATTTAGAAGGCTCTATAAGTCCATTGTAATGGAATGGATGACAATGGTATCTCACATAGACTAGATATTGGAAAACAACGTGCTCTTCTGAGAGAATTAGTGGATTAAAGAATCATGGAAATATAGTACAAACCAAAAAGACTTGTAATATGCAATATAATCTTTTGAAGGTGTATTTAATTTGATTGGGAGAAGATAAGATATATTATGGAATATGATTATGAAGATATTGGAGTGGGCATCAAGTTTTAAAGGATATTCAAAGAGGCCATCTACTTCATTGCAAGCATTTGAGCACTCTAGATTAACTTTTATCTTTATTGAGTATGATCCTAAAGGAAAATTATTTTGGCAATCACCTTGATTATGTGGATATGTGTAATTTTGTTTTTTTTTCTATGTACTTAAAAGTATTTGGATGTGGTTGTAATAATGTGGGAGTTATGTGACATTATTATAATTTTTTCTTGTAAGTAGGGTATGGATTTCTCTATGATGAATAATGATTTTAGAGTCTAAGTTTGTTTAGTATGCTATATATTGAATAATACTAACTATTTGATATGCTTTTCATATTGTATTTATATGAAAAAAAGTTTTATTTGTACTGATTTCATAAAAAAACTAAAATTTGGAGGATTTTGACAAATAATTATGAAATCAAGAGTTTTTTGGGCTAATTTTTTTGCTTGACATGCTACGACTTGATTATATCTTTGAGTACTTATACCTTTGAGTACTTTTATAAGAAACTCTTCACACATAGCTAAAGTAATTGATGCAGTTGAATTTTATTGATTTTCCTAATTTTATTAGGAAACTTATTTAGAGATTGACTTTTCCTAATTATTTTGATGACTTTCCTAATTTTATTAGGAAACTTATTTAGAAATTAACTTTCCCTAATTATTTCCAAAAAGCATTGTTATGCTTGATTTGGAGGGGGTATTTTTTTTGGATGAATAAAACTACATGCTATTATCTTTTCCAAATTCTCTAGAATTTGTTTGAATCAATAGGGATTTGAAAAGTTACAATTTTGGTATTCTTGTGAATTAACAATTTGCAATTTATCTAATAGTTTCCGCTACATTAGGTGGTAATCGAGGAGGTTCCAGAGATTATGCTGCCTAAAAGAAACTAGCATGTGCACGAGGTGTTTGAGAGGGACATGGAACAAAGACTCTAGAAGATGATTGATGAACGAATGGACCGGGTGGTAGAACAATTGACAGAAAAGATGGCCACAAATGTTGGGTAATCAGAATCATCGTAGGCCGCCCGTGGCTACAAAAATAGATGAAGAAGAGGAAGAGTATGAGGAAGAGGTACCACATAGGTGCCTTAGGGTTGCTACACACAATGATGATCATAGACATCATTAGTATGAGGATGATGAAAGTTTGGAATGAGCACTAAAATACTAGAATTCCATGGTAGCCTGTGCCCAAAAGATTTTTTTGATTCGCTTGCTACTATTGAGAAAATTCTAAATTTCAAGGATGTTTCTAAAATTAAACGTGTGCCCTTGGTGGAAATGAGACTACTTGGTAGGGCTACAGTGTGGTAGCAACAACTAAAGTTGATGCAGTCCAGAATAGGGAAGGAAAAAAATCATTTCCTAGAAAAAAATGAAAAAAAATATATGTGATCCACAAATATGTGATACAACTTTTAAAGGATGACGTACCAACAATTGTAGAATTTTTGTTAGGGCATACATTTGGTAGATGAGTACACCATAGAAATTTACCAATTGATTACTAGGAATGAAATTCAGAAAACAGAGGATTAATTGACATCACGCTATATTGGAGGTCTAAATATCTAGATTCGGGATACTGTCAACATGTTTGATCTGATTTCCATATCTGCTATTGATCAACGAGCTTTGGTGATGGAGAAATAGATGAAACATAGATTTAATACTATCAATGAGGGTTTAGGAGATGGCAACATCAGCGAAGTAAAGAAGACTATAGCCGGTAGTAGTAATATTGATTAGTTTAATAGAACCAGTGGCCTGAAGTATTTTGGGTGTAGAGAGACTAAACATCGGAAGTTTGACTGGAAGAAGATTGCTATGAAAACAATGTTTGTTGACACATATGAATGTGAAAAGGACATACTATAATTTCAAGGTGAATTTGTGAATGATAGAGAAAAGGTAGCTGATGAAGTGCACCTGGAAGGAGATGTGAGGACTATCCTGGTAGTCAGACAATCCTTCTTCATGCCAAAGGCGAGTATAGAGGAACATTGGCTGCGAAGTAATATTTTTCAGTCCATTTGCACCATTAACCACATGGTATGACATTTTATCATTGATGGTGGTAGTTGTGAAAAATTGGTGTCTATTGAGGCGGTAAAAAAATATGATATTCAGACTAAAAATCATCTAAAGACTTATAAGATAGCTTGGCTTAAAAAGGCTGGTTAAGTTGTAGTGTCCAAGTGAGCTTTGGTGGCCTTTTCTGTTGGCATTAAGTTTAAATATAGTGTGTGATATGATGTTGTTGCTATGATTGCTTTTCATTTGCTGTTAGGTAGACCATGGTAGTATGATATAGAGGTGAATCATAAGGGGCAGACAAATACATATAGTTTTTTGTCTAAAGGTGTTTTTTCTTGATCCCTAATAAATAGGTATTGTAGAAAACTAACTTCACAAACATGGATATAGCCATAGCTCTTTTATCCTTCATAGAATTTGACGAGGAGTTAAAAGATACAAAAGTAGGGTACATGTTGGTGGGAAAGGAAGTGACAGAATATAATAGTATACCAAGTGAAGTGATTCCAGTGCTTGATGAATTTAGTGATGTGTTCTCTGAAGAGTTGATAGATGGGTTACATTTCCTATGTGATATTCAACATCACATTGACTTGGAGGCAGGGGAAGCTTTGCCAAATCGACCACACTATAGGATGAGTCCTCAAAAACATGAAGAGTTGCATGTGCAGGTTGAAGAGCTACTATCTAAAGGCCATATTAGGGAAAGCTAAGTCCTTGTGCAATACCATACCTATTAACTCCAAAGAAAGATGAGACGTGACAAATGTGTGTGGATAGTAGGGCCATTAACAAAATTATAATTAGTGAGTCAAGTATTGATTTCCCATTCCTCGGCTTGATGATTTGCTTGACCAAATTAGTGGTTCCACTGTGTTTATTAAGCTAGAATTGAAAAATGGATATAATTAGATTCATGTTAGACTCAGGGATAAATGGAAAACTACATTTAAAACTAGGGAGGGGTTGTATGAGTGTCATGTGATGCCTTTTGGCTTGTCTAATGGCCATAATAATTTCATGCATGTAATGAATCAGTTATTAAGGCCCTTTATTGCCAGATTCATTGTGGTATACCTTGATGATATTCTGATTTATAGTGTTAACAAAGAAGAGCTCTTACACCATGTTCAATTGGTTCTTGAGGTGCTCCGTAGAGAGAAATTTTATGTTGCCACAAAAAAGTGTGTTTATGTCTCTCAAAGTACTATTTTTGGGGTATGTGATTTCAGATGATGGCTTGAAGGTTGATGAGAGAAAGCTACAAGTAGTTAGGGACTGGCCTACACCTATGAATTTAACTAAAGTCAAGAGTTTCCATCGCCTTGCATCATTCTATAGGTGATTTATTGCCAATTTCAATAGCATGATGGCCCTAGTTACAGATTGAATGAAGAGCAAAGCACTTCGCTGGACAGAGAAGGCGGAGACAACTTCTCAGGCAATTAAAAATCATCTTACATCCGTGCCTATTTTAGTGCTGCCAAATTTTTCATATCCCTTTGAGTTACGTATAGATGCTTCTCGGATTGGTATTGGTGCATTGTTGAGTCAGAACTGCAGACCTGTGGCATTATTCAATGAAAAGTTATCTAATTCCAAACACAATTATAATACTTATGATATTAAGTTTTATGCTGTGGTCCAAGCAGTCAAGTATTGGAGACATTATCTATTTAATAGAGAGTTTATCTTGTACACAGATCATGACTCATTGAGACATCTTCATGAGCAAGATAAGGTGTCACAAGCAATGTTTGATGTTAAACATGAGGGTCGTAGAGCCAGGTTTTGAGTCTTTTCATGTTGCTTGATATTGATCCTTACTTTTTTGTAGTTTTGCAAGATGTATAAGCTGGAAAAAAAATAAATTTCTTGTTCCACGAGGGTTTTCTATTTAAAGGGCACCAATTATGAATCGCAAATTTTATCCTTCGCTTGTCGATAATTTAGGAATTACATGGGGAAGGGTATGTTGGCAGAGATAGAACCTTGCAATTGATTCAAAATTCCTATCTCTAGCCTATTTTTCACAGGGACATGAAGAAATATGTGTAGAGTTGCAAAATTTGCCAGGTATCCAAGGGAACAGCAACTAACACAAGGTTGTACATGCCCCTACTAGTTCCTACCCAACCTTGGGTTGACAACAGCATGGGTTTTGTTTTGGGATTGCAATGTATACAACAAGGTAATGAATCTATCTTTGTTGTTGTCAATCAATTTTCTAAGATGATACACTTTATTTCTTGCAAGAAATCTACAGATGTAGTTAATGTGGCCCGACTATTCTTTTCGTGAGGTGTATCGCCTTCATGGGTTGCCAGCATCCATTATTTCTGATAAGGATACCAGATTTTTTAACCACTTTTGGTGTAGCTTGTGAATAATGGTAAATATTCAGCTAAACTTTAGTAGTACCTATGACTCTCAAACTGATGTGCAGGAAGAGGTTTTGAACAAGTCTTTGGTCAATCTTCTCTGATGTTTAGTGGGAAATCATGTGAACTGAGACCAAAAGCTTTGCCAAGCATAATTTTCACATAACCATGCTGTTAACTGGAGCACTGGTTTCAGTCCATTCTAGGTTCTGTATTCTATCCAACCTCAAGGTCCCCTTGACTTGATGACACTACCAAACAAAACAAGGGTCCATCGCAAGGATGATGATTTTATGATAGGTTTGCAGGCTGTTCACATGACTATTTTGACAACTTGTCTGCTACTAACTCTAGATACAAGCAAGACACATATCAGAAACTTAGACATTTGGAGTTCAAAGATGGTGATTAGTGTGGGCAATCTTGACCAAAAATTATTTTTCTACTGGTGAATATAACAAGCTTTCTGCCAAAAAGATTGATCTAGTGGAGGTGCTTAAAATGATCAATCCTAATGCATATCACTTGAAGCTTCCAAGTCATGTTTATACTGCTAATGTGTTTAATGTGAAGTATTTAATTCGTTTCACTAGTGATTCTTTTGATGAAGCAGCTGTGCTAAATTCTTGGTCGAATTTTCTATTAACTAGGGAGAATGATGCAATCTAATTTTTGTTAAATTTCCTAATTTTATTAGTAGACTTATTTAGAGATTAAACTTTTCCTAATTATTTTGATGACTTTCCTAATTTTATTAGAAAACTTATTTAGGGATTGACTTTTTTGTTGACTTTCCTAATTTTATTAGGAAACTTGTTTAGGGTTTGTTGAGGGATTTTGTTTTAGTATTTAAGTATTGTTATGCTTGGTTTGGAGCGGTGTTTTTTTGGATGAATAAAACTATGACTATTTTCTTTTCCAAATTCTCTATAATTCGATTGAATCAATAGAGATTTGAAGAGTTGCAATTTTGGTATTCTTGTGAATCAACAATTTGTATTTTATCTTATAGCTTCTACTACATCAGTAATCTTTATATGTTGTGACTCTTTCACCTTATTGACATAATTTTCTTAATTATGAAATATATTCTTTTGACTATGAAGATTTTTTAGAATTATAGCCTAAGCCAAACTAGCTTAAAACAGCTTCATGATTGTGATATTAATTTCATATTGTAATGACTAAGTATCATATTGGTACTAAAAGTCATTATAACCTCTATATGCCATGACTTTTTATTTATCAAATCATAGAATACTTAAGCTAAAGTCATGACATTAATCTGACATCGTGACTTTTGGTTATAAAATATTATAGAGAACCAAACTCGTGACACAACTAACACAAATACAATGATTCTTGACACACGAGAGAAACTATAGCCATGACTATTCTTCAATGTTGTGAGTTTAGAGTACAAAGAAAATGGAAAAGTTGCTGCTCATACTCATCACTACAACTTAATGCTATAGAAGTAAAATGCATAATTTACTACCACGTCCATCACCATGACTTTGTGTTATAGTGGCCAAAAGTACCATAATAACTTTTTTCAACATTGCTACCATCAAGCAGAAGAAATAGACCAACATCATGACTTATCCCCAACACTATGACTTTGTATTATTGAATTAGAAGGACAATGTCCCAACTTTCATTTAGCATCATGACTTCCTTTAGAATTACCTACACCTGATGGTCGTGTATATAAGGAAAATACTAGAAATCTATGAAATAATCCATGAGAGGTATGAGGAAGACAACCCAAGTGGCCTCACAACTTTATTTTCAAAGAAATCCATGAGCAACAAGAGCAATACAAAGCTCAATCATAAACCCTAAAAGGCATGCATGCATTCCAATCCTATTCTATGGGAAAATCCAAGTGAAATTGAGTAAGTTTGGACACTCAAATTCATACAAGACAAATTTTTACTTGTCTTGTATTATTATTCTCTCAAATTATAGGCTAAACGAAAACCAAGAAATGATTTGATGTATCTATGTATGGTGTATACTTATTTTAATGTTTTTGTTATGATGTTTTATAATGAATTTATTTGGTTATAATTTTTTTGGTAGTTAAATAGAACCGAGACAAGAGATTTTGCTATTGGTGAATTCATATAGGATTGAAGTATAGGATGGTGATAAGTAATTCATGAGATACATACACATATATAATAGGAATGAAGTGATATTCCTTACAACCATTATGTGCAAGAAAAACACATATTCCAAAACTCAAAATTGAGATAAATTTAATTATTATGAGTATGATGCTGACGAAGTTAAAAAAATGAATGTTTTTATAGGCGAATCTATTATGCATGTCTTAGATAAACTAACCCTCAATTAATGTTGGGTGATAAGTGGGGTATTTTCTCAAGGGTTTACCTTTAGTACATGAGTTGCTAGCCATAGTGAGGGATGATGATAGGTAAGCCATGTGCCAGACATATTCAAAGATGACCATGTGGTGGTGATATCCCTACGAGTTAGTTTCTAGTGAATGCTTGCCACCAATGAAACATGATAGAATATATATATTAATTATGAAAGTATGACACTAATGAAGACGAAAGTATAAATACTTTTATTACCATATTAATTCTCATTGAGAAAAATACTAAAGGTTGGAGATAAAGAAAACATATTCGAAGGAATCATTAAAGAAATTTAATGAGTTGCCTAAATAGTGTTTACTTTTATATGACTTTTTGAATAATGATGATTTATTGTCCTACTATTAAAATAATAAAGGTGATAACTATGAGGGGACCATCATAGGAAAGAGCGTAATAATGGATAACTATCTTATATATTAGTAGGGCAATAGGCCATTCATAATTGTCAAATTTTGTTCCATGATGGAGCATCATAATAATAATGCCATTTATAAATTCTATCGCTATTAAAAATATGAATAATTTCTAAAATATATGATATATGATTTAGATCCTATTTATTATGCCTATCAGAGTAACTATTAATTATCATTGACTAATTACATTCTGAATACAATCTCCAAGGGATTGTTATGTGGACTAAAGACCCACACTTTTTTACTTGTATGAGTCGTATATTTTTGAAATGATGTTGGATAAGAGAATTTTGCCCAACTAGCCTTTGGGAAGCACTTAATCTTAAAATTAAGTACCGTAACAAAGTTGTAATAATGTTAATATTTTCTTAGTATTTTGTCAATGTTATATTATATTATTAGACAAAAAGTAAATTAGTCTGAAATTATCCAAGTGCATTATTAGCAAATAAGGTGGCTATCATTATTGGATTGTCTCTATCAAAGATGATCTCCTCATTGTTATCCTCTTGGTATTTTACCAGTAAAACCACACATTATTCCATTTATGGCTCATTCATACATCAATTCCTTTTAGGCAATATATCAAATGGCCTTAATGATTACATCATATATATACTTCTATTCTTTGACCTATAATATCTTAAAGATATGAGATGATGTGGTAATAAATATATTTGTTATTTGACTTCGTACATACCATACTCATGATAATTAACAAGTCTTTCAATGAATCTAATGTTTGGAAATGATACAAAATGAATTGAATAATTGGGCTATCATCACCATACAAAACACCTCTTTTTGTGAGTGCCTCATGATTTAAATGTCATCATACATCATGACCGACATATAGCTCCCATTCCATGGTTAAACTCATTGGTTAAAAATTCTACTTAACCCTCATATTATTCGAGGTTAGTTTTTCTAGAATATGCATCATACTTGTAATGGTTAAATTTACCTCAATCTCATATTTTCATAGGTTAAGATTAGAAGGGTCATCACTTCTATCTTATTATACTATATTAGTGTGTTCCTTAATATATCTATCATCATCTATTATAGATGACGCAAATAAATCAATGATGTAGTGAAAACTCTAAATTTTAATTCTAATTAGCATACTGATATCTATCAATATCCAAAAACAATATTAATATAAATATAAACCATATAAAGTCATGTATCCATTATATACAAGTAGATTAACCAATTTTAGATCTTAATTTAACCTAATTTTAGGGAAAATTTCATACAATTTATTTTGAGAGGCATCTTATGGAATGGAGAGTTCCTAATGCTAGCCCAAAGTGATAATTTAAGTTTTCAAACATAAACCCAATTAGATATTACTTGTTTTCAATTTCACCTTGAATTTTCACTAATATGGGTCTAAAATTCCACCTATGTTTTTTTGTCGCTCTTATCTGAAATTCCAATTCTCCTCTTCCTTTTTTTTGCAAAATATTTTAAGTTTTACTTATATACTTTGGAGATCTATTAAAATATTTAAGCTAAAAGTCATAACTTTTTGTGGAGTACCAAAGTCATGATGCTAATGAATACTACTACTCAAGTAACTCACTTATGGAGTAAGATGTTGAGGAGCTGATAATGTCACCACTAAGAAAAAATCTCTCTAAAACATAATGTTGCATCACTAGAAATAAACATGACTAATATTTTTTCTTTGTAGTAAAATATCATGACACTGAGATTAATCATGACTGATACATTTACTCTTTGTAAAACAAAGTTGTAGTGCTAGGAATGACTATGACTTTGGTATTTTTTTGCCGGAGCACAAAGTCATGGAGTTGAAAATACCATAATCAAAGTAAATACCCTCTAGAATAAGATTTTATAAAATAAAATAATACCATGATTCAAAATAATTAGTGTTTGACTTTATATTGAATAAGTTACGACTCTAGAAATTATCATGACTAATTACATAAGTGGAGTACTTGGTTACTATAATATGAAAATAATATTTTGATCATAATATATTCTATAGATAGTGTAGTCATGGTTCTAAAAAAATATCAAGACCATGAAAACAATGTTGCATAGCAAAAATATTATAACAACTCAGTGGTAGAGACATGACATATAAATATTACCATGATTACTTTTGTAGGGTTACAACCCAAAAAGGATGCCATAACTATTCAATAATATCTAGAAGTTGGAACTATTAGTTTTATAAAATTACAACCCAAAAAGGATCCCAAAACTATTCAGTAATATCTAGAAGGTATACCTAAGTCATGAAATGATAAATGTCATAACTTTCCATCATTTCTCTCTTCCCAAGCCTTCTATCCATTAAGTCTACCAATTTGATCCAAAATACTAGTAGTTTCACTAATATTCATCAAATTGCCTCAAAATAGGTATTTTGTAAAATCTCTCCAATAAGTACTCAAATATCACTATAATAAATACATGCAAAATTACCCAAATTATTTGATACACAGAATGCCAAACATTATCCTATCTTGGTTTTCTTATATATGAAGAAAGAAGTAAGAAATCATACTTTAAATTTTTGTGTAGATCATTGAAGCTTAAAATGGAAGGATGGAGGACTAATATTCTCAATATGGCTGGGAGGTTCAATATCTTGCAGAGTGTCTTGTAAAGTATGCCAATCCATATGCTTATGTAAATTGAGTATCCCAAGAAGGTAATCAAGGATGTTGAACATGATTTCTCCTGTTTTTTGAAGGGTTCAAAATATGAGAGACATAAATAACATTGGAAAGAGGGAAGCATAAAAGATGAGCCAGCTTGGTCATATATAAACTCTCTTCCTTATCCAATATTGTTTCTTGCAAAATATGGTGAAAAAGTAAAACACAAGGAAAGCTTATGAGATGTTTTTTTTATCATGAAAAATGTTGAATTCCAAAAGCTTTGGAAGAAGTTTCAAAGCATTCAAATGCCTCACACACTTGGAGCAGAATATTATAGCAAAAATGGGCAATGAATTTGCATCTCATTCAAATCTACTCAACTTGGATATGGAAAGAAACTCCACATGAGAATTTCACTACCAAATCAGCCAAACCTTTTATTAGAGAGCACAAGTTAGAGATGGTATTATTCACTAAAACTTGAAGCAAAAAAGCACCACCAATGATTGCAATATTCATGTGGAAAGTGCTGAAAAAATCAAACCCAGGTGACTAACTTCAAACAAAAAAAAAGGAACAGTGTTTTCTTCACAATGTTATTGTTGCTTTAATATTAATGATTGTTTGGACAACATTTATCCTAGGGTAAGAAAGCCATTCATGTCTGGAAAAAAATTGAGGATATGCTTCAAATTTCATGCATATCTTCTCTTTTACACAAGTCTCATTAAGTGGTAGTCAACACATAGAATGAAGCTCACATAGAGATGATTAGTGAAGACTATTCCATTGATAATTTGTTGGAATATGTAAAAAGTCAGAAATAATTTCACCCACAATAATATTACAATGGAAGCTATCATCATTCAAAAAAGTATTCTAAAAATTACATTCCAAATCACATGCAATTTTCCACCCTAGGATTGAGTGAATTTTTGTTCCAATACCTTAGTTTTTTTCATCTCTTTATTTGTGCCCTAGCTTCCATCTCTCCTTTTTTTCCTCTAAGTTTCATTGAATGACTGGTTATGTTTTTTTTTGTGGGAAGTTATGGTATTATAGAATGACAATGACTTTAGTTTTATCTTTATGTAACACAAAGTTATGATGCTGAAGAATAACAATGACTTTGATTTTTTTCTTGTATAAGATTAACACGGTACTAGGAATAGTTGTGGGCCTAAGACTCATGAATTTTTTCTCTATAACATGAAGTTTTGATACTGAGAATAGTTGTAGCTCATACTTTTCCTCTTTGCAACCCAAAACCATGACACTAGAAATAGCTATAACTTAGGTTTTTTCTCTGAAATAAAAAGATGGAGGTCTATAAATAATTGAGGCTTGAGTAAATGTTCTTTGGAACTCTTTGTAACTAAAAGTTGCAGCACTAGAGAAAAGCTATAGCTTTTTCTTTAGTATTCATGGCTATGTAACAAGAAAGTCATGCTACTAGAAGATATCATAGTATTTAGTACTAGTGTGGTACATAGTTGCTTTAATATAAAATTAATATTAATACTATAAAAATATTACTATACTAGTGTGGTTGTGACTCCAAGAAAGTTTCGTAGCTAATAAAAATGAGTTGCATAGTAAAATGATTATGTTAACAATGTGGTAGAATTCTGTCATATAAAGATTACTGAGATTATTTGTGCATAACTTTGACTAAGAATAGATATCAAAACAACTATATTAGCTCATGAAGCTGTAAAAAAGTCATAACAGAAAGAATGCTATGAATTTTCATGATTTTTTTCGTATCTCCTACTCAACAATTCCACTAAGTATTAAATATCACATATAAACTAATCAATTTCACTATTATTCATCACAATCTATTAAAATTATAATTTCATGAACTAGCTCTATTTAGACCCCTTTTATATGTGAACACAACATACATAATCACCAAAAAGGCTAGTATTATTCAATATTTAATATATCAAATAAACTCATATACTAAAATGATTTCTCATCCTCGAGCAATTAATGCCCTAAAAAATACAAAATTTTATTTATCTTACTAAGTATATGCTATGACTAAATTTTAGTTTCATAGTATATCTCTATGGCGTGACTACTTTTTTGTGATTATGTAAATGAGCCATGATAGAGTTTGAGTTCCACAACTAAATGTATGGGTACATAAGATGTGCATAATGATTTGTGTGAGTGAATACATACTTTTTTATTTCATCACACCTTGAAAAAAAAATTCTTGAGTTACCTCCCTAGTAGAGCTATATTTAACATTTATAGCTAGACCATCATTGATGTGTAACCTCCATTGGTGATCTCAAAAGTCCATGCTAACTTTTTAATACAATCTTTTACTTTATTTCTCATTATATCTTCTATATTTACTAGTAATACAATATATGACTATCTTAATGGTAGTCTCTACATAGTCCTATGGTACTAAATGCTCAGTTTATTTATCATTATGGTAGGTACATTAAGATGTGTAATAGCATATTTGGCATCTTTGACATCCTACTCACAATGGATCATTTTCATTTTAGATACAAAAAATTTTGATGTAGTACTTTCCTCATGCATGCTCAAGTTAAGGTCTTCAAATCTCTTTTGAAGTTGTCTTAATCATTCTTCTTTCACTTTATTTACTCTTTTTGTCTCGAAAAGAAACTCAGTAATTATAATTTTAAATGAAGATCTGGAGGTTGAATAAGGACTTTCATATACAAACTCTTCATGGCTTGCAAATCTCAGATCTCCATAGATCACAATATTCTGATAATATAACTGATTAAATTTGCCATTAGATATTAGCTATAAATCCCAACATAATAGAATATAGTCTTTATCATATTGAAAAATTAGGTTGTATATATTTATATTCCATTGCCAAATTTTTTTTCATTTTATTTTATTATTTTCTAGGTCCTGAGGTGTTAGCTCAGTCCCATAGTTTTGCTCTATTGATTGGTAGATACAAAAATACTAAACCAAAAGATAAAAAAAAGTAACATAAGATAAAAATGTAAATCAAAGCACAAAAATAAGATGATACTATCCAAACAACTAAAAATAAAGATATCATTTTTTCAAGGATAATTATGTCCTTGAAAAATTTATTGCAAGTTTACTATAATTTCTAATTTTTAGAATTATATAATATCCAAAAATCTCATCAGATGAGGGTCACTTCTCTAATATAGTTCCACATATATATATATGTCGTATAAGTAGTAAAGTTGATTTTTATCCATGTATCAATCTCATTGAATTATGTAGGCAGTTCTAACTATTACTCTAGTCAAAATGATAAAACTAGGTTTTTAGTTATTCTTGAATTCTATGGTTGATTCATTTTATTCTCCATAATGAAAGGTCTAAAATTTCTAGTTGTTATTGTGTTTGGTTATAGAAAGAAGTTTGATCATTGTAAAAATATTTTTGTACCCAACTAGTATACAAGGTGGTTGTCACCTATTGGCCACTCTCTAATAATAATCCCCTCATAATTATCTCCTCGATAATTTATCACTGAAAAATTATCCATGCTCCAACATTATTCATAAGTCCAAATTTTTTAGGAAACTAATAATTATACTTGATAATTTCTTCATATATGCATTCTTATTCTCTGACCTCATGTGTCATAGAGATATGAACTAAGATGGTATTAGAAGTATTTATATTTTTGGCCTCATAAGTACCATACTTGTGACAATTAACATACATCTTCTCTCAAATCTTACCGATAGTAGTCATACAAATAAAAGTAACTTGAAAGACTATTACCACCTTATGAGTCACCTTCACTCTTGACTTATTTATAATCTTCGACCATCATAATATGTAACTCCCAAACTAATGGTGAAATCATTGAAAATGTTATATAAACTCCACACAATAATTAAAATCAATTTGCCTAAGATATATACAATATATTGTCTTATACAAGCATTCATACTTTTATTTTTGTAAGTACCATCATTGCATGATTAAAATTATATCAATATCAGGTTTTGATGTATAAGTTTTTCTTGTGCACCACGGTGCATAAGAAAAACTAGTTAATTTGGTTATCATGCATGATGTGTTTGTATAAGAAATGACTTTAAATAGAACCATTTTACTAAATTATAGTTTTTTATGATAAATAATATTGAAATTGAGTAGTTTTTATATATTATGTGAGACTAGGTAGATTTTTTGATTAGGTGGGGAGTGAAAAGTCATGAATATCATAATATTTCTTGTATCATGACTTTGTTAGATCTCATAGAGCTTATGAGATAGTTTTTTTATCCAATCTTGGCTGAAGCTCTATACAAATAGTGATGATAATCTTCATATGCCATGACTCTGCCCACTCTTTGCCACAACCATTTCACTATGTAATATATTTGTTTTGGATATGAAACTTTCTTGGAGTTTCAGCCACACTGGCTCCTTTCATTTTTATGACTGTGAGATTATTTTTATGTTGTAGCATCCACATACCTAACTAGTGCTAAAAGCTATGACATCATTTGGAGCTATAACATTTTCATTACAGAGCAACCAAGACTAAGGTAAAAGTTGTAATGCTTCTCCAACACTATAATATTTAGCTACAAAGAGTTCTATAAAGTATTTACTCGAGCCATGGTTATTTCATGGGCAATGACTTTTTGCTCTTGATATATGACCAAAATCATGGCTTATTCTCAGTGCTATGGCTTTGAGTTACTTAGACAAAATGCACAACCATTGCTACTTTGTCATGCTGCTCAATTTTATTGGATTGATAGTATCCCAAAAATTACATAAATAGTTCAAAAAATCAATTGTGAGATAATATAATTCTAGTAAAAGAGATATTTGTAGAATTTGATATCAAACTTGATCCAATGATTTGTCCAATTAATTAATGTGATATATATTTAAATAGTTCAAATTATATAAGGTTTGGATATTGAATGAAAGTTGGTTGTTGTGTAATGGTTCTTTTTCCTAGTAACATATAAAATAGTCATCACCATTTAACTAGTCCTAATGGATGGTCTTCTTATAGCTTTTGTCTTGGTACTTTACCACTAAGAAAACTAATCATCTCTGCTCGAGAATCATTTACAAACACATTCTTTTTAGTTAATTTTTCTTGATACTTGATTCATATGTATATTTTTATTCTCCAGCCTTAAGTGTCATAAAGTCTAAGAACTGACATAGTTTGTAAATATTTATACTTTTGGCTTCATAAATACTATACTTACATAATTAACATATATTTTCTTCGAGTATCACCTATAGGAACCATATGAGTGAAAGCAACTTAAAAAGCTATCACCACCTTATGAGTCACAATACACATTCATACATAGCCCATAAATTACCGATCATCATCTTCCTCGGTATTAATGTGACAAACACATTAAATATAAAACTCTTAGAAAAATATTATATAAAATATTCATCTTAATCAAGAACTAATTCTTCTAAGACATATATAAATGGTTTGATGTATAAAATCATTCATACTTGTAGCTTCAAGAGCACCATACTCCTAATACATAAATTACCTTAATTTTTAGTTTTAACATTTAGGTTTATGTAATGCATCACACTCAAAAGAGATGTCAATTTCTTCCTATCATATGCACAAGTGAGCCTTGTGATTTACCTATAACCATACACCATGATAATTCACACAAACATACTAATAGTTTATTCTCTAATTCAGGTTTTATTTAATTATCATATCTATCAATTTCTATTTCACAACATAAATTAAATATATTTATTTATATAAAAACCATTTATACAACTCATAAACAAAATTAAGCAAACCTAAACTACTTGCTAATTTGATAGATTTTCATGAATCTACCCTGAGGATGGGGGCAACGCCAACTCTAGGATTTTGCTTATATCTTGGATTTCTTACTTTCTTATGGAGCCCCTACGGAGTGAAAAAAGCATTCCTAGGGCTTGGTTGTTGTGATTTGTACTCCGCTTTGTGTGTAGAAAGAAAAATATTTTTGTTTATCATTTTCTCTTTTGTCTTTTATACCATAATAGCTATATATTTATTTAAGTAAAAAGTTTTAACTTTCAGAAGACAACCAAAAAGTCATATTTATTTAAGTAAAAAAGCAGGGAAATATCCATGACTTGGGTGTAATATCTCTATAACAAAAATTCATAGTGATAAGAATAACTATGACTATAGTATATGTCTCTCATTCACCATATGACCATGGTGTTTGGTATAGGCTCTCATATGCATCAAATGGATGCTATGTTGAAAATAGTCATTGCACAAAAAATGGTCTTTTTTGTGCATCAAATGGCCAGAGTACTGGGATTGGACATGATGCTAGCCTTGACCTCTCTCATATATTATATGGATGTGGCACTACAAAAAGATAGTGTTACTGAATCGCCCAAACCTAAGATTTACATCTTTACCTATTCTTGAGGACAAAAGTCATGACTTTAGGAAATTTGTGACTTGCACCCCCAACTCTAAGACTTTGTTTATCTTACAACCCTTACTTTCTTATGGAGCTGCTGGGGAGTGAGAAAATCATTTTTAGGGTTTGGTTGCTATAATTTGAATTCTTCTTTGTGTATAAATAAAAATACTTTTTTTCTCATTTTCTCATTTTTTTTCTTTTATACCATATTAGTTCTATATTTCTTTAATTAAAAAGTTGGGACTTACAAAAAAAACTATTGCTTTTGCCTTCATCATTTGAGTTTTAGGTCATGATTTGAGAAAGTAGCCAAGATTTTGGAATGTATCACAATTTTTTAATAATATAATGTCAAAAAATAGGGAAATATTCATGACTTGGGTGTAATATCTCTATAACATAAAGTCATTATGCAAGGAATAACTATGATTTTAGCATTTGTCTCGTTCATTAATCTTATGATCATGGCGTTGTGAATAGGCTCTCATATGCATCATATGGTTGCTATGTTAAAAATAGTCATTGCACAAAAAATGGTCTTTCTTGTAGTTCAAATAGACATAGTGCTAGGATTGGCCATGGTGCCAACCTTAACCTCTTTCATATATTATATTGCCATGACACTACAAAGAGAATGAAGTACTATAATTAGTTTGAACATAAGAGTCACATCTTTACCTTTTCTTGAGGACAAAAGTCCAGACCTTGGTGAATTTTCATTCTCAAATAAATGTTCTTTGTAAATTTTTATATCCATAAGTCATGACACTTGATAATTACTATGATATTGAACCGAGCTCAAAGGTCATAAATTTGTAAAATGAAAATGACTCTGATTTGAGACTATAATGTTTTATTATATATGATGTTATCGTGCTAAGAAATAGCCATAATATTTAGCACTAATGGAAAATTTGGGTACTATGATGTGAAAAAGTTGTGGAATACAAAGAATATGTTGTATAGTTGCATAGTTGAAATATTCAACTCGCCAAGTAGTAGAGTTGTAGCTTACAAAGATTATCATGATAATTAGGTAGAGTTTCAATGAAGAATAGATATCAGAAACTACTGGTTGATTCAAAATTTTCCAATTAGCCAAAGTTTTCTAAAAACCTATCTATTTCATAATTATTCATCAAAATCTACTAAAACTCAAAAGTCATGAAATCAATTCATTTTGTCCCATTCCCATATTTACACACCATCTACTAATACTATTACTCATCCCCAATTAATAATAAGATAACCTCGACAATGATACCAAAAACCTATTGCTACTTTATTATGCTATCTAATTTTGTTGGTTAGACATTATACCAAAAACTTCTTGGTGAGGGTATCTCATTAATAAAGATCCATAAGTATATGAGTCATATAAGTAGTAAATGATAGTTTTATCTTGATATCGATCCTACAAGGATTATATTAGTAGTTCAGTCAATCAATAATGAGATAACACAATTATAGTAAAGGTGATAAGTATGAATTTTAGTATCAATCTTATATCTGATGATTTGTCCATTTAATTTATATGTTGTATGTTTAAATAGTATCAATTATATTGGATTTATATTCATAATGAATATTAGATTATTATGTAATGACTCTTTTCCACGACAACATATAAGATAGTTATAATCATTGAGCCCATCCCAATAATAGTCTCCTCATAGTTATTCTCTTAATACTTTACAACTAAGATAACAAATCATTCATCCTCAAAAGTAATTCACAAGCCCATATATTTTAGGCAACTCATAAACTACTTTTGATAGTTATTTCATATGTATATTATTATTCTTCAGCCTGAAGTGTCATAAAGGCCAAGAACTAACATGATTTGTAAGTATTTTTACATTTAGCTTCTTAAGTACCATACTCACACAATTAATATATGTTTCCATCAAGTTTTACTTGTGAGAACCATATGAGTGAAAGAAACTCAAAGAGCTATCAATATCTTATGAGTCACAATACACTTATGCATATCTCATAGATTACCTATCATAATCCTCCTCGGCAATAATGTGACTCACACATTAAAATGATATCCTTAAAAGAATATTTTATAAAATGTCTACCTCAATCAAGAATCATTTCTTGTAAGACATGTGCAATGGATTTACATGTAAAATCATTCATAATTTTTGCATCGTGAGTGCCATACTCATAATGATAAACAAATCCAAATTTCGAGTTTTAATATATAAGTTTATCTCATGTATTATGGTAGTAAGGATTTTCACTTCCTTCCTACAATATGCACGAGTGAACCTCATGGATTACCTTTCACCACCAACCATTATAACTCACACAAACCTAAAAATAAAGAAATCTCAAAATTAAGTTCTATTTAATTACTATATTTATCAATTTCCATTTCATAATATAAATCAAACACATTTATTAATGTAAATACCATTTATACATCACATAAAAAAATATACAAATCCTATACCACATGCTATTTTAATATATTTTTTTGAATTTACCCTAGAGAGGAGTTTAAGAGTCATGCCCCTAACTCTTTGATTTATCTTATTTATTGTGTCCCCTTGTTTAATTGTGGAGCCCCTAGGGAGTGTGAAAATCACTCTTAAGATTTGGTTGATGTGCCTTGAATTCTACTTGCTGCATGGAAACAAGGGGATTTTCTTTTTATTTTCTCTTTCCTCTTTCTTATTCTAATATTTAATATTTTTATCAATTGAAAGTTGAGGCTTTTGGAAGAGAGTCACAACTTTTCCCTTCTTCTGTTGAGCTCTAGGTCATCACTCTAGAAAGTGATCACAACTTTAGAATGTATTCTAATCTTTTTTATAATACAAAGTCATTACACTGTTAAATATCCATGAATTAGCCTTAATATATCTATAACAAAAAGCTATGATGCTTGGAATGACTAAATCTTTGGATTTTGTCTCTCTCATTCATCATAAGCTCATGATGCTAGGAATGGTCAATGCATTGGAATGACCTATCATGTGTATTATATGGCTGTAGCACTGGTCATGACATAATGAATGACCTCTCATGAAAATTGGGAATGGCCTCTCATGAATTGAAAATGACCTCTCATGAATTGAAAATGACCTCTCATGTGCATCATATGATCACAATATTATGAATAACCATGATGCAAAGAATTGTCTCTCTTGTGCCTCGAATGATCATGATGCTAGAATTATGCTTTTACCTCACTCATATATTATATGGTCATGGAACAAAAAAATGACTAATGTACTAATAATTTGTCCTAATAAAAAAGTCATGGCTTTCTCTTCTTTTGAGGAAAAAAAGTGATGGCTTTAGGGAATGGATATACTCTAGTAATGTCCTCTATAATATTTTATATCAAAAAGTTATGGTATTGGATAATTGCTACAATTTTGGTTTGAGTCATTTTAACACGGTAACTTTATGTAGCTCAAAGGGCATAGCTTTGTAAAAATTATATGGATTAGACTTTAGACTAAAAAGCCCTGTTGGAGATAAACATAATGGTGCTAGTAAGTGGCCATGAAATTTAGCATTAGCGGGGTACTTGGTTACTATAATATAAAATTAATGTTACAACCATTTAATTATTATAAGAAAAGTATAGTTGTGATTCTATGATATTATAGCATTTACAAAGATTGTGTTATATAGTTGAAGAATTATACTAATGATATTATATATTTGTGGCATACAAAATTATCATAACCAATAAAGTAGAGTTTTAGATAATATCAGGCACCAAAATTGCTTGAAATTTAAAATCTACCAATTAGCCAAAAATAAATCGATATCATGACTATTCATCAGAATCCACCAAAAATCAAAAATCATGAAATCAAATCAATTATGTTGAATTCCTATGCATACATATCATCTAAAAATACTAAAATACTCAAAATGTTCAATAATTTGAATAATACTTAATAAGTCATGACTATTCATATTACCGTGACTTAGTATTATAAAAATGAAATACATAGTTATGATCATTCCTAAGACCTTAGCAATCTAAAGCAAGAAAGAGATCAAAGCAATGGTTCATTTCCAATACCACAACTTTTTGTTACATAGACAAAAAGCCAAAGCCATGATATCTCTCTAGCACTATGTTTTATACTTAAAAATAACACCCAACCATTCGAATATGAAAGTAAAAAACAAAAAAAGAGAATATCTACAAGCAAAGGGGTGACACAAGAAACAAACATAAACCCTAAGAGAAGAGACATGAATTTTGACTGCCACCTTTGAGAAAATCCAAGGTAGACAAATGAAAATTATATATTAAGGGTTTGATTACTAGACACTCTTGAGATATGTCATTGGGAAAATGAATTTTCATGAGGTATATTATGAATCATCTCATATTAATTTCATTCCAGTGTTAGACTAAATTAAAGTGAAGTATTCATATATTTTATTTCATGTGATGGATACATAGTTAATAGATTTTTATGTTTGGATTTTATTGTGGTTTGATTATTATTGGATACAATGTTTATGTAGAATTAAAATTAGAGTTTTACTATTTATAGGTTTGTGCATGCTATCATGGTTGATGATGACATGTAAGCCACAAGCACACTCACATGTAATAGTAGGAAGGAATTTATAGTCCTTTTGATCATAATGTGCGAGACAAACCTATTCATTAAAAATTGATAATGAGGTAAGGTTAATCATTCGAGTATGATGCTTACAAAGCCAAATGTATGAATATTTTAGAAGCTAATTCATAGTGCATATCTTAAATGAATTGACTTTTGATTGATGTGAGAGTTTTATAGAATATTATCCTAAGGGTTTATCATTAATATGAAAGTCATGTGTCATCATGGTAGATGGTGACATGCAAGCCATGAATCATGCACAAGTAATAGTGACTAATAAGGCAGTGATAGTCCTATGAGTTACTATCAATCATATGATGATTATTGGTGAGATTTGTGAGAACATATATTAATAGTGTGAGTATGGTGCTTACAAAGCTAAAAGTACAAATATTTTTAATACCATATTAGTTTGTCTTTAAGATATATGTGGTTGAAGAATAAGAATAAAAATATAAAGTAACCATAAAGGGTAGTTAATTACTTTTCTAAAAGACATGGAGTTGTTAATGATACTTTAGCAAGAATGATTTAGCATTTTAGTTGTAAAATACTTAAAAAACAACTACGAGGATACTATTATTGGAGAAGGTCCAATAAGTGACAGCTAGCTTGTATGATAGTAGGATATTAGAGCATTTTTATAATAACCTAATATTTATTATATAACCAAACACAATAATAACTATATAATATAGATATGATATCATGCATAATTAAATGGACCAATCCTAGAATATAGCTTTTACTATAAACCTAATTTTATGTTTTTAACTAGATAAACTTTTGACTCATCCTTGGTTGATCAAACTACTTATACAATATGTATGACATCGATATCTAAATAAAAATCCATTTTACTACTTGTATGACCCATAGACGTGTGAGCTTATTTGGGCAAGAGTTACTTACTTATTGAGCCTTTGAGATATTATCTACTCCTAAAAATTGAGCATTATAATAATTTCACAATAAGTTTTTGACACTATTGTTAGATATTATTTAGTTTGGTAAGTTAACTTTAGTTGACATTATTATCCTTGAAAAAAGATAATTTTGTTTTTATTTATTTTGATAACAATATCTTAATTTTTGTACATTGATTTGTTTTGTATGTCTTATATTATTTATGTGCATCTCTTGGTTTAATGTCTTTTCTTTTTTATTTATTTTTTAGCCACAAATCAATAGAGCGAATCTCTCAGACCAAGCCAACATCTAGGGATCTAAAAAGTGAACAAAAAAAAGAGGAGAACTTTGGGAGTAGAAGATGAAATTCACAACCTAATTTATCAATAAGATGAAGCCAATGTGCTATCAAGTAGTCATTTCTATATCATATATATTGATGACTTGAATTTGTTCTATTATCAGATAATAGAAAGTTATAGAAATCAAATATCTGGGAGTCATGAAGAGAATGCATTTAATAGTCCTATCCAACCACCATATCTCCATTTGAATATATAATAACCAAGTTGCTTATTGATATAGGAAGAGTGAATCAATTGGAAGAAGAGAGGGTAAGAACGCTTGAAATGAAATTTAAAGATGTTGTTGGGTAATTTTGCTTCCACATTTGTGATTTAGAAGAGGAGAATAACAAAGAACAACAAATAATATATCCACAACCACAATCTAAGCATGATAGAATTAAAAACAAAATAGAAACCACAACAGAAATGCATGAAATAACGTGGTTCACTGGTCATTCAACACAACTAGCTACATCCACCAAAAAAAACACTTGTCCATTTACAGATTATAACCAAAATAGAAGTCCTGAATGTCTTATAGTTTATGTATAGAAAATAGTCGTGATGAAAGTCATGCAGAGAGAAGAAAACAACGGAGATGAATAGTTCCACACACAAAAAAACATCAGCCCAAAAATATAAAATAAAAACAATTTATATTAATACAATTTCTCAGTTTAATTAATCAGAGCGAGTCGGATCACTCGAATGGTCCAGGCTTTGCTCCAAAAATTCTTTGGCTTTTTGACCGAATAACGAGACCTCGGTTATTGTGCTATTACTGCATTCCCGGCCTCTTAATATTTTTTTTCCTACACTTGCATGAAAATATTAAAATAAAAGAATTTTGGTTATATAAAATAGATAATCAAAATAAATTATATACAACAGATGCTAACTTAGGTATGCTTAAATAAAGTGCTACATAAAAATATCCAAAGATTGAAATGAATATGTTCAATTGTGAGAAGGATGTCACAAAAGTCAAAGGAGCTATGACATACCATAATGTCATGTCCAAAACAAAAAAATATATTCAAGCATTCAATATCAATGATATATGTGGAAACTATCATTAAGGTAGCCTTCTATATAGTACTATTAGCTAACATAGAAAAATATAAGTAAAAAAATGTAAAATACCACACTGAGAAATTAGCATGAACTATAGAAATTATAGACAATGGGAATGCTTTAGTGAAGGTATTGTTATAGACATTAACATAGCATTGCTTGGGTGGAAGGCCAATAAGTTTTTTATGTATGGTATGATGAAATAAATATACTGACTCACATAGATCATTTGCATAATTTTTGCACCCACAAATTTAATTTCAAAATACAAACCCTACCATGACTCATTTAGATATCCATAAAAAAAAATAACTCTACCTTCTAGACATACTATGATACTCAAAGCTAATCATAGCAAACACTTATGTAGGATGGATGAAAACCCAAAATTGTTTTATAGAGAAAGAATAGTTACTCAAAGATGAGCAATCACCCCTGTATGGTAGTTTATCGTGTATGCCAAATACTAAATAATACTAGTTATTTTGATTATTATACATGATGTATTTGTATAAACAAAATTTTTTAATAGAACTATTTCAATAAATTATACTTTTGATGGATTATGAGGAATAATAATAAATTGAGTATTTTTATTGTGTGAAATGTGAGACTAAGTGGATTTTTTGAGTAGGAAGGGACTAAAAAGTCATGTAAAATTATAAATTTCATTGTGTTATGACTCTGTTAAATTTCATTGAACTTATATGATAATTTTGATGTCAATTCTTGGCCAAAGCTCTACATAAATAATCAAAACAGTTTTTATATTCTATGACTCTAACTCTACCAACATGTTGTTATAATCATTTCACTATGAACACATTTTTTGGCTATGCAACTTTCTTAGAATCATAGTTATACTAACTCATAATATTTTTTATGATTGTGACACTAAGTTTATATCCTACCAATCAAGTGCCTCACTACTATTAAAAGCCACAACATCATCTAGTATTATGACATTTTCATTATAGAGACACTAAGACTAATGTAAAAGTCATGGCACTTCTCTAGTACCATGACTTTTATATACATAGTATTTTAGAGAGTATTTAATCGAGCCATAACCACATTTAGGGCCATGACTTTTTGCTCTTGAGAAATGACCAAAGTTGTGACTTATTTTTAATGTCGTGACTTAGAGTTACATTGATGAAATGCATAAGTTGTGACCATTCCAAACATAATGACTTAGTTTTATAAAGAAGCAATACACAATTTTGACCATTCTCAGTGCCACATCAATCTAAAATAAGAAAGAGACCAAAGTCATGACTCATTTTCAATGTCATGACTTTGTATTATAGAGATGAAAAGCCAAAGCCATAACATTTTCCAGTGCCATAACCTTTACTTAAAAATTACACATAGCCATTCGAGTATAAAAATACAAAATTTAAAAAATAAAAAGTTTATAGGGCATGAGAGAAATGATGAAAAAGCTAGTGTTTGTGGAGAACAAATTCACTCAAACCGAGGGAAGATCCACAATCAAAGGAGCGATTCAAAATACAAGCATAAACCATAAAATGGGTGAATTTTGATTACTATCTATGATCAAATATAAAGTACATGAATAAGAATTATGAGTTTATTATTTGATATTAAGACATTCTCGAAGGATTTCATTAGGAATCCAAAATTTCATGTGATATATTTCAGATTATCTTATGTAAATTCCTTTCCAATGTTAGGCTAAATTGATGTATAGGGTTGACATATCTTCTTTCATGTAATGGATGTATAATTAATGGATTTTTATGTTTGAATTATGTTGTAATTTAATTATTGATAGATGTGGTGCTTATGTAGAATTGAAATTAGTTTTTATTATTGATGTGTTCATGTGTTCTATCATGGCAGATGATTATAGATAAGTAATGAATCACACTCATACATAATAGTAAGAAGGAAGTAATAAATTTTTTGATCATGAAGTGTGAGACAAGCCCATATTTGCAAATATGACTTTAAGGTAAGTGTAATTATGTGAGTATGATGCATATAAAGCTATAAGCACGAATACTTTTATAAGATAATTTATTATGCATATCTTAGATGAATTGACTTTCAATTGGTATGAGACTTTTATAGAATATTATTCTAAGGGTTTAACCTCTAGTGTGTGTGTGTCACATGTCATTGTGGTAAATAGTGATAGGTAAGTCATAAAATATATACGAGTGGAGGTGACTCCTAATGTGGTGATAATTCCATGAATTACTTTCTATCATATCACTCCTACATATGAGATTTAAGGAAAAATATATGTGAATAATGTGAGTATGATACTTATGAAGCTGAGAGTATACATTGACTTAATACAAAAATAGCTCACATCACTAAGATACATGAGACTAGAGTATAAGTATACATATATGAAGTATTTTTCAAAGGTAACTGATGAGTTACTCAAAAGGTATGGACATATTAATTACCCTAAAGTATGAACAATTTATCATTTTAGTGGTAAAGTACCAATGAGACATCTATGAGAAGACTATTATTGGGGAGGACCCAATAGGTGAGAATCACATTGTATGCTAGTAGGCACTATGACATTTTCATAATAATCTAATATTTGTTATGTAACCAAGCACAATAACAACTAAGTAATTTAGATAGACCATGATGCATAATGAAATGAACTAATTATAGAATATAAAAGTCTTACCAAAACTTAATTTTATTATTTCAACTAGAGTAGCATTTGTCTCATCATTGATTGATTAAATTGCTTACATAATAGTAACCTTTAATTCATTTCTGAATAACCACCACATTCATCTATAACCAAACCACAACATAAACTTAACATAAAATTTATCAATTATATATATATATATCACATGAACTAAAATACACCAACCTTTCACATTTATTTAACCTAATATTGGGGATGATTCATACATGATAATTCAAAATCAAACTGGTGGAATTTTGGGGTCTGAAACAATCCTCAAGAGTATCTAGGAATCAAATCCCTAAATCCACACTTCTTTTTCATGTGCCTCAAATCTACCCCTAGGTGGGAGTCAAAATCTATGCCCCCCATTAAGGTCTGTTTATGTCTTGCATCACCTCTTTGCTAATGAATCTTCCATAGGGTAGAGAAAATTTTTGCTCCAAAACCCTAGCCTTTTTTTCCTTATCGCTCATGCCATCACTCCCTTCTCTCCTTTTTTCCTCTAAGTCTCATTTTTATAATTGAATGACTATGAATATATTTTTGTAATACAAAATAATGATACTAGAGAATGGTTGTGACTTTAGTTTTTTTCTTTTGTTAGATTATTGTATCACTAAAAATAGCTCTGACTTTTTTATTTTCTCTCTATAATACAAAGTAGCATCATCGAGATGACTGTGGATCAAAAATTATAGCTCTAGAAATGGTTGTGACTTTGCAATGCTAAGAATGGTTGTGACTCTGGTATTTTCTATGGATCAAAAAGGTTATAGCTTTACAAATTACCATGACTCAAGTAAAAGTTTTCTAGAACTCATAGTAGCCAAAAGTCATAGTGCTGGAGAGAATCTGTGACTTCTTCCTTAGTGTTTGTGCCATTGTAACAAAAAAATCATGAGACTAAAGATATCATAGCTTTTAATATTAGTGGAGCACTTGATTGTTATAACATAAAATTAATATCATAACTATAAAAATGTTATCAAGCTTGTGTGATAGTGACTCTAATAAATTTTTATAGTTGTAAAACTATAAAATTTTATTTGTCTAGAGCATCGGTCAATATTAGATATCAAAACTATCATATAAGCTCTTGGAGATATAACAAAATCATAATACGAGGAATGCTATGACTTTAAAAAATTTGTTGCTTCCATCCTACTAAATAATTTTACCAAGTCTTATATTACACACAAAAATCAATAAACTCTAGTATTATTTTTCATAATCCATCAAAACAATAATGTAATGAAATGATATTATTTGTAGTATATTATCATGCAAATAAATCATGCATAATTATTAAAATTACAAGTATTGTTTGATATCTAACATATCGAACAAGCTACCATCATTCAAAGAAGAATTCTAAAACTCTCATTCCAAATCTCCATTCAACACAACTTAGAGTGATATGTAGAATAATGGGATGAACTACTCATCCAAATATTTGTCCTAAGAATTACAAGGAAATGACAGAAAGTTTTCACAAGAATCTAAAGAAAAATTCCACAAGCCGGAAAGTTAAAGCTAAACAAGGATGGAAACCACTTAAAGGGTGGACTAGTTGGTGGAGGTGGTGTTCTCAAAAATAAAGAAGGTTTGGTCATAATTTCTTTTTCACAATCCATTAAAATATCATCTTTAATCATGTGAAAACATATGTATATTTTTAGGGTCCTCCACTATGTAAAGCTCTTGCTTATGTTGGAATCTAAGTTCAAGTTGATTGTAATCAATGATAAGCATAGCCAAGGATAATATATATGTATGGGAGTTGAAAAAATTGAAGCTAAACTTATTATGGAGAAATTCATTGAACTTCAATCCACCTTAGGATTGAAGTGCAAATAATGGAGGGACTCATTGAATTTGAATCGAAGCTAAACATATATATTTCATGCAAATAAATCATGCATAATTATTAAAATTACTATTTAGCATATCAAACAAGCTAAACTCATACATTCTAGGAAAGAGATTCCCTTGTGGACAAGCTAGCATACCAAAAAAAGGTAACAAGGAAGCTTTCATTATGGCCCATCCTATCCTCTTCCAAGCACACTTCAAGTGATTTTCACACTTGAGAAAAGTAGAATATTTTGTTAATTTTTATTGAAATTAAACTTATAGAAAAAAGTATTCCTCTACTAAAAGAGAGAGTTATGTTAATAAAATAACATTTTAAAAAGAAGTTGAAAAATAAAAAGAAGGAAGAGGAACAAGAAGAAGAAGAAAAAAAAGAATAAAAATAAGTAGTAGAAAAAAAAAGAGCTAGGAGGAAGAAGAAGAAGAAGAAGAGCTGGGAGGAGGATGAAGAAGTAGTAGTAGAAGAAGTAAGAGTAGGATGTGGAGGAAGAAGAGACATGAAGACGAAGATGATGAATAAGAAAAATAAGCATAAGTAAGAACAAAAAGAAGAAGAAGAAGAAAAAGAATAATAATAATAATAATAATAATAATAAGCTTAAAGAGGAAGTAAATGAAGAGCAAGAAGAAAAAGAGTGAGAAAAAAGTAGTATAATAAGTAGAAGAAGGAAGAAGAAGATGCATGAAAAAAAAGAAAAATTGTAGAAAGGAAAAGAATAATAATAATAATAATAATAATAATAATAATAAAGAAAGAAAGAAGAAGAAGTACAATGGATGAAAAAAAGAAGAAGAATAAAAAAGAACAATTAGAAGAAAGAAGAAAATGATGATAATGATGACAAAAAAAGGAGGAAGAAGATTAATAAGATGATAAATATGAAGAAGAAGAAGGAGGAAAAGGAGGATGAAAAAGAAGATCAAGAAGAAGATGATGATGATGAAAGAGGAAGAATAATAAGTAAAAGGAAGAAGGAGAAGAAGAAGAAGAACAAGAGAAAGAAGAATAAGACGAAGGAAGAAAAAGTAAGAGGAGGAAGATGAAAAAGGGAGAATAAAAAAATAGAAGAAGAAGACGAAGAAGAAGTAGAAGATGATGATGATAAAAAAGAAGAATAAGAAAGAAGAAAAAAAGTGCCGATGAAGATGATGAAAAAGAAGAAGGAAAACAATAAGAAAAAAAGCACAAGAAGATGATAAAGATGATGAAGGTGAAGGAAGATGAGGAGGAAGAAAAAAGTAAAAATAAATAATCATGAAGAAAAAGAAGATGGAGGAAGAAGGCGAAGAAGAAGAGAAGGAGAGACAATAAGAAAAACATGAAGAAGAAGATGGAGGAGGAGGAGAAGTAGGAAGAACAAGAAGAAGAATGAAGAGGTGGAAGAAGATGAAGAAGTAGAAGAAGAAATAAGAGGAAGAGGTAAAAGTGGATGAGGAATATAAAAAAAGAAGAAGAGAAGGAAAAGAAAAATGAGGAGGATGAAGAAAAAGAAAAAGTAGAAAAAAGAGAACAATGAAGAAGAATATGAAGAAGAAGGAGAAGTAGGTAGAGGAAGAAGATGAAGAAGGATAAGTACGAGGAAAAAGAATAATAAGGAGCAAGAAGAAGAGGAAAAAACAAGATGAATAAGGAGGAGGAGAAAGAATAACAATAAAAATATGAAGGAGGATGAGGAAAAAGAGGATGAAGGAGAACAAGTAGGAAGAATAATAAAGAAGAGGATTATTATGAAGAAGAATAAAATGATTATGACGAATAATAAAATGATGATTAAGAAGAAAGAAAAGAAGAAGAAGATGATGATAATGAAGGATGAAGATAAATATGGAAGAAGGAGAAGAATAAAAAGATAATAATGATGATGAAGGAGGAAAATAAAGATGGAAGAATACGAAGTATTTGTGATATTGTGAAGGCTCCAAAACTTGTTGTCAAATGACATGGTCCTAAATGCTTATTGGGTGATTATCTCTCATTCAATGTAGTTCTACAGGTATATAGGTCATACAAGTAATAAATAGATATAAGTCTAGGAATAATCTCATAAGAATTGTGTAGGTAGTTCGATCAACCAATAGTTAACTAATTAATGCTCAAGTTGAGCAAATAGACTTATGTTTTCAAAAGAACACTTAGATTACCTATTGTTAGCTCACTTCCTTTTGTATGGTGATATTTCTTTAGTATTTAGTCATTGTTATATTTGATTGTTGGACGAAAGGTAAATTAGTATGAAAATATTTGAGTGCCCTTTTGGCATACAAAGTGACTATCATCCTTAGATTGTTACTTGTAAGGATGATCCCCTTGAAGTTGTATGCTCGGTATTTCACTACTAGTGTCACATATTATTTTATTTATCAGTCATTGATATATCTAATTTTTTAGGCAATACATCGACCACCTTTTATGATTGCTTCACATATATACTTTTTTTCTCCAACTTTTAATTTCTTAAAGATGTGGAATAATGTGGTAATAAATATACTTGTTATCTTGACTTCATAAGCATCATACCTTTGATAATTAATATACATCTTCCAATGAATCATGCCCATACAAATCATACAATTGGAATTGACTTGTAGGGTGATCACCGCCATATGATACACCTCATCTTACATTTGTCTCATGGCTTACTTATCACCATCTACCACACCTAACGTATGACTCCTATACTATGATGAAACTTATTGGTTAGATGATACTTAACCTTCACTTCACTCAATGTCAATTTCTATATACTATACTCAATGGATTGGTCATAAGTATGCTCATGCTTTTAGCTTCATAATTTCCATACTTATAATGATTATACTTACCTCAATTTCAAGTATTTACATATGGATTTATCTTAAGTGTTAAAATTAGAAATACTATCACTTCCTTTTTACCATACCATATGAGTGTGTCTCATGACTTACCTAGTACCATCCGTTATGGTTGACATGTATAAATTTACATTATAGTAAAAACCCCTAACTTTTAGTTATAATTAATATCTATATCCATCAATATCTAAACCATAATATTAATATTAATATATACTTTATTAAATAATATATTCATCACATATAAGTATATTATACTAATTCTAGATCTCAATTTTGCCTGATATTGGAGAAAAATTCACATGATATATTTTGAGACATCTAGTAAAATTGAGGGTTCTGGATAAAAGTACAACTGAGGATCTAAGTTTTAAAATCTAATTTCTATAATTTTTGCTAGCATTCATCTTAGATTTGTTGGAATCACGTCACATATAATTTTTGCATGCTATTGGCTTGAAATCCAATTTTTCTCTTCCTCTTTTTTGTGAATTTTCCTAAGTGTTACTTTTATACATTAAGAATTTGTGTGATGCTTTAAACTAGAAGTTATGATATTGGCATGAGATCATAACTTTATGTTATCATCATAACTTCTCTAGATTATGAAAGTCAAGGAAACAATGAATGCCATGACTCAAGTAACTCCTCGATAAAGCATGATGTCGTGAAATTAGGAATGCCAAGGCTAAAACAAATCCTTTTTAGAACACAAAGTCATGATGCTAAGAATAACTATAATTTTAGCATTTTTTTACTAGAGCATAAAGTCTAGGTGTTTTGGCTCTCTAAAATAAAATGTCATGACTAGAGTAAATACTCTCTAAAATAAAATATCATGAAAAAAAATAATGGCACAACTCAAAATACTTAGTATTTTGGCTCTATATTGAATAAATTATAGTACTAGAAATTTTTGTGAATAATTGTACCAAAAGGATACTTGGTTTTTGTAATATAAAAATAACATCATGAATATTATGTATTTTAGAAATAGTATAGCTATGACTTCAAAAAAGATATTATGACCATGAAGATTGTGTCACATAATAAAATAATTATGTCAATTTGATGGTAGGGCCATTATATGCAAAGATTATAATCACTGGATTTATAGAGTTATGACCAAAAAAGGTTGCCGCAAATACTCAATAAGATCATGGAAGGCATACAAAAATCATGCACTACACGACAATATTCATTTAGCTAGGGAATTTTAGCTAGGGATCATTAAAGGAATTTATGATTTTTCATTGAAATAAAAATTTGCAATGAATTAACGACAGATTAGTGACAGAACATTTTTGTAAATTCCGCTCAAGAAAAGCGGAGAATTTAGCAATAGATTAGTGACGTATTAGCGATAGAATATTTTCGTAAATTCTGCTCAAGAAAAGTGAAAAATTTAGCAACGGATTAGCGCCAAAATATTTTCGTAAATTCTGCGCAGGAAAAGCGGGGGAATTTAGCAATGGATTAGCGACGGAATATTTTCGTAAATTCCTCTCAAGAAAAGTGGGAAATGTAGCAATAGATTAGCAATGGAATTTTCTTAGCTAATAAAATCCTGAATATAGCGAGGATTTAGCGACAGAATATCCCTAGCTAATAAAAACCGGAATTTAGCGATGTAATTTCCATAGCTAACTACATCGGGAACATAGCGACAAAATTCCCTAGCTAATTACATTCGAAACATAGAGACAGAATTTCCCTAGCTAATTACATCCCGTAATATATCGACGGATTTAGCGACAAAATTTCTCTAGCTAATTATATATTGAATATAGCGATGGATTTTAGCGACAACTTTTCTAGTCAATTACATTCTGAATATAGCGATTAGATTTTGTGACGGAATTTTTCTAGCTAATTAAATCATGAACTTCGGGATAGATTTAACGACGGAATATCCCTAGCCAATATTTAAATTTTTAAATTTATTATTAGTTTTAATATTTTATTTAATTTTATTTATTAAAAGTATGTTAATTGTCTATAGATGAGCAATCCTTGAAAGATATATTTTCCTCGTAAAATTATAAAAAAAGGATATTATAAATAAATAATTTAAAAAATATAAAAATATAAAAAAAATTATATTAATAAGGACTAAAATAAATATTTTTATGATTTATTAATTTTTAAAAAATTATACAAAAAAGTTTCTATAATTTTTATTTAAGAAACTTAAAAATTTGTATTAAAGTAATATTAAATAATTAATTCAATAAGTATAATAATTTTTTTTGATATTTTAAAAATTAAATTAACATACATTAAATTTCTACTAATATAAATGTAAATTAATTCATTATATGATAAAATAGAAAATATTTTCAAAAATATCCGAATTGACGAATAAACTAGTAAATATTAATATTATTATAAGTATTAAAAAAATTCATGATCATAGGAAACTTTTAAAAAAATAATTAATACAAAATTTGAAAATCTTGAAATATAAAAAAAATATAAAATTTTCTCATTAAAGTTAAAAGAAAATAAATTAATATTTAAAAATAAATACATAGATGCTTATCCTCACTAAAATTTATAAGAATTTAATAATTGAGTAATATATTTACTATTAGCTTTTAACATTCAGTCTTTATTAAAATAATTAATATAACTTTTTTTTAATTATCTTCTCACTTTAAGTAATTTTTTAAATTTAAAAAATTATTAATGATATCAAATAATATGAAATTTTATGCCTTTAAAATTATTTCATATTATTTCATATAAATTAATATGAATTCTTAAATATTTATAACAATAAAATATATATTTTTATTATTTTTAACATTAAGAGTATTTTATAACTCTTAGTAAAGTGACTAGAAGAAAAATCATCTTTTCATGTATGTCTTATTATATGAAGTTTGTTAATCTTGTCGCTATTTGATATTTTTTTATAAGGCTAAACATATATTTTTTAAAATTATTTATATATTTATTGTTTAATTAATATTATAATAAAAAATTGCAAGGTGTTTGTTTTTCATGTGTAGCTTGCTACACACATTAATTTTGTTGAAAAAATTTTGATAGTAAATAAAATAAATGAGTATTTTTGTATTATAAATATATATATTGTTTATTTAATGTTTTTATATTTAAAAATATAAATATTTTGGTAATATATATAATCACTCATCGATACTTTAGAGACAACTCTAATAAACGAATCGCAAGTGCTCCGCAGTTTGCCATCTATCTCTCTTCACCGACGCATCAAAACTTATTCGAAGATTAAACGATAATTTGTTATTGATTTGAGGTACGTTTTCTACCATAATTCTTCATCGATTATCTTAATGCAAAAGTTTGCGTATTGATTCTGTTATTTTTTTTCTCCTAAAATTCTTATTCTTTAATCACCATTGTATGCTTGGATTGCTTATATAAACTTATTCATATACATACCTAATGCATTTGTGATACAATGCGTTCTCATTGTGTGGACGTTGATGGTGCACAACAAGTATGCCGACTTTATTTCCTTTTTTTCCACTCGACAGTATTCTATTTTTCTTAGTTTAATCACAAAATGGGTGCTGGTGTTTGTGTTGGGCAGTGTGTATATAACATATAAATATATACGTGAATTTTATTATATCTATAACTTTAAAAATAGTATACATAAACATAACTATATATAAATATAATAACATATATTTAATACACACACACACACACACACACACACACATATATATATATAACTATATATAAATGTATTTAACAATATGTATATCAACATATTACTATTTATAAATGTATTTATCTACATTAATATACATAACTATATATAAACAGTATACATAAATAGTATACATAAATAGTATAAGGTATGCCGACTTGATATCTACATCAATATACAAAACTATATATACATAGTATACATAAGCATAAGTGTATTTTATATAAGTGTATTTAAACATAACTATACATCAATATGCATGTGTGATATAATTCAAATTTCTTATATAAGTGTATTTTACTATATCTATAACTATAAAAACTATATACATAAACATAACTATATATAAATATAACAACATATATTTAATATACATATATATATATATATAGATATATATAACTATAGATAATTGTATTTAACAATATGTATCTCAACATATTACTATATATAAATGTATTTATCTACATTAATACCTATACATAGCCATATGTCTAAATATATATAATTACATGAAAAATTATATATAACTACATCTACAACATGTATAACTACATGCTTCAGAAACTTAATATTCATTCATATCATTCATATCATTCATCTCATTCATATATTTTTTTGGATATTGTATAAATCTTTATCATTTCTCATATATTTTAGGAACTTAAATTGAATTTTTTCAACCTTAAATGTTTTTTTATTGTATTTTTATATGTTTTTATAAATCATTATGATTTAATATGTTTAGGGTTTGTATTTTCGTTTCACTTAATATCATTTAGCTAAAATTGATTTCTAATAAAATGTTCAATTGTTAAAATTTATTTTGTAAATTTCAAAATAAATAAAAATATGTTTGTGTAATAAATATTATAAAAAATTTCTAAAATATATATGTGATGTAGTTTCAATTTACAAAGATAAAACTTTAAAAATAAAATTTATTTACAAAATAAAATTTGCACCTCATAATATTCAATATGTTATATTTATTATAAATAAACATTGTTTGAAATGTATCTATTAATTACAAAAAAAAACAGTGTAATGTATTAAATTGGGAAAACAAATTTAAATATAATTATTTAAAAAAAAATTCATAAATATATGGTCATTTATATATTTTGAATAAAATAAAAAAAATAATTAATTGAAGAAAAATTTACTATTGTATTTATATGGTTATTTGTTTTGTTTGAATATACTTAAAAAAATAATTGATTTTATTACAAAATATTAAATGCATGTATTTATATGCACTACATTATATTTGTTTGAATTTTAAAGTCTCTAAAAATTTATTAATACTAATAAATAATAGGTAGAAATTTATCATAGACATTAATATTTTAATAAAAAAATTATATAGAAAAACAAAAATATATTATCTATTTATGAACTATATTTTTATTTTTAACATAATTGTAAAACCCAAATAATTTACAAATATGCCAACTTCATTTATTTATATGAGTATAATGATATTATTTTAATATAAATATTTAAAAAAAACAACTATTTGAATAAAATAGAAGCTCATATATTTAATTTTAAGCATTAATATGCTTCACACACAAATGCACACACACACACACACACACGCACACACACACACAAATATAAAGAATTTATAATATTTTATGAATTGTGTACAATATATAATATTTTATTTTAATTAAATTTTCAAAATCAAAAAATTTTAAATACATTTACAAACACACACACACACACACATATAATAGTTTCATGTATAACTTTAAAAATACATTACTTATATAGATATATGTGTGTGTTTGTGTAGGTGTACAATAGTATATGTATGCATACAAGTATATACACACTACTTTGAAAATGTAGATACATGTGTGAATATATACAAAAGTACAAAGTATGCTGATATATAATGTATAGTAATGTATATGAATGTATAAATGTGTGTGTGTGTAGGGTTGTGTATATGCACATATATATTTATGTATATATATGTAAATATCAACAGTTAATTTTGAGAAGAAAAATACTTGAGCACATAAATATTAACATGTTCCACAAATTCACGAGACCAGGAGCAAAAAGTGACATTATTGCAAGATACTACTAATCTCCCATCTATAACACTCTGCCTCAAAATTTGATTAGAGTACTACTTGCAATGATAAGATTCATTCAATACTATATACCATGAAATTACATTTTCATTCAAAACTATAATTTGTTCAAATAAAAAAATCTATCTAATATCTCTTCAACAATTCTTCTACCTTCTTTTTCTAGTCTTGATAAAACTATTTTCAATTTTGATTATATGTACAATTCTTATCTAATATCTCTAGTTCAAACTATTATAATAGTAAAATCCATCAAATCAATCTAGGCCTGACATCTTTCTTTTCTATTTGATATTTGATTATAAAATATTTAGTATATACTATGACTTTGGTTCCCACTAAATATGATATTAATTTTCCAAAAGAAAAGATTATTGATACAAGTTCTTTCTCTATAGTGGTGTAATTTAATTGGGCATTTCATAGTGTGTTGTTATCATAGTATATGATAACTATTTATAAATATTTGCATAACTATATAAACCTCTTCATAAATTATTTTTAACTATATTTGTAACTATATAAACTATTTTTATAACTATATTAATAACAATATATAACTATTTTTTTACCTATATAATATTTTATAACAATATGAGTAATTCTATATAACTATATTTTTAACAAAATATGTTATATGTATAATAATATATAACTATATATAATTGTATTTTACTATATGTATAACTATAAAAATGTTATAAATAACTATATCTTTAACTACATACATATTTATAACTATATGTGTATAACTATATGTGTATAACTATATATAAATATTTGTATAACTATGTAATACTCTATATAATTAAATATAAATATATTTGTATCTATGTATACATATATGTATTCATGTAATTAAATCTATATATTTATTTATAAATTTTTATATATTTATCTATAACTACTTTTAAGAATATATCTATATATAATTATATGTTTAACTATATATAACTCTATTTTTAATTATAAATACAATAGGTATAATAACATATAGGGGTTGACCTCCCTCTCTGGTGACTATCTCTTGAGGTCTATTGATTCTGTTTCTTTCTCTCATCAAATCTCTTTACTGCCATACCACAAAGGGATTGAGATTTAGTGGAAGAAATGAGGTTTATGTTCACAAAGCTGTTCAACAAGCTGTTTGCCAACAAGGAGATAAGGATTTTGATGCTAGGTCTTGATGCTGGCGGTAAGGCAACCATTCTGTATAAGTTGAAGCTTGGTGAAATTGTCACCACAATTCCTACTATTTTTTTTTCAATATAGAGGCTGTTGAATACAAAAACATCAATTTCACTGTATGGGATGTTGGGGGTCAAGACAAGATTCGTCCTTTCTGGAGGGATTCCTTCCAAAATACCCAAGGTCTTATATTTGTGGTGGATAGTAATGTCAGAGATCGAGTTGTTGAAGCCATAGATGAGTTGCATAGTATGCTAAATGTGGAAAAGCTTTGAAATGCAGTTTTGATGGTGTTTGCCAATAAGCAAGATCTTCCCAATTCGATGAATGCAGCTGAAATTTCTGACAAGCTAGGACTTCACTCTCTTCTCCACCGCCATTGGCACATTCAGAGCACCCTTGCTACCTCTAGCGAAGGCCTCTATGAGGGTCTTAATTGGCTTTCCAGTTACATTGCCAGCAAGTTATAAACAATTTTAGCAGGATGAGGCAAACTTTGTTGACATATCTGGTTGTGGATCTAACTTTTGCCTATTTTGCTTGAGTTTTGTTCTATTATGTGGATGACATCATCTGTTTCTAGGGGGATTCAAATTGTATTTATATTTATATATTGCACGCTTGAAATACAAGATTGCATTTACTTTGTTTTGATCTGTTGTAAGCCGAACTTGTTGGTTTTCTATTTTGTGTCTTTTTGCCATTGGATCCCAAAGGTATAAGAACATATAACTATAAATAATTATCTTTGACTATATGTATAACTATAAAATATTATACACAATTATATTTAAAAATATAATGAACAACATATATTTAATATACATTTTTATATATTAGTATATAAAAATGTATTTTACCATATATATACCTATAAATAACTATATGTATACATATATAAAATTATATAAAAAAAATATATACAAACATGTATAAATATAAGTATAACTATATGTGTAACTATATGTATAACCACATGTAACTATATTTATAATTACATGTATAATAACATACAACATTATGTTTAACTATATGTGTATAACTATATATAAATATTTGTATTAACTATATAACACTCTATATAATTAAATATAACTATATTCTTAACTATGTATACATATATGTTAATCTATATATTTATTTATAACTTTATATATTTATGTATAACTATTTGTATATGAATATATTTATACATAACTATATGTTTAACTATATAAAAATATTTATAGCTATATATACTTTATGTATAATAAAATGTAACTATAAATAATTGTATCTTATTATATGTATAACTATAAAAGCTTTATACATAACTATATTTAAATATATAATTTACAACTTATATTTAATATACATTTGTATATATTAGTATATAAAAATGTATTTTACTTTATCTATATCTATACATAACTATATAAAATTACATGAATAAATATATATAACTACTTGTATAATATAAGTATAAAAATATGGGTAACTGTATGTATAACCACATGTAACTATATTTATAATTACATGTAGAGGTGTCAAACGGGCCGGGCCGGCCCGGCCCAGCACGAGGCACGGCACGGTTCGGCAGTGCCTGGGCCGGCCCGGCACGTTCAAAAACCGTGCCCGGGCCCATGCCGTGCCCGGGCGAAGCAAGGCACGAGCCGTGCCGTGCCTGGCCCGGCACGGCTCGTGCCTAGGCACGCGTGGCACTGGCGGCGTGCCACGCGTGCCGTGGCGTGAGTCGCGACTCACGAGTCACGACTCACGGTCACGGCTCACTGAGTCGTGACTCGACCCATCCGGGCCCCCCCGGTAAAAAGACCGCGGGTCGGGTCCAAACAGACCCGACCCGCGGTATTTTCTGCTGAAAACCGACTCCACTGACTCAGAACCGAGAAATTCGAATTTTCTAACGGAAAAAAAAAATTTCAAACTTTGAGCGATTTTCAGCCCTTGGATTCGACTCCAACGGCTAGGGGGCAGAATCCGACGGTCCTCGTGATTCTGCCCCTTAAATATATTAAAAAAATTTAAAAAAATAATAAAAAAATAATTTTTTTTTTTAAAAAAAAAACTTTATTTAGCCTATAAAATCTACCCCCCTCCCTATAAAATTTATGTTTTTCAAAAACATAAATCCTCTCAATATTTTCTCTCTCTCACATAAACCGTGCTTCTCTCTCTCGGCCCTCGTGATTTTGATTTCGGCTTGGATTTTCGTGAAACTCAACTTGAGTTTTGAACATCAAAGCTTCCTGCGGTGCATCTTGCACGTGAGTGACCTCATTGCTTTTACCGGGTAATATAATTTACTTTTTTTTTATTTTCTCTCTCTAAAGCTTCTCTCTCTAGAAAAACGTACGAAAAATAAAAAATGACAAATTCACCTAACACATATTTAAATTTGGAAAATGAAAATGTTAGTGTTACACAAACGTCTGTGGCTCCTGAAACTTTGGTTTCTCCTGTCATCTCAGCCCAAAGTTCTAAAAAACAAAAAACTAGGAGGACTTCTGTAGTTTGGACACATTTTAAAATCATAACACAATTAGATGTTAGGGGTGAGGAACATGAAATGGCACAGTGCAAATATTGTATGCGACTTTTAACATGCAAGAGTACATGTGGGACTGGGCACCTAAAGAGGCATGCTGAAATATGCTCCAAAAAACATGGACCGTTAGATCCTAGGCAAACCCAACTTGGCACTACATTTTTTGAGACTGGATCGAGTTCAGTCTCAAAGTTTACTCCCTTCGTATACTCCAGCGAGTTGGGTAGGGACGGCATGGCCAGGCTCATCACATTGATGGGTCTTCCGATCAAATTTTCGGAAGATCCGAGGGTAGTGCGCATCATGCAGACTTATTTTCAGCCATCCTATCGTAGGATTCCTAGGTCCACATCTAGGAGTGACATATTAAAGATATATAAGTTAGAAAAACAAAAAATAATTAAGGAATTTTTGGCATTTAGTGGAGTGGTGTCCGTGACGTCCGATATATGGACATGTCACGATGATTCTTCTTATGCATGTATCACGAGTCATTATGTCGATTCAAACTGGACAATAAATTAAAAAATATTAGGATTCACTGAGATTCTTCATCCTCATGATGGCCCGGCCATTTTTGAGTGTATGATGAAAATATTTAGGGAATATAAAATTCAAAATAAAATTTTTAGTGTTACTTTCGATAATGCTGCGAATAATGGAGTAGCGATCAATATGTTTGTTAGGAATATTAGAGACGCACCTTTAGGAGAGATATTTCATGTCAGATGCATGTGTCATGTTATTAACCTGATAGTTCAAGCGGGTATGAAGGCGTGTTCCCCCGCGTTGGAAAATATACGCAATGCACTCAAGTATATTCGCACTCCTCGCAGACTACAAGAGTTTGGTAATCTCTGTTTGTCTGCGAATCTTAAGAAGAAGAAATTCCAATCTGATGTGAGACATCGTTGGAATTACACGTACCTGATGTTGGAATCATGTGTTGGATACGAACACGTGATATCCGACTACGTCAATAGTAAGAGTGGCGAACTTATTGTTGACGACACTGACTGGGATTCAGGAATTTCATTTATGAAATTCCTGAAGATATTTTATGACACGACGAACATGTGTTCGTCGGTTTATACGCCCACCACTTGCATTGCACTCCGTTGCATATGCAACATTAGTAGCATGTTTAAGGATGTATCGAGCGGACCCGACGCTCAGCCATATGGTTGCAGAGATGGAGACCAAGTACCTGAAGTACTGGTCCACCATTCCATCTCTTTATTGCCTCGCAGCATGCATGGACCCTAGGGCTAAGGTGGAAGGGGTTGAAAACACCCTGACTTTCATTTCCTCGTGCATGAACCTGGAAGAGCCACCTCAAGGGTTCATTTACGAGAAGTTGACAGACCTGTTCACATACTACGATACTAGGTATGGTGGTGGTGGTGTTGAGACTGTGAGTACGGACTCTGATACCTTGTTCGGAGATGACGCTTATTCCATTAACCTAGCGAGGGAGAAACGTAGGGGTGGACCTTCACATAGGAGCGAGCTGTCTCGGTACTTAGATACCGATTACTGCTCAATCCTATCACCTTCTGACAATAAGAATCTTGATTTATTACAGTGGTGGAAATCATATGAGTCCGCCTATCCCGTGCTATCTAGGATGGCACGGGATCTACTGACTCCTCCGGTGTCGAGCGTAGCATCGGAGTCTGCTTTTTCTGTTGCAGTGAACGTGATTTCGGATAGGAGATCGAGATTACGTCCAGATATGGTTGAGGCCTTGGCATGTTTGAAGGATTGGGAGGAATCGAGATTTAGCATCAGTGATCGTGCTGAAGCTGGGACTGTGACAGACACTACAGTCGCATCCACATCCACTACGATGGCGGAGGAGCTGATTGCCGATGATGATGACCCATATGATACTGATCTTGATGTTGCGGCTGATGATTCTCATGATATGCCGCTTGACGATTGATGCTCATCTGCTCTTTTTTTTCGATATTTTTTTATTTTTTTTATTTATACGCTTTGTTTGTACTTTGTATTATACGTTGTGTTGAAACTTATACTTTTTTTTTCGGAGTATTGGTTTCAAAAGCATGAATGGTAATTTTTATTTGTGTAGTTTAAATTTTTTTTAATTAAAATTTTTACTAACTTAATGTATTTATTTATTATTTTAAGATTTAAATTTTATTTTAAAATTTATTAACTTTAAATTTTAATATTTAATTAATACATTATAATATTAAAATATGCTAAACTTAATTGAAAAAAAAAATAAATTTTCTAATTTTTGTTTGTTACATACTTACATTTAATTTTAAATGTAATATTTTTTACAAAAAATTTTATTTTTTATTTATTACATAAACTCTAAAGTAAATACAGATAAACAGAAACTTAATAAAAAAATTAAAAAAAAAAAAATTTTTATAATCTGCCAAGTGCCAAGCACGGGCCGTGCCCGTGCTTGGCTCCCGGGACCCGGACCCCGGTTCAGCCGGTCCAGGAGACCAGGTCCAGCCATGCGGCTCTCGCCCCGCCCCACCTCGCCTACCATGCCCCTGCCGTGCGCCCGTGCCGCCTGGCCAAGCCAACCGTGCCCGAACGGGCCGGGCACGGCACGGCAGCACGGCGGGGCACGTGAAAAACGGGCCGTGCCTTGCTGGGCCAGCCCGTTTGACACCTCTAATTACATGTATTACAACATACAACATTATGTTTAATTATATGTGTATAACTATATATAAATATTTGTAAAACTAAATAAACCTTTATATAATTAAAGATAACTATATTTTTAACTATTATACATATATGTAATCTATATATTTGTTTATAACAATGTATATATTTATGTATAACTAAATATAACTACTCATATGAATATATATATATATATATATATATATATATATATATATATATATATATAAACTAAATGTTTAATGATATATAATTTTTTATAAATATATATATATATTATATGTATAATAACATATAACTATAAATAATTTTATCTTACTATATGTGTAACTATAAAAAATGTATACATATATATTTAAATATATAATTAATAACATATATTTAATATACATTTTTATATATCAGTAAAACAACTGTATTTTAGTATATCCATACCAATACAAAAATTTATGTATAAATATATGAAATTATTTGAAAAAATAAATATACATACATGTATAAATATAAGTTTAACTATACGTGTAAATATATGTATAACCACATGTAACTATATTTATAATTATATGTATAAAAACATACAACATAATGTTTAACTATGTGTATAACTATATATAAATATTTGTATAACTATAAAAAACTCTATATAAATAAATATAACTTTATTTTTAATTATGTATAGATATATGTATACATATATGTAAATTTATATTATTGTTTATAGCTTTGTATATATTTATGTATATCTATTTATACCTACTTGTATGCATATATCTATATATAACTATATGTTTAACTATATGTAACTATTTATAACTACATTTACTATGTGTATCCTAACATATAATTATATATGGGATAATACTAATTTATTGTAGTAACTTGAAATTAAATGGCAAAAGATATAATATCAATAATATGTAAGCACATAACATGAGAGTGTCTGTTGGTCAGACTCATATGTGGTATAATACAAATAAGGGTCGTACTCTTACGTAATCCCAACCCTTAGGCCTCAGGCTCATATATGAACTTATGCATGACAAAAGATGTAATATTTGATAGGTATGTACAGATGAAAGTTTATTTTTTGTAATTCTAATGCATGAGTCTCATATTTACCGATTTCAGCTTTATCAAAAGGAGGTCTAACTTATATTATCTTCATTATTCCTAAAATATTTTATTTTTGCACTCTCTTTCTCTCTAAAGAACATTGCTGGATATCTTTTAGATTTTTGTTGAAGTTGTATGACAATCAACTTTAATTTGTGTTTGTTCATGTCTATACTAACCGTTTTTATATATCTGTGAATATGTTTTTGTGTCCTCAAATTTTTTGGGTAGAGTTTTAGCCTATTATAGGTATGTAAAAGCCTTGGCTGGTCCTCCATGGTGATGGGAACAATACCTCAACTTCTGAAGCTGTGAGATGAACCAAAAAATTAATTCCATCCAAATGCAGGTTTGTTCTTTGTATTCTTATTTTGTGCAGATATGCTTCGTCGCAGTTCAGGTGTTGTGACTGCTTGTTATCGGTTATTAGTTTGTAAATATAGTATGTTATGTTCTATGTGCAGGTGTAATAATGTTTTATCTGCATTGAGTACCAGAAGAAAAAGAATGAGAAATGCTGACCATGCCTGAGAAACCCGTATGAATGTTTTTAAGTCCTATATTATTTGTTTCTGTTGTCTTTGATGGTATGTGTATTTGCATTAAAGTACAAGTGTGTGTGTCATCTAAGGCTCTATAATTATATATAAGTACATATAATACTACAATATAAACATACATATATACTTGGTATAAATGTACGTATATACTAAGTATATATCTACGTATGTATTGAGTATATATCTACGTATATACTAAGTTTATAAGTATGTATATACTGAGTATATAAGTTTGTATATACTGAGTATATTTGTGCATATATACTCAGTGTATACATACATATATACTATAGTATATATGTACGGATATACTTAGTATATACGTACTTTATATTGTAGTATATACGTACGTATATACTTGGTATATATGTACTTTTATATTTTAGTATATACGTACATATATACTGAGTATATACATAAGTGGGTGCAAATATTTATTTGTAAACATGTATATATTGTCATATGTAAACACCTATTTACACATAGACACACCTTTGAATATATAATTGTTTGGGCTGGTCTGGTCATCGTCGTGCATTGCTCATTATGTAGGTAATAGAAGCAATAGATATTAGATTTTTCATAAAGCTTTGGGATGATATTTCTGGTCCAAGCTAGCTAGGAAGATAGAGGTTGGTCTTAAAAATCTTAGTAATTGTATTGATAAGCAATTATCACATGGTACAAAGTGAACATATGAGAAAATAAGTTTTTTTTTGCTCTAGATTCTGCAAATATTAGTTATAATTGTACCAGGTCTTAGAATGATGATGATGATAATGCTCGTGTAGTGCCGTGTAATTCTGGTCCAGGAGGAATATCGTGTCCTATTTTGGTAGAAGCAGCTCACCGCCTCGTCAAAAATTCGTTCAATCTCAAGTTTATTAGTCGAGCATCATCACCCACCATACTTTTATTATCAGCAGTGGTAGCAGCGGCATCGGTGGCAGCAGTGGCAGCGATGACAGTGGTGGCAATAGTGGCAGTAACGGTAGTGGTGGAAGCAGTGGCTGCAGCGGTAGCAGTGGCAGTAGTGCCAGCGACGGTGGCAATGACAGTGGCGACATCAGCGGTGGCGGTGGTGGCGGCAGTGGCGATGGTGGCATCGACGACAGTAGCGGTAGTGGCAGCGGCATCAATGGTAGGAGTGGTACTGGCAGCAGGAGTAGTTGCAACAACAACAATGTGGTATATACGTACATATAATACTACAATATTTTATGTACATATATACTGAGTATATTTGTACTCAATATATATGTACACATAAAACTGCTATTTTTATGTAAATATATTGCAGCAATATATGTACGAGTGAAATGCTAATATATATTTACATATATACTACAATATTATATATTTATCAAAACATAATTTTTTTTATTTTGATTTGATTGAGTGGTTTAAATTTCTTACAGATATGGTACTATATTGTTCCCCATACAAAGGTTGTAAAAGTGATGAGATGTTTCACTAGACATGACGTGCCATGACTCGGACAGCTTTGTCGCAACATAAAAATAGTGATCAGAGTAGTAGAGGAAGAGAAAATAACATCAATGTATGGATAGATTATGCTTTATGCACTATCTGTAGATACATTGATGAATAAGATGTAATAAAATTTGGATATTTTTTTGTTTTAATTATGTAAATTATTGTATTAGAAAATGTTATTAAATAATTTTATTTTTTGTTTATTATAAATTATCATTTATTGTTTCTGTTTTTATTCAATTTAATATAAAAATATTAAATTATTTAATTAAAAAATTTTATAATAAATTATATTCTGAAAATAATTTTGAAATTAAAATAGCAAGAGAAAATTCCCTTGCTAAATTAGATAGGGAAAAATCCCTAGAAAATTTTTCCTAGCTAATTTAGCTAGGGATATCTTTATTTTAGCAAGTGATTTTTTCTGTCGCTAAATTTATTTAGCTAGGGATAATTTTTATTACTAATATTTAGCGACAATCACTTTTACTTGGGAAAGTTTCCGTTATTATATTCGATTAGCGACAGAAAATCTTATTTAGCTTGCTAATTTAGCTAGGGAAATTATTATTTTTTAGCTAGGGATTTTTCTGTCATTAAACTTTAGCTAGGGACACTTTCCCTCTCTAAATTTTAGCAAAGAACACTTTAGATAGGGAAGCGATCCATCTTTAATCCATCGCTATATCCCATTTAGCAACGGAAAACACCCATTTAGCTAGGAAATTGACCTTACCTATATGAGATTTTTATTGTAGTGATGATATGAAAAATATCATGACTCTCCATCTTTTTTCTTCCCTCCAAGCCTTCGTGCTAGCAAGTACACAAATTTCACTAAAAACAACTAATTTTACTAATATTCATCAAATTTCCTCAAATTTAATATGTAGTGAAATCTTTTCCATAAATGCTCAAATATGTATAAATATAATAGTAAATACATACCAGATCACCAAAAAAAGTTAGTATATAGAGTGAAAATTAAACTCACATACTAAAATATTACTTATCTTTGAGTAATGAATCTCTCTTGAACTTTCAAAACCATCATAAACATCAATATAATAAGAAGAGATATAGTATAACATCATCAAGACTTTACCATGACTAGTTTTGAGTAGTGTGGTAAACTATTTTTTTTTTGAGAAATAGAATATTAAATTTTGGGAATTATTATTTTGTATATGAATTAAGGGTGTATGAGTTTATTCATCAAACTGCCCAAATTAATTCTTTGGGTTGCTTCCTAATAAGTTCTATGCTCAACATCTATTGTTGAACCTTCATTAGATCTTTAATTCAATTAGTGATCTTTAAGGTCCATACAATATTCTATATATAGTCTTTTTCTTTTGCTTGTCTTCTTAATTTTTTCTCCAGTATCAATTAATCCTTCAAAGTATCTTACTTGGAGTATTATTCCATATATGTCATGAATTTAGAAGAAATCACGACATCATTTCTTATGATTTTCTATACTAATGGTGCGACTTTTTATAATGTCATAAGGTGTTGAATTACTTTCTAGTCCACATTTGTCACGACTTCATAAAAAATAACGACTTTCTTCATTGTTTCATCAAGTAAAGTCATGGCTTCTAATTTTTTATAATTTTAGCCTCAGATTCTTCTCCCTTATAATACTTAAATTTTGTCTATTTACTTAATTCTATTCCACATTCTAATTTTACTGTAACTACCCCATATAATGTCACAGTGGTGATTATAAATAGTCCATACCACCATGTCTACAATTTTTCTATAATAAAATTGAGATTAGAGTTTATAATTAATATATTTTATCCTATTTTGAAATCCTTCCTTTGTAGATTCTTGTCATGCATTTTTTTTTGTTTTGTGTTTATAATTTGAGCATTGTCACAGTCATCATTCCTCAATTCTTCTGGTTCACTTACCTAAAAAACTCTCATTTTTTCTATATCCCCCATTTTATTATTTATTTGTTTTATTACACACCATGATCAATATTCAATTTCAACTGGTAAATGACAAGCCTTTTTGAAAATAACTATAAAGGGAGACATCCCTAGGGGTGTATTGAATACTATTCTATACATCCACAATGCTTCCTCAACATGTGAGACTAATCTTTTCTTGACTGATTGACTTTTTTTCTAATATATTCTTGATCTCCTTATTTGATATTTTTACTTGCTTGTTTGTCTATGGATGGTATGAAAGTCTTCTCTTATGTCTAGTCCCATGCTTAGCCAAGTAGATTCCAAATAATTTGTTATAAAAATGTCTTCTTTCATCACTTATGATATATTATCTTGTTATGAATCATGTGAAAACATTACTCCATAAAATACAATTATCTTTGGATCATTCTTTTGTGTTGTTATTGGTTTAACTCATTTGACAATTTACTACTAATAGTATGCACTCCTTTCCAAATAAAACAAGAAATGATCCCATAAAATCTATCTCACATATATTAACAATTTCTACTTCAAAGATGTTGAGAAGCATCTAGTCTTCCTAGATATGTTACTCAATCTTTGGCACTTATCACACCATCACACCATATTCTAAGAATCTCAAAATAATGATGGCCAAAAAATCTTGATTGCAATATTTTTTTGGTATTTTTTTATCTTTAAAATGCCTTCCATAAAGTAAAGAGTGACATTTGAGGATGATCTCTATTTGTTCATGTTCTAGTTTACATCTTCTTGTGACTTGATTTGCATATCTTCTGAATTGCAATGGATTATACCATAGGTAGTTTATCATGTCATGCAAAAACTTTCTCTTCTAGTGTGATGTGACAAAAGGTAGAATGACATCACATGCTAGACAATTAACAACATTGGCATACCAAGGCAAGTGAGTTTTTAACATACGATTTGCTAGACCGAGAAGTTCTCCAAAATTTCAACTACTTTGTGGTTCCCATTAGATTTCAAGTGAGACAAATGGTCAGCTATCATATTATTAATCTTCTTCTTATTTCTTATATCTACATCAAAAATTTGGAACAAAAAAAATCTATCATTTCAGTCTCAGCATCACTTCTTTCTTTGCTTTTAAATACCATACCACAACATGACATGTGTAAATCACTACCTTTTATATATTGTCAAATTTCGTCACAAGAAAATACCATACTTAATATCTCATTTTCAAAGGTTGTGTAGTTTACTTGGGCTTTATTCAATGTCTGACTAGTATATAAAATGGCATTACATGCCTTGTTTATTTTCTACCCTAGTATAGTCCCATGTGCAAATGTACTTGCATCACACATAATCACCAATGACTCACTCCACCATGGTGTTATTAAAATTAGGCTTTTTATCAACTTTCTCTTTAGCTCTTCAAAAATATTAGCACATTCTTCATTAAAGATAAAAACTACTTTATTCTCTAATAGTTTGCACCATGGTTTAGCCATATTTGATAATTTATTAACAAATTTTTAATAAAATCTAAATGCCCAATGGAAACTATCCACCCCTTTGACAGATTTAGGGTGAGGTAAGGTTTTTATTACTAAAATCTTAATGTTGTCCACCTTAAGTCCTATAGTACAAACAAAGGTCCTAGTGCAATCCATTTGTTTACCATGAAATGATATTTCTCAGTTAAAAACAAATTCTTTTCTTTATATGTATCCAATACCACATACAGAAAAGTTTTCAAATAATATTCAAAAGAATCTCCACATACAGAAAAGTCATCCATAAATATATTCATGATTTCCTCATTGAGATTTGAAATGATCACATTCATGAATCTCTAAAATGTAGTCAGAGCATTGCAAAGACTAAATGGCACCTTCAAGAATGCAAAGGTTTCATATGGGGAAATGAAAGTAGTTTTTTCTTGGTATAGTTTTATCAAAATCTGATTGTATCTTGAATATCCATCTAAAAAGTAATAGAAGTGCTTAGAGATTTTGTATAGGATTTGGTCCATGAAAGGAAATGGATAGTGATCCTTTATTTGTTCTTTGTTTAATTTTTGATAATTCATATATATGCATCATCCAGTGGTTACACTTATTGAGATTTTTTTTTGTCATTCAAAGTTTCACTACCATCATATTTTTCTTTTTGATTCTACGTGGATTGGACTAACTCATGGACAATTCGATATGACAAATATGATCACTACATCGAGCTATTTTATACTCTTTCCTTTCACTACATCCTTCATTATTGGATTCAGTATTTATTGGTTTCAATTATTGTCCTCGCAACATCTTTCATATGTATCCTATACATGAATATTAATAGATTGATTCATTTGATATCTTCAAGTGACAAGGCTATAGTCTTAGTATTTTTTCCTTATCATCTTTACCATGGTCTCTTCCATATCTTTAGTCAATGCTACTGAAATGATGATTGGCTTTATCTTCTCTTCTCCCAAGAAAGCATAATGAAGGTGACTAGGTATCACCATCAAGATTAATCCATCTATAGTTGTCCATGTTTTGAAATATTCTTTTTTCGTGGACACAATTTTCATAAAAGTAATGGCAGCATGAGGTATGTCTTCCATCATGATTTTCATGACTTTGATATTAGTTGTGGCTTTTTTTTCTAGTGTCTTGATTTTTGTATAGATATGACATTGTAATCTGTTCCCTAGAACTTTATTGTCTTGATATTGGAATAAAGCTTAGTTTCTCTATTATTTAGCTTCATTAATGCAACAGCTTCTTCTACTACTTGTAAAGTCGCAACTTCTACTAAAATTGTGACTTTCTTTTATCTATCATATTCTTTGATTCTTTCTTTATTTTTTTTCATTTCTAGTTCTATATTATTTCTGAGTGTTATGAACATGCATCTCCTCAGATCTTCCTTAGTATTGTCTGGCACTCCATCGATAATATTCTCTATCTTTGTTAGTTCTACTTACCCAATTTGATTCTCACTAAGTCTATTTTGATCTTCTTCCATATCATTACTCCCCTTTCTCTTCATTAGTAATGCTAAAATACATTCTTCAAATAATGGCATGTCATTTAGTTACGGACCATCATGTTGTGGTGGATGTTCTAGACTACTATATGATAGATATTCATGTCTTTCAACATTATGATGATAATACATATAAAAGTCATTGTTGAATCTAAAATAATACTCATAGCTTATAGTGAATTGGTTTCTTCCACTTGATAAATTGGGTTGAAACAAATCATCTCCTTAGTTTCTTTGAACTCTCTATTTCAAAAGTGTTCTCATTATTTTCTCAATTTCTAGGTCTATAGGTATTAACCCAATCTTAAAATTTTTACTTATATAGGTGGAGTGGCAATAAAACCCAATCTAAAAAGAAAAACAAAACTAAATACAAATGCAATATAGACACATAGTAATAATTATATCCAAATAACTAAAGTTTACTTTTGTAAGGATAGTTATATCAACTAAAATTGAATAATCAAACTACATCCAATTAATCCTCAAATAATGGTGCAAAAAACTTGTTGTGACTTTGTGAAGGTACTAAATCTTATTGCAAAATGAAATAGTTTCAAAAGCTTATTGATAAATTCTTTCTTGTTCGATGTCATTATGTAAGTATATGAATCATATAAGTAGTAAGGTTGATTTAAGTTCAGATTCAATCCCATAGAGAATATTTAGGCAATTTTATCAACTAATAGTGAACTAACTACTACACAAGTTGAATAGATAGACATAAGTTTTTGAATGGATACTTAAACTCTGTGGTTAACTCACTATCTTATGCATGATAATAATTCTTTAGTATCTTGTCAAAATTATGTTTGATTTTTAAATAAATAGTACATTAGTGTAAAAATGCCATTGTTCCCTATTGGCATACATGGTAGTTATTATTTTTGGTCTATAACTATCAATGATGATCTTTTCATAGTTATCTCATTCGTATTTTATCATTGAAGCCACATATCATTATGTTCATAGATTATTCACACATCTACTACTTTTAGGTAATATATTAATTACACTTGATAATTACTTCAAATATATGTTTATATTCTTTGGCCTCTAATATCTTAAAGATGCAAGGTGATTTGTTAATATATTATATTTGTGCATCTAAGTACCATACTTACAACAATTAAAATCATCTCAACTTTGGGTATTCACACATGAATTTATCTCATATATTAATATTAGAAAGGCTTTCATAATTTTCTTATCATATCATATGAGTTTGTCATATGACTTATATGTTATTGCTCATTATGATCAATATGCATAAACCTATATTATAGTAAAGATATTAAGTTTTAGTTCTAATTACATATATATATATCATCATCCAAACCATAATATTAAAACAAATATTAACTTTATAAAATCATATATTCATCACACACAAGTAACACCAAGCCTAGGGCCTAGATATCAATTTAATCTGTCATTGGAGAAATATTCGCTTAAAATATGTTGAAAGGCATCTCATTGAATTAACGATTACCAATGAAAGCCTAAGTTAGGATCTATGTTTCAAAACGTATTCCCAATAATTCTTGCTCATGTCACCTTTGATTTGCCCATAATTGTGGGTTGGAATCATACCCCTTATGATTTTTTCATGCTCATGGATTGAAATCCAATTCCCTCTTCCTTTATTGTAAATTTTTCTTTTTATTTTTATACTTAGCGGATCCACATTATACTTTAAGCTTGAAGTTATGACATTATATTGAGGTTGTAATTTTATTGTTTTACTAGATCTTCTCTAGAGTAACAAAGTCATAGTGATAATAAATGTCATGACTCAAGTAACTTCTTTCTAGAGTATGATGTCATGGTAATGGGAATACCACAACTGAGACAAATTTTCTTTAGAACTAGAAGCTAATGTTAGGAATGGTGGTTATTGATTAATTTACTCTCTATAACACAAATATATAGCACTAATAATGACCATGACTTTGACTTTTTTTTTTACTAGAGAATAAATCATTGTATTGAAAAAAGTTATGACTAGAGTAAAGGCTTGTTCAGCACACTAAATACCAAATAAAACTATTATTTTGGGAATTATTCACAATGTGATTATATCAAAAAGAGTCTTAAAATATGCAATTTCACTAAATTATGAGGTTTATGGATTTTGATGAATAATAGTGAAATTAATTGATTTTTATTTGAAATGAAGACTTTCCGGATTATTGAGAATGAGTTGAGTAAAAAGTCATGTAAAGTCATAATATTTTTTATATTTTGACTTTGTCACATCTCATTGAGTTATATGGTAGTTTAAATGTTCATTCTTGATTGAAGCTCTACACAAATAGTCATGGTAATCTTTATATGTCATGACTCTACCATCTCGTTGAGATAATCATTTTATTATGCAACATATTTATTTTGACTACAAAACTTTCTAAGAGTCACAATCATACTAGCTCATAACTATTTTATGACTATGACATTAATTCTATGCCACAATAACTAATTAATACTCTATTAGTCTTATGAGCGATGATAACCCCTAATACCATGACTTTTTCATTATAGAATAATCAACTCAAAGGGAAAAGCTGTAGTGATATTCCTAGTGTAATGCATTTTAACTACAAAAAGTACTAGAGAATAATACTCGAGCCAAGACTATTTCCAAGGCCATGGCTTTTGTTCCTTAAAAATGCCAAAGCCATGACTCATTTTTGAATACTATGACTTTGGTTTATAGAGAACAATGTACAAGTTATGACCATTTGCAATGTTGCAACTTAGTGCTATAGACAAAAAATGGTTTCCATGACCATTCTCAACACTGCAACCAGAGAGAGACCAAAGCTATCAATTATTCTTAGTCTTATGACCTTGTGTTCTAGATTCAAAATGCATCACCTCTATCATTTTCATCATCATGTCTATCTGATGCATGAGAGAGACCAAAGTTATAATCTATTCTCAATGTCAAGACCTCGTGTTCTAGAGATGAAATATGTAGCTATGACCATTCTCAATGCCATAACATTCTAAAGCTAAAAAGAGGCCAAAGCCATGACCCCTTCAAAAAAATTGTGAATTTCAACTTAAAATTCCTAACCAGCTGCTCAAGTATAAAAGAAAAAAAACTATAATTACAAAAATTTTATTGCACATGTGAAAAATACAATGCTAGGGCTATATGGAATAATTTTTTCTAAACTCTAGGAGAGATCCATAAGAAAAGAGGTGAATCAACATACGAGTATACATTCTAAGGGAATGTTATGCTTTTCAACTCTCCCTAGGAAAAAATTAGAGGCATAAAACAATGTACTATGGACTTATGGTTGATTCTTAGATACTCTTTAGGGCTATCATTAGAAACTGAAATTATATGAGATATTTCTTTAACTATGTTGTGTGAATTCCTTTCTAATATTTGTCTAAATTGAGATATAGAGTTATTTTATTTAGTTACTAATGATGGATGCTTAATTGATTAATTTATTATTTGAATTCTATTATCATTTGGATATAAACGAATATGGTATTTATATATAACTTAAATTAAGGTTTAACTTTTGGTGAGTTTTTGAATGCTATTATGATGGATGATGATGGATAAGCCATAAAGCATACTCATAGCTAATGATATGTAGAACGTGATAGCTCTTTTAATCCTGACATATGAGACAAACATATACGCGAAAACTCAACATTGAGGTATATTAATCATGTGAGTACGACTCGAAGCTAAGATCATGAACAATTTTATAAGTTAATCTATTATGCATGACTTAGAAGAATCGATCCCTAATTAATATGAGAACATTATAGAATATTTTCCTAAGATTTTTGCCTTTAGTGTGAATGTTATATGTCATCATAGTAGATGATTATATGTAAGCTACTATACATGTATAATTGGAGGTGACTTATAAGGTGGTGATAGTCTTGTGAGTTACTTTCTGTCATATGACTACCACTAGTGAAATTCAAAGGAAAACATATATTAATCATGCGAGAATAGTGCTTACAAAATTAAAAAAGTAAATACTTTTACTATAAGATTAATTTAAGTCTATATGACATGAGAGGGTAGAGAATAAGAATGCACATATAAAGTAACTATCAATGGTAGTTCATAAGTTGCCTAAAAGATATGAGCTTGTGGATGACTCTTGAGTAGAGATAATTTTTAAAGTATGAAGGAAATAACTACTAAGAAACTATCATTGTGGAGAGCACGATAGTTAATAACTACATTGTATGCAATTATGACATAAATATATTCCTAATAATTAAATCTTTTTTTTTAATGAAGAACAATAATAATAAAACTATTTATATAAGCCATCATGCATAATACAATTCATCAACTCTAGAATTTAAAAATCTTACCTAATATCCAATCTTATCCTTACAACTAGGATATAAGTTAAATAATAGTTGGTTGATTAAACTACTTACATAATTTCTATAAGGATATTTGGATGAAAAATCAATTTTACTACTTGTATGAATCATACACTTATTCGATTAGTTGGACTAGAGAACTTTTCCCAATAAGGTTTTAAACTAGTTTGCACATTCATTAGGAACCCTTGAATCCACGAGATGACTTTTTACTTATCTCATGTGATTTTATCTTCAATATTTGAAAAAATTTAATTATATTATTGGTTATGTAATTATTTTATGATGAATAATTGATTTAATGAGTTTATATTTAGTTTATAATATTTTTGAATGTTGATGGATCTTTATGCACTTGAGAAACTCAAAATAGGATTTTCATGAATATATTTGTTTATGTGTGTTGACTATGACAGATGGTGATACATATATCTTGGGATATAATTATGTGGTCCGAATAGAAAGAAATGACAACTCTTCTAACCTTAATGTTTGAGATAAACTAATATGTGAAAAATCCTAAGTTGAGGTATGCTAATCATTGTAGGTATGACACTCACTAAGCTAAAAGCATGAATGTATCAAAAACTAATCCATAATGAGCTATCTAGAGGAACTAACCTCAGCATAATGTAGGAGCTAAGTAAAATATCTTATTTAACATAGTGTAGGAGTCATGTGTTGGCCATGATAGATAATGACATATATGTCTCGAGGTACATGCAAATGGGGGAACTCATATGGTGGTTACAACCCTATGAATCATTCCTAATTTTATGACTTTTATGAGTAAATTTCATATGAAAATGTATGTTTAATTGTCGTGTGTATGGTGTTCATGAAGTCAAAATCACATATAAATTAGTACCACAATATCTCAAGTCATTGAAATTCTTAGTGGTTTTAAAATTGAATTACACACTCAAAGTAGTCATCAAGGGTAATTACTATATTGCCTAAAAGAGTAGACATGATATTGACCCTTGCATGGCTCAAAGTATTGCTTTGGTCTTGAAATACTAGGGAGACAACTATAAGGGAATCATCTTTGACAGTGATAGTCAAATCTCAAAAGCATTAACAAAAATCTCAAGAACTATACAATAATTTCTATGGGATCATTATCTAGACTTATGTCTGTTTATTACTAGTATGACTTATATACTTATGAAGCTATATTGGTCGACAATTATTTCCTCAACTATGTTTTGTGATGATGTCAAATAAATATGTGTTTTGGCACATTCAAAGTCACAACACTAAGATACCTGAATAAATCTCAAGAGCATTAACAAAAAGCTATACTATGTTTCCACAAAAGTTATAATTTAACAATCATCATCCACAAATTGGTAAGTCAACCTAAATAAAGATCTAGTCTAACATTGAGAATAAATGGGAGAAAAGCATTGGATACAATACTTGTTTACAAATAAGATTGAATAAAGATAAAATTACTATTGAAATCTTATAGACCTCAAGATATTCTCATTGAAAGAATTTCATATAATTCATTTCTTTGAGTTAATCTTTGAATGATATTGTATATCACCGAGTGACTTTGTCAGAGTGTTTCTTGATAGAGTTTCCTTTGATTCCCCTTCAAAATCTATTCATTTCTATCACCTCTTGTTTCTTCATGCATTGCTCATGTTCTCTATTTTTTGCCTCCTCTCTATTTTTCTAGCTGGATTCTATATTTGTACTAGTGATTGTTCTAAATTTAGATATTCTATCATGACTAAGACATATTGTTTCAACTGAGGATTGGTTCCATGATGCATGAGGTACTGTCATGATTGAAAACAATATTGTGACCTAAGAAATGAAGTTATGACTAAAAGATAAGGTAAGTTGACAATTTAAGATCACGAGCAAAGAAATGATGTTATGACTTAGAAGTATAATCATGATGTATGCATATAGTCATGACTAAAAAATAGAGTCACAATGTATGATATATTTTTGTGGTTAAAGAATAGAGTCGGAACTATACAAGTCAGTTGTGACCAAAGAAATACTCATTTGATCCACTTGGCAGTGTGATTCATAAATAAATCATCATAACCCATTCTACTTTAAGCCTTAAAAAGATGTTATGGTGACTCTAGAATAAGATATCATGATTCATTTTGCTGCAACTAAGCTTTTTTTTTTGAAAGTGGGATTCATAAATGTATGATACATTCTGAGTCACGACCTAAATTTATGACTTTTTCAACTTCATTTTGTTTCTTATTTTCTTCCTCATTGCTCAAGGCTTCAATAGAGAAAAAATATAAGTATATTTTGGGCCTATCATTTGTCCAAAATATAAGTGACATCTACTTTTGATAGTGACATCTACTTTTGATATATATAGTTACCCTTTTGATAGTTGCCTTCCAAATCATACCAATAATAGACCAAGTCTTGGTGAAATCTCCATAAGTGACATCTACTTTTGATAGTTTCCCTTCAAACCATACCAATAATAGAGAAAAAAAATATAAGTGCACCTATAATTTGTCCTAAATGAAAACCACACAAAAAATCAATAAAAAAATGTTTCTATAATGAAATGTTTTTGTCAATGTATTTGATGAAGCACTCCCCCCATCTTTGGGAGTACTTTTGAAAAAAATTAGAGAAATCGTGTTTTTCCTACACACACACACACAAACACACACGCACGCACACACACAAACACACACGCACGCACACACACACACACACACACACACACACAGAATGTGATAAATTATCTAATTTTCTTGGTTTATCATGCTCCACGCTTATAAAAAAAACAAAATACAATAGTAATTAAAAAATATAACAAACAAGAACAACAAATTAAATAAATTCAATCTATTCAACTCATTCATACCTAAAAAAATCATTCTCTTAGTCATAGGTAGAGAAACACATACTAGCATGTGACTTGAAAAAATTAAATTTAGCCAATGACAAAGATTTGGTAAATTTATTAGTGACATTAATATTTGTTTACTTTTTAAGTACAATTCTCCCCTTGGGTAATGCATCTTATATCTAATAATACCACAATCAATGTGTTCTGATCTATTGTGGATGGTTGATTTTTTTTTAAAAAAATATAAAACTCTGGTTTATCACACCATATAAGAAATGTATACTTTCACACACTAAAATTTATAATTAATATTTTTATTTATAAAATTTTTGTACAAACTTTGTCACTATAATGAACTTATTCCTTATTTTCAGATAATATAACATACTTATGTAGTTTGAATTGCCAGGATACTAATTCCTCTCTGAAGATTGTTACATAACTCGAGGTGGATCTACATGAATCCAAATTATCATTTATTTTGGAATTAATGTATATGAGAAGCATTGATTATAACCTAGTCATGCATAAAGATGGTTGATAAGTCCCTCATAACTACTTCAAATTAGACTTCATTATATCTTAGTAATATCTACCCAAGTTTGATATAAAATGACTAATAATACCAAGATCATGTGTTATATCTAGTCTAGTATAGATTACAACATATATAATACTATTGATTGTTAAGCATTTGAGATTGAGGTGTTAAGTGGGCTGGGAATCCTAGGAATGGCACGAGGCATGACTCAAAATAGTTGTGTATGGCCCAGCATGACACGATCCATAATAGCACATGGACCATGGTTGTGCCAGCCCATGACACTACTTGTGTTGTGCCTAGTGAGGTCAATCATACCTCATGTTGGGCCAAATACAACATGTATGCCTAGCCCATTTGCTTAGTCCACAAGCATAGTGACCTGTGAATGGCCATGTGTTATGGGTCATAGGTCATGAGTGATGACTAGTTTTATTAAAAAAAACCATGTCCTAACTTTCATAGACCCACACCCATAGCTGGCTATATTATTTACGTAATGGGCCTAATATCAAAAGCAACAAGTCATGCATGCCTTTTTTGTTGTCACATAAAACCAATAAAAATCTTCTTTTGTAGCTATTAGATTTCATTCCAATAGCTATATGCTAACAATTTGTTGGTTTTCAGATTTCTGGCCATTTAAATTATATAAAAAAGGTAAAAAAATATAAAATTTTAATATTAAAATTTCTATAAATATAGATTTTTTTTAATTTTCATCATATTCACTTCCTCTCTTCTTTTCTTCTCTTTCCACTTATGTGCCCTACTCTATTTTGCTATCTATTTTGGGCTTTAGGTTAGCTAGTTTAGAAAAAGAGTTAAAGAGTGACTATGATTTTGTGGGCTACTAGCCTCTACTCAAATAAAGATACAATATTATGATACAAATTTGTTTTTTTTTGTTTATTAATTCATGTCATAATTAATAATTTTTAAAAATCTAAAATTATTAAATATTTCAAATTTAGAAATATAAATAAAAAAAATAACTAATGATTTTAAGGATAATAATTTTGACTTAGATATATAATATAATGATGACCCAATCAAAAAGTCTAAGGATGAAACTAGATTCTTTTCAATGATCTCGACTCATTTGCCTAAAAATCCAAAACTAAGTGAACTTTAATAATATATACCCACTTTAATATAATAAAAAATATTTTAGGAGCATTGAAGAAGAATCAATATAGTGTATATATTATAAAAAAATATATGCATATAAGAATACTGATGGCATTGATTACCTTAAAAGGTTAACTAATCATTGCACTAAAAAATATGGTTCATTATATCATAGGCAAACTCAATAAAGGATGAGATCTTTAAAGTTGGATCAACTTAAGCTTCTTTAAACAACTTTATTTACCATAATGATAGTGGAAGAAAATATGTGACCCAATTGATTACTATCATGAGTCTTCCAATTAGATTTTCAAAGAATCCTAGGGTAGTCAAAATTATACAGACCTATTTGCAACCTACTTATCATGAAATTCCTACCACCAGTATTAGGAATGACATAATATTATAAATTTAAAAAATAATTAATAATTAATAATTTTTAATATATAATTTTAAGAAATGTAGTGAAGTGATGACTATGATTATGATGTCCAACAAATGAGCTAAACATGATGATGCATCATTCATATATCTCATCGCCTACTATGTAGATTATAAGTGAAAACTTAAAAAAAAATTAGGATTTCTTGAGATCTTTCATCCTCATGTTGGCCCTACCATATATGAGTATATGATGAGGATCCACAAAATATATGATATTCAGAATAATATTTTTAGTATTATATTTAATAATACTTTTAATAATGGAGGCACCATTAATATGTTTTCCAAAACCATTAGAGACAAGCTATTAGATGAAATATTTTATGTTAGGCATATGTGTCACATAATTAATCTAATAGCATGGATTGGAATAAAAGTTGTTTCCCCACATTCTTATAAATAATAAATTTAGTAAAAGGCTCTATGATGCCTAATAGACAATAAGAGTTATTCATGTATATGTTTATCACTAGGTCTAAAAAAAATTATAAATAGATGAGATAGATCATTAGAATTATACCTAGATAATGTTAGAGTTATATATTAACTATAAACATGTGATATCCAGCTATGGCAATAGTGAGAGCGATGAACTTTTTATTGATAATTTAGACTAGAATATAAAAATTTATTTTATGAAATTCCTACAGATTTTTTATGATATAATAAACACATGTTATTCTATGTACACTCCCATCACTTTTATAACACTAGGGTGCATATGTAGAATTAGAAATATATTTAGCAATTATAGAGGATACCTTGTATTTAGTGGCATGGTTATTGAGATGAAAATTAAGTATTTAAAATTCTAGTCATCCATTCCAACTTTATATTGCTTGGGTTCCAATATGAATACTAAGATTAATGTGAAAGATATAAAAAATATGCTAGTGTACACATGCACTTGCATAAACTAAGCAAAAAAACTTGAAAGTTGTATTCATGAAAAATTAACTAACATGTTATGACACTAGGTATGATAGTAGTAGTAGTGAAGCTTCAAGTACCAAGCCTTTTCTATCTAGTTAGCAAGAGGCAAATAATAGAGTGGTCCATCTAATTAGAGTGAGCTATCTTGATAGTTAGATACTAATTACTACCCGAACCTTTCACATGATTATAATAAAAATTTAAATATTTTGAGTTGGTATAAATTATACTAATTTAATTATCCCTTACTATTTAAGATGACACATGATCAACTAGCTCTTCTAGTATCTAGCATAACATTAAAGTCTACTTTTTCTATGACTACTAATGTTATTTCAAATAAGAGATCTAGATTATGACCAAATATTATGGATACTCTTACATGCTTGAAGGATTGGGAAGATTCAAGGTTGAGCTTTCAGGATAAAGAGAAAGAGTTGTTGGTTATTGATGACTCATGGGACATCAAGGATATTGATGCTACTACTAGTGTTACATTTGGAATCATGCAAGATGAGGATGATTTAGATATGCATTACCATACTATAGATATGGTCTGATGACTCATGTGATAGTGATGCATATTTTTTTTATTTTTACTTCAACTTATATTATGTATCATATTTCAAATAGCATTTTTTTTTCATATGATATTTTAAGTTGAGCTAAATATAAAATATTTATTTTAATTATTGATTTCATTTTTATTTATTTAAATTTTTAATTCAATGTACTTTTTAATTATATTATTTTGATATTTAATATTTCTAATAAATAAAAAATTAAACTTTTAAAAATTTTAATTGACCATTTAGGCTGCTTATAACTAGCATGACTTAGCTTGATTTGGAATCGACCCAACATGACCTTGCATTGAAGTGCCACGTTAAGATGAGTCATGGTGAACTCTATATTGCTAGCACGACATGATAGCCTGACTGGGCCATCATAACTCAAGCCGTGCCAGAACAACATGACTCATTTGACTACACTACATAGAAAAGAATACTTAGATTTCTTCTTTTCTTATTAGTTTTGGGACAATGCTTGATACCCAACTTAAAATATTTGGTTATGGGTTAAGACTCACTTAGCTAGATTTATAAAAAATCTCCCAAGAACTTTACCAATATAATATTTATTAGATAACCGAATATCCCTAGAAGACCTATCATGAATTATGCTCATCTTTAGAATCTACCTAATTGGGTCAAATTTTTTTTCATAAACAAGACATTTCCCACCTCTGCCTTAAGGTTTTCAATCTATTCTTTATTCTGACCAATAATTAGCATGTCATCAACATAAAATAAGTCATTCCCCAACTTTCCCATCAAATATAAAGTGGTCACATGAGATGTGCCAAAAAGTCATGAGATCATATGAATGAATAAAATTTTTCATGCCTCTACCAAGGAGCTTGCATAAGTCTATATAAGCTCTTTTTATTTTTCATATGAGATGTTCTTTTTCTCATACTATGAATCCCTTGAGCTGATCCATGTAAAAAGTCCACTAACAGTTACCTTGAAAATATATTATATTCACATCAAGTTGATTAATTTCTAAATCCAAGCTAGCAACTAAACTTAAAACTACTTAAATAAAAGATATTTTCATAATGAGAAAATATATGAAATTCAAAATTAATTATTTTCTTTTGACTAAACTTCTTAACTACTAACTGAGCCATAGATCTTGGTTGAAAATCATCATATATGAGTTTTAGTCTAAAAAGTCATTTATTTTTTAAAGCCTACTTTTCTTTAGGTAAGGATACCAATTTATAATCCCGATTGATTTGAAGAGACTTCATCCCCTTCTACATAGTTTGAAACTATTCCTCTCTATTTTCAAGAGAAATGACCATTTGAAAAATCTTGAGCTTATTTGCATCAATATGTAATATATAATCACAAAATCTTGATGATAATTGATGAGGCCTAGATAATCTTCTCAACTTAGACGAAGATGTATCATCAAGATTAACAGAGTTCTACCTAATTATAGCTAGAATATGGTTCCTCACCTTCTAAATATGCTTATCTTGTGGCTATGAATAATCAAGTGAACCTTGTGGCTCAAAATCATTAGGTAGCTACTCATTTTTTCCATGTTGATCTGACAGATCTCTAGAAAGAATTAACATTAGATCTATGAAAATATAGGAATCATTATGAGTTTACTCTCCCCTCTTCTTGGATGACTATCATCCACTAATTCATACTCCAAAAAAATAAACTTTCTACTACGACAAACATCTTGGCTATTGGGTCTCATAGTCTCTAACTCGAACTCATCATAACCAAAATGAATGAAGATGCAAGAACTTGCAATATTAGTGAGTATTGATCATTCATATTTTGGGATGTGAACAAATTATTTATAGCCGAATAAGTGTTCAATATTCAAAATACTAAATAATACTACTTATTTTAGTGATAATGCATGATATTTTTGCATAAAAAAGAGCTTTGAATAGAAAAATTTCACTAAATTATAGTTTTGATGGACTATGATGAATAATAATAAAATTGAGTGGTTTTTGGGTGAAATATTAAACATGGTGGATTTTTTGAGTAGGATGGGAGAAAAAGTCTTGTAAAGTTATAATATTCCTTATGTTATGATTTTATTAAATCTCATTGAGCTTATAAGATAGTTTTATCATCCATTCTTAGTTAAAAATCTACACAAATAGGCATGACAATTTTGTATGTTACAACTCTACCATAATATTGACACAATTATTTCACAATACAATACAATCTTTTCAGCTATAAAACTTTCTTAGAGTCGCAACCACATTACCTCATAATATTTTTTATAATTGTAATATTACTTTTTTATCACAACTATCAAGTACTCTATCGATACTAAAAGTTATGACATCCTCCACTCTCATGATTTTTTTTATTATGGATCCACTAAGATTAAGGTAAAAGCCATGAAAGTTTTTTAGTGCCATAACTTAAGCAATAAAGTGTTATAAAAAACAATTACATGAGCTATGAAAATTTATAGGGTAGTAATTTCTTACTCTTGAGAAATGACCAAAGCCACGACTCATTCTTAATGCTAGTCTTTGGGTTATATAGATGAAATACATAAGTAGTAGTGATTCCAAACATTGCAAATTAGTGTTATATTGATAAAATGCATAGTCATGATCATTCTCAGTATCACGAGAATCTAATAAAAAATAAGGATCAAAGTCATGATTCATTCTCAATGCCATGACTTTGTATTTTAAAGATGAAATGCTTAAGCCGTAGTCATTTTCAATGCCATGACAATCTAAAGAAAAAAAGTGTCTAAAACTAAGAATCATTGCCAATTATGTGACTTTGTGTTATAGTGACAAAAATCAAATGTTGTAACATTCTCCAATACCATGACTTCCTACTTAAAAATTAAACACAACCATTTGAGTTTAAATACAAAAAAATGAGAAAACAAAAAAGAAATTTTAGGTGAAAAAAGAAATACTGAAAAACTTGGTTTTAAGGAGCACAAATTTGAACAAACCTATGGGAGATCCATGATAAAAGGGGAGACATTAGGCACAAGAAAAAACCCTGGGGGGGGGGGGGGGGGGGGCACAAATTTTGACTTCTACCTAGGAGATAATTTGAGGTGCTTAATAAAGAGTTGTAAATTCAATATCTAATTCCTAGAATATTCTTGAAGACTATCATTTGGAACTTGAAATTATATGAGATGTATTTTAAATAATTTCATGTGAATTTCTCCAATGTCAAGCTAAATTGAGGTGTAAGGTTAGTAATTTTTATTTTTTGTGGTAGATACATAATTAATAGATTTTTTTGTTTGGATTGTATTATTGTTTAATTATTAATGGATGTGGTATTTATGCAGAAATGAAATTAATAGTTCAATATCAGTGAGTTTGTAAATGTTATTATGGTGGACAATGATATTTAAGTCTTGAAAAAAACTTACACATAATGGTAGGAAAAAAGTGATAGTACTTTTGATTATGATGCATAAAAAAAACTTATATGTCAAAATCTAATATTGATGTAAGTTTAATCATGCGAGTATAAAATTTATAAAGATGAAAGTATGAATATATTTACAAGACAATCTATTGTACATATCTTAGATGAACTGACCCTCAATTGACGTGAGAGTTTTATATAATATTATCTTAAAGATTTCACCTTTAGTGTGTGAGTGATATGTCATCATGGTAGATGATGACATGTATTCCATGAGACATACACAAATGGCTATGGCTCATAAGGTGGTGATAATCCTATGAATTACTTTCTATCATTTGACTCATACCATTGAGATTTGAGAGAAATTATATTTCAATAGTTGTGAGCATAGTACTTATAAAGCTAAAAGTGAAAATGCTTTTCATACTATATTAGTTTACATCTTTACGAAACTTGAGGCTAGAAAATAAAAATGTATATATGAAGAAACCATCAATGATATTTGACAAGTTACCTAAAAGGTATGGACTTGCGAATAGTCCTTGAGTAGAGATGATTTTACATTTTGGTGATAAAGTACTGAGATGAAATTTATGAGCTAACCATCATTGTGGAAGGCCTAATAGGTGATAACCATCTCGTATGTTAGTAGATCACTAAAACATTTTCACAATAATCAAATCTTTATTCTCTATCCAAGCACAATAATAACCATACAATTTAGATAAGGCATCATGCATAATAAAATATACCAACCCTAAAATCTAAGAGTCTTATCAAAAATTTAGTTTTATCCTTTCAACAAGAGTAGTTGTTGACTCATCATTGGTTAATTGAACTACTTATATAATTCATGTGGAATCAATATCTAGATAAAAGTATACTTTACTACTTATATGTCCCATATATTTATGAGATAGTTAGAAGAGAGACTCTCCTCCAATGAACTTTAAAGAAATTGTGTAATCCTAAAAATTGGATATCATAACAAAGTCACAATAAGTTTTTGATACATCTTCCATAGATTGTTTAGTTTATTTAGTCAAATTTAGTTGACATAAATATTATTGAAAAAGGATAGTTATTTTTTTTATAGTTTGGATACCAATACCTTAATTTTATACATTGGATTGTATTGCTTGTCTTGTTTTGTTTTTTGTATCTTTGGTTTATTGTTTTTTATTTTATTATGTAGCCATCATATTAATTAGCAAAAACTCTTAGACTGAGCTAATACATCTTGGATCAAAGATTAAGAGAACCAAAAAAAAAAAGAAATCTTGAAATTAAGAGCTTAGAAAAATCTTGAAACCAAAGAGCTAATACAACTAAACCTATTGGAAACACTAGAGAAGCCCAAGGAGTTAATGGATGAGTTTTCCAATAGCCCAACTATCACTACACCTTACGATAATTTTATAAATCTACTATAATGGATAGTTAATTTGTGATTTGGATTTAACTTGATGAAGCCAATTATGTTTCATTGAAGGAGAGTCTAATAGCTATAGTTTAACAACATTACGACAGTGGAAGGATATTCAAGGATCCAAATGGGTACATCGTAATATTTCTAGAGTTTTGCCACATAGTTAAAATGAATGGAATTAGTCTATACACAACTAGGTTGTGTTTATTCTCCATTTTTTGAAATGAAAAGAATGAAGTTTGTTCTTGTACTTTTCTTGAGACTCTATTGAAGTTGGTTATATCTTTTTCCTATCTCAAATAACCTCATAGTTATAGAGCTAGAGACCTTGTATGATGCTTATGACCATTTTAAGGAGTTATAGAGGAGATATCCTCAATAAAGATTTGAGTTGTAGTTCAAAGCATAAACTGTATACTACTTTATGAATTACATGACAACATGCACCATTGATGCGGCCTCGCGTAGGTCAATTATGAATAAGTCACTTGAGAAAGTGCATTATTTATTTGAAGAGTTAGTGAAGATCAATTACCAAACTCTGACTTATTATATCTTTGAGTAAAAGGAAACTAGTGTATTAGAGATGGACAAATTTACCATGATGGAGGTAAAGATGGAAATATTTCGTAAAAGTTAGAAGCACAAGTGGAGAAGCAAAATGGAAAGAGGGAAATCATTATTTTGCAACTACTAGAAATGATATATTTTGACCATATTTATCAAGTGAAATGACCAATAGTTTACTAAGAAAAAGGTATGTGTTCTAACCCAATACTAATATTCTCATTCACTATCATATAAATATGAGATATCATGAAAACTTTCATATGAAGACTATAGACATGGGTGCAGAATATCAGATAAACAAAAGCATTTTGGGAACGATTCCATATGACACAATATTTAGGGTGGATTGAGCTCACATTATCAATATGATAAAATTACTAACTGAGATGAAAAGAAGAAATAATCTTCAAGAGAATCATTTGAAGAAGCTTGAGATGAAGGCGAAACACATGAATGTGACTGTACAAAGTATAAAGAATCAAATTAGATAATTGACACAATTGGTGACTGGAGAGAACATAAATGAAATACTAAGTAATATTAAGACAACCCCAAAAAAGTACTTGTCAATTATACTTAGAGACAACAAATAGCTCGCGGTATAATAAATGGAAAAAACTGAAATAGAGAAAGTTGAAACTAATACTTCTATAACTTTTCCAAAGTTATGGTGCCCACTAAATAGAATGTCTAGCTCAACACCTCATTGGTGATAAAAGAAGTAGTGGGGGAGCGAATAGATATTATCAACCTTACTGGAAAATGAATGTGATGAAAAATGATTCTAAAGGTAATTGTCTCTTAAACCTTCCTTTTTTGCAATATTTTAGAAAGAAAACATTGGATAAACAATTTGAGAAGTTCATTAATTTTTTTCATAGATTAGAAGTAAATAATCTATTTGTTGAAGTATTATCTCAAATGTCCAACTATATGAAGTTCATTAAAGATATCATGAGTAGTAAAAAAAAGTTGGAGACATATATAACTATTAATATAATGAAAAAATATAGTGTAATTGTTCAATGAAAACTTCCAAGGAAACTGAAGGATCTTGGAAGTTTTATGATATTAAGCATAATTAGGAAGCACACATTTTGTAAGGTATTATGTGATTTAGAATCGAGCATCAACTTGATGTCTTTGTCAATAGTAATAAGATTAAACAGCAGCAAGATCACTCCAACCTCTTGCTCATTGAAAATGACTAGTCAATCAACCAAGCACCCAATGAAGATTATTGATGATGTTATGGTTTAGGTTAGTATATTTATTTTTCTTGCATATTTTGTAGTATTAGATATGAAAGAAAACTAACATGTTCTATTGATTTTGGTATTACTTTTTTTAGCTACTAGACAAATCCTCATTGATGTCAAGAAGATAAAGTTAATGCTTTAGATAAATGAAGAACAAGTGAAATTTAATCTTTACCAAGGCATTCAAAGTTCTGACAAAGATGTAACATATTTTTGGAGGATAGATAATCTCATCCATAGATCAAGAAAACAAAATCTAGAATTTAGGTTAAATGATTTTGTAGTAGATAGTTGGCCTGATGAAGATGATGAAAATGACATAGGATAGAAAATATGAAACTATGAAAGTAAAGATAAGAGTAAGGATAATCACTACTACAAAGTGACGATATTCTTCATAGTTATGACTTCAAAAGGTTATAAAGATGAGTATTCTAGAGAGGTAGAAAATGAGAGTAAAATACCTAAATTATTTTCATGATTGCATGGATAAAATAATGTAAAAGATAGAGAGAACATATTAGTAGAAAAAGTAGAGGCCGAATCCCAACTAGTTGCTGATATAATGATAGAGGAAGACAAAACTTTAATAATAATCAATAAAGATCTAAAGGAAATAGAAAAAAAAATAGAGGTAGCAATGAAAGACTTAACTTTAATTAGCTTAATGACTTTGGAGATACATAAGCTAAAGAAATATGTCACGGTAAATATCAACATCATGTTTTGGAGATATAGAAAAAAAAGATCAAAATATAACCCAATAAAAAGATACAGTCATCCTTAAAGTCACAACATCCATATATAATAAAGTCATAATGATCAAAAAAGCTACAAGATCCTAGGTAAGAAAAAAAAGAAGGAAGCCTAAAAAAAAGATAAAATATGATTCAATGCTAAAAAAAAATTTAAAAAGAAAAGAGGGAGTGAGTGATTATTTAACAAAGCTAGCAAATGTAGCTAAGATCACTAATATAGGTAACAACTAGTTTATGGTCTAGCTTTAGACATTAAACATAATGCTTCTTGGGAGGAAACACAAAAAAAATTTTCCATATGGTGCAGTGAAATAAATCTACTCACTCACAAATCATTTTGGCTAATTTTTGCACCAAAAAATTCTGTTATAGAACTCAAACCTCATAGTGACTCATTTACATATCCATAAAAAATGCAGCCTCCCCAACTAGATAGACTAAGACACTCAAATCTAATCATAACAAAATGTATGTATGATGGATAAAAAGTATACATTTATTTATAGAGGGGGAGTAATTGCTTAATGATGAACAATCTATTTAGTGTGTAAGTTTGTTCGGCACGTCAAATACCGAATAATACTAGTTATTTTGGAGATTATTATTTGGCTTTCAAACTACCTATCACTCATGTATATTTTGATACTTTATGATATTATGTAAGCATATAATGAAAGAAATTATATACATATTTCATGACTTTGGAGTTTTGGCGAGTTTTGATAGATAATTGTAAAATCAATAGGTTTTTGAAGGTATTTAGTACAAGGGGTAGAATAATGAGTCTTGCATAATTTTGACATCTATTCTTTACTAAAACTATAATTAATTGGTCATAACATTCCTTGTGTACCATGACTCCATGAACTTGTTAGCAAAAACTTTTCACTACATGACATATTCTTAGTGATAATGATATTATTACGGAGTCACGACCATACCTATCTTTTGAAATTTGAAATTTTGAGATATTAATTCTATGTCACAACAACCAAGTATACCACTAGTGCTCAAGATCACTGGCCAAGTCCAATCACTGTGATTTTTTTTTTTTAATATGGCTCGATTGTCTCAAGTTAGATATGTGACTTTTTACAAAGCTACAACTTTTGAGTTATAGAAAATTATATAACTAAAATTTCTCATGCCAAAGCTATGATAATTATTCTGAGCCATAAATTTTGGGACACTAAAAATCATAGAATGCATTACTCGAGTATGGCTTTTTTTCAAAGCCATGACTCTTAACCTTGAAGGAAGGCAAAGTCATGACTTCTATGTTCGATCTGATTGCCAGTGCCATGAAGTTCTTGCAGCACCATGATAATATGATATATGAGAGAAGAGAAGGCTAGTGTCTCAACCAGCCATAATGCCATGGACACTTGAAGATAAATGAGGGGCAATTTTGTGTTGCGGCCATTTCTTAATGTCGTTGCCTTATGATACAAAAGCCTTATCAGTATCACAATTATATCATAGTGCTACAACCATATACTAATTAAGAAAGATCAATAGCAATCTCACAACTTCATCACAATATCATAGTCATATATCAATATGAGAAACCCTTCACCATGGTGCAGTCAATTCCTAGTACTATGACTTATTATTTAAGACATGAAATGCATGAAGCTATGACCACTTCATAGTACCATGAATTCATGTTATAGAGACATTAGGCCCAAGTCATGTTCTTTGCTAGTTCCATGACTTTGTTTTGAAAAATGATCATGATTAATCTAGAGTCATTGTTGCTTTCTAGAGGTGCAACCTCAAGCTCAAAAGTTGAATCCCAAAGTTGTGACTTTTTTTCTAAATGTTATGACTTTCTACTTAGAGTAATACACGATTGCATGAGTATAAAAGTACAAGATATAATTATTCAAAGGATCTTTTAATCTTCTTTGTCTCCATCTATACAACAAGCAAAGCCATGATAACTACCAAATCATAGGGGTGAATTTCATTATGTCTAGTGGTTCCAATAGCAAGAAAGGAAAGCAAGACTTAATGCAATCTCTAGAGTTTGGTGCACATATTAGAACCCCCATTTCTAGGGTAGATTCGGGAATTCTTACTAAAATAGTATGGATCTAGGATATGTGTTATTTGAATACATGTGATATAATATTAATTTTTATGTTTGAATGAATGTGTGAGATGTGAGATTTTCATGGTAGAAGTTAACATGTAACCTAGGAGACTCACTTGTATATATGATAGAAAATAAGTGATAGCTTTTTCGACTATAATGCATAAGTTAAACCTATATATTGAAACTCAAAATTTTAATATGTTAATATTCATGAGTATGACACGAAGTTGAAAGTTCAAATGCTTCTACTTGCTAATTTATTGTACATGTATTAAAAGAATTAGTTCTCAATTGAGATGGATGTTATATAGAACTATATTATAAGGGATTCATCTTTAGTGTGAGGTCCACATCATCACTAAGGAGGGTGGTGATAAGTAATTCTCAAGGCGTGCACAAGTGTATTGTGACTCACAAGGTAGTGACAACCCTTATGAGTTACTTTTATTCACATTGTTCTAATGATAAAACTGAAGGGAAGCATATGTTTATTATGTAAGTATGATGCTTATGAAACTAAAAGCTCAAATGCTTACAAATTATGTCAATCTTTAGTCTTTATGATACTTAAGGCTAGAGAATAAGAGTATTCATACGAAGCAATGGTTAATGGTAATTCACAAAGTTGCCTAAAATGTATTTATTTATTTGGATGGTTTCACTAATAATGTATTGAGGAAACAACTATGTGTAGACCACCATTAGGATGTACTATGTTGTATGCCTTTAGGAAAAGAAGTCATTACACAACATCTCAACTTTTATTCTTTATCAAATATCATATTTGTTGAGCAACTTAAACATTATCACATAGATTAAATAAATTAGCCTATGGACCTAATATTGTCTAATAATTAGGATATCCATATTACTAAAAATTAGTTGTCTCACATATGAATAATTGAACTTTTGATACAAATCCTATGGGATCAATACTTGGATGCAAATCTACTCTACTACTTATATGTCCTGCGCTCTTATAGATCTCTATTGATGAGATAATCTCATTAATAAGTTTTTGTGATGTTACCGAATTGATAAAATTAGGTGATATAATAATGTCACAACAATTATGCATGTTATGTTTTTATTGAAAGGGGTATTAAATAGAATAATTGTACTAAATTATAGTTTTGATGAATTATGGTGAATAATAGTTAAATTGGGTAGTTGTGTGTGAACTATGAGACTTTATTGATTTGTCGATTAGAAGAAAAAAAGTCATATAAAGTCGTAATATTCATTGTGATATAACTTTTTAGACTCATTGAGTTTATATGATAGTTTTAGTATCCATTCTTGATCAAAACTATACATAAATAGTTTTGGTAATCTTTGTACACTAAGAATTTATAATCTCTTCAAGACAATCCAATCACTATGTAATATATATTTTTTGGCTACAAAACTTTTTTAGATTCTCAACCATACTAGCTCATAATATTTTTTGGACTAAGATATTAATTTTATATCACAACAACTAAATATTTCACTAGTGCTAAAAGTCACGATATCTACTAGAACAATGACTTTTTCATTACAGAACCACCAATACTAAAGTAAAACTATCCTGCTTCTCCAACACCATGAATTTTAACTATAAAAAGTTCTAGAGAGCATTTACTTGTGCATCAGTCATTTCTAGGACCGTATATTTTTCCTCTGGTTAACTATACTATAACATTGTGTTATATAGATAAAATGTATATTCATGGCCATTCAAAATGCCATGATAGTATACTGAAAGAGAAATACCAAAGCCATGACTCTAATATCCCATAGCCATAGCAATTCCCAATATTATGATAATCTAAATCAAGAAAGAGACCAAAGTTATGACTCATTCCAAGTACCACAAATTTGTGTTTTAGAGATAAAAAACCAAATCTATGGTTTATTCTAGCACTATAACTTTCCACTTAAAAATGATACCCAACCATTCAAGTATAAAGTCCAGAACAAGAAAGGAAAACAATATTTTAGGTCATGAGAGAAACATTGAAAAAACTAGGGTACGAGGAGTACAAATTCACTCAAACATAGGGGAGATGCATGAGAAAATGCACAATACACAAGCATAATCGAGGTAAATGGTTGATGTTTTTTTTTATTTTGTGTGATGGATGCATAATTAATTTAGTTTTATATTTGAACTGTGTTTTGGTGTGATTATGGATAAATATGGTGTTTATGTAGAATCAAAATTATAGTTCTACTATTGATGTGTTTGTACTTGCTATCATGGTGGAAGGTAATAGATAAGCATAAAACATACTTACACATAATGATAGGAAAAAAGTAATAGCTCTTATGATTATGATGAGTGAGACAAACATATACATCAAAGCCTATTTTTAAGGTAAGCTTAATTATGTAAATATGATATTTAAGAAGCCAAAAATATGAATACTTTTATAAGCCACTTCATTGTGCATATGTTAGATGAACTAACCCTTAAGTGATATTAGAGTTTTATTGAATATTATCCAATGGGTTTCATCTTTAGTATGTGAGTCATATATCAACATGGTTGATGGTGATAAGTAAGCTAGGAAACATGTATGAGTGAAGGTGACTCATTAAGTAGTGATAATCTCACAAGTAACTTTTTATCATATGACTCCTACAAGTGAGATTCAAATCAAAATGTATGTTAATTATTTGAGTATGGTACTCAAGTAACTATCAAAGACATTTATCGAGTTGCTTAAAAGGTATGAACTTATGAATGGTTCTCAAGTAGGGAAGATCTTGTTGTTTCGGTGGTAAAGTACCAAGATATAACTATGAGGGTACCTTTATTTAAAATGGTCCAATAGGTGACAATCACCTTATATACAAGTAAAACACTAAAATATTTTGACGATAATCTAATATTTGTCCGTAACCAAGCATAATAACAACCATCAATTTATTAGATACACCAACATATTTAATGAAATCAACCAATCCTAAATTTGTAGTCTTACCAAAAACTCAAATTTATCCTTACAACTAGAGTAGTTGTTAACTTAACATTGGTTGATCGAATTGCTTACACTATCCTTCTACAATCAATATCTAGATTGTCCAACTCATATATTTTTGGGATTAGTTGGATGAGAAACTCTCTCCCAATAAACTTTTGGGGCATTGCCTGATCCCAAAAATTGGGCATCATAATAAAATCATAATAATATTCTTAGTTGGTCATATAAAATATCTTTCCTAATCTAGATTTTTTTGGAAACATCTCAATCTAGGTTAGTGGCATGGGACATTAATTTCACACATAGCTATACACATAGCTTCTCCCTAAAATTATTTGAGTTGATACATGTGAGAAAGCATGTACCAGACTCTCTCCTTAATAGTCTAATTTATCCACTTAGTCACATTATTTAATCGAGGCATCTTGACTAGCATCTTTTCATATATAATGTCATGTGATACATTATAGCTCTCAAATTAAGATATGTATTCTCTTCGTTATTAAAATGTATAGAGACTAGTTTCCTACCAATCTCTCTCTCATCTATAATGTGGAAATTTATAAATAAATTAAAGACATGATCTGTTGTTTTTTAGGTAAATACCCACACAATTCTATAGTGGTCAACAATAGATATGATAAAGTAAATGTCCCCACTAAGTGTTATTCTCTACATAGAATAGACATCGGTATAAATTAAGACCAAGAAAAATTGATCTTTTTGAAGGTGGAAGAGAGTGAATAAGTCTCAAAAAATTTTTTAAGCCAAATAATCTGTATAGATATCAATAGTGGATTTATGGTTATATGACAAGATATTACTTTAATTAGAAGCTGAAGTTTTTTCTCACTCACATGATGAAGTTCATTGTCTTAGATATCAATGCTACTCTTTTGATGAATAATATTATCTGATTGGCACTTTTACTTTAGTGACATACATATCACTCTCTTTCTTTCCCATCTTAATGACTAATGAACCATTAACTAGTTTCATTGATAATCACCTAATTTGACTTATGTATTATATCTCATCCAGCATCCTACGGATATTAGGTTCTCTTGAATATTTGGTGTGTACAAGATATCATTCATCATCAACTATTATCCTATCTATATTTGTAGAAAAATATCTTTCATACCCAAAATCAATGATATACTACTATTCCCATCTTTTCTATGTTAGAATTTACAAGTATGTATGCAATAAAAACATACATATATATATGTATGTATGTATGTATGTATGTATGTATGTATGTATATATAATGATGCAAAATAAGGCTCCTAGGTTAATAAGTTAATTATCCTTCTAATATACTAGATTAGTAGAATTATTATTGCTAACTAGCATCATTTCACCTTTCAAGATGTTATTAGTTTTTCTCTCATGTCTATCTCATCTTACATGTTTTTACAAGTCTTTTTTAAGAATAATAGTCTTTTTTCACATGTCACAACTAGATTATAATGGTAATATTTGATTTTTTTTCTATTTCTTGACTTACCTTTGGAAGAATGTGTTATTCTATCACTCTGTAAGTGCCTAGTATTAACATCTTCTTGAGAATCTTCTCTTTTCTTTTTTCTTTTTGTTTCATAAATAATATATTTTTTGAGACAATATATATTAATACAATACCTTCTAGTGATAACATGGTTAGGAAAATCACAAAGTTATCTCAACTATTTAGAAGTGTCCTCAATAAAAGACAAGAAAGTAGCTCAATTTTGAAGACCATCTTTATAGAAGGAAGTTGGTTAATTAGTCCTTGGAAAAGATTAGTGTTTAACAAATTGAGGTTAACAATTTTTGGGTAGGCTAGTTGATTAATAGTTAATCTGAAACCACCAAAAATATCAAGAAATAGATTTCTATTTGGTGTCATAAAAACTTTTAAATTAAACATATAATTAGATTTAAATTTTATTTTGAAAAGTTAAGTTTTAATAAAATAAAATTTTAAAAAAAAAATTAATTAAACCTAATAATTGAATTATGAATTTTAAATGTTCAAATAAATTAAACACAAATGCAAAATATAATTTAGTCCATTCACAATTGAAAATTTCAAAAAATTTAATATGCACATTAATGTCCAAAATCAAATTTACACAACACCAATAGGAATAATATGTGTTTAAGATTTATTCATACGTACTAAAATCTTTAAAATATAAAATGTTGAAAAATTATATTTTGAACTAAGCTAATTTTTCTATAATATAAAACCCTAGAGGTGCAAAATCCAAAACAACAATATAAACTATAGATTTTTAGAAGAATACACTAGATGTTATCCTATGTTATTCGTTAGGTTAGATATTTAGTTTGTCAATTTCAATTGGCAATGATTCGACAATGCTTCAAAAATTGAATTCTTGATAAAAGAGGTGTTTTTGTCCAAAAATTCTTCTAAACAATACAACCCTCCAAAATCTCTCATCCTTTCTATAACATTTTAAAATAAAACATATTTATGCTTATGTAAAATGCACTTTGCAAGCTTCTAAAAATGGCTTGTAAAGAGAGAGGGAGCAACCATTAGAGCTTTTATAAAAAAGACTTCATTGGCTATGTGAAAGAGAAATATAAGAAGGAGTGGCATATGTTTTTTTTTGTTTCCAGCCTTCTTTTTCCTTCTACAAAAATGAAGACCACGCAACCCTCACTAAAAAAAATGAGAAATAAAACCTCCAATCCAAAATGAGAACTACATAAAAAAATTAACCAAAAAACATTTTTGTTTAGAAATATTTTTGTTTGTGTTTGATGGGGGAACTTCTCCCATGACCAGGTGTGCTTTTGCAAAAAAACGGGAAAAATCCCATATTTTTGATATATATTTTTTGAATTAGGAATTTGACAAATTATCCCAAATTCTTGGTTTACTAAGCTCTAGACCTGCAAAGAAAATAAAAAAAATCTAAGGAAATAGTAATAGAAATATAAACCATGTAAGATTAAAATAAAAATTATATATTATTATTTTAAAATTAAAACAATCAAACAAGAATAAAAGCTAAATAAAACTCAATCTATCCAAATTGGACACACCTATTAAGTTTGAAGAAGAAAAAGATTAATGTGAAGAACAAGAAGGAAGATGATGCTAAAGAAGATGAAGAAGTTGATGATGATGAAGAAAAAAATAGGGGGAAGATGATGATGTTGATAACAAAAGAAATAGAAATTAGAAAAAGAAAAAAAATAAGAAAAATAAGAAAAAAAAGAAGAAAAAAAAGAAGGAAAATAAGAAAAAGAAGGAGAAAAAGAAAATCAAAGAAGATAAAGAAGAAAAAAAAAATAAAGAAGAAGATAAAAAATAAATTAGAATAAGAAGCTACTATTGAAGAAGGTGAAGAAATAAAAAACAAATGTAGAAGAAAATGATAGTGAAGAATAATAAAAAGAACATGAAGAAGAAGAAGAAGAAGAAATAATAAAAAGAAGAATAAGTTGTTGAAAAAAAATCGGAAGAGAAAAAAAGATGATGATAAAGGTGAAAATGAAGTAAGAGGAGTATGAGGAATAAGAAGATGAAGAAGGATGCAAAGTAGAAAGAAGAAGTAAAAGAGAGAGAATAAGAAGAAAAAGAGGGAGAAGAAAACGAAAAAGAAGAAAAAAAGATGAAGAAAAAGAAGACAAAGAAAGAAGAATAAAAAGATTGAAGTGAAAGAATTTGTAGGAGAAAAATAAGAAGAGTGAAGAGGAGGAGCAAGAAAAAGATTGAGGAGAAAGCAAAGTAGAAGTAGGAAAAAGAAGAAGAGGAAAAAATGAGAAGGAGGAAGAGGAGGAGGAGGAGGAGGAAGAAGAACAACAACAAATAGGAGGAGGAGGAGGAAGAAGAACAACAACAACAAGTAGGTGGAGGAGGAGGAGGAAGAAGAACAACAACAAGTAGGCGGAGGAGGAGGAGGAAGAAGAACAACAACAAGTAGGAGTAGGAGGAGGATGATGTAAAAGGAGGAGGAGGAGGAGGAGAAAGAACAAAAAGAAGATAAAAAAAAGAAGAAGAAAAAAGAGGAGAATGAAGAAGAACATAAAGAAGGATAAAAAAAATAAGAAGAATAAGAATGTAGAGGAGGAGGATGAATTAAAAAAATTAAGATGAGGACTAGGAGGAATAAGAATAAAAAAAAATAATAATAAAAATAAAGAAAAAGAAGAAGGGAATCGAAGAAGAAGGAAATGGAAAAAGAATACGAAGCATGAAGAGGAAGAGGAGGAAGAAGAAAAAGAAGAAACATGAGGAATAAAAAGAAGAAAAAGAAAAAGAAGAAGGAATAAGAAGAAGAAAGAAGAAGAAAAAGATGGAAGAAGAAGAAGAAAGATGAAGATGATGAAGAAAAGGAAGAAAGAAGAAGGAAGAAAGAAGAAGGAATATAAAGAGGAAGAAAATGAACAAGGTAGTGAAGAAGAAGTTGGATCAGAATGATGAAGAACTTCAAAAACAAGAAGAAAAAAAAAGAGGAAGTAGAAGACCAAGCAGATCATGAAGAAGAAGATGAAGAAGAAGAGAAAGAAAAATGTGGTGAAAGAAGAATAAAAAGAAGAAGAAGAAGTAGAAGAAGAAGTGAGAGAAGAGGAGGGGGAAGAAGAAGAAAAAAAAAAGAAGTTGGAAAAGGAAAAAAGGAGGATGAAGAAATATAAGAAGAAGAATAAGAAGGTGAGGAAGAGTTGGAGGAGCAAATGGAAGAAGAATGAGAATGAAAAGAAGGATGAATATGATAAGGAATAAGAAGGAGAAAAAGGATGAAGATGATGATGAAAAAGATTAAACAAAACAAATGATGATAAAGAATAAGTAGTAGGAAAAGGAGGATGAAGAAAAAGAAGTAGACGTTAGAGAAGGAGGAGCTAGAAAAGGAAGAACAAGAAGGAAGAAGAAGGAAAATGAAGAAAAATAATAAGTATGAGAATGAGGAGGAGAAGGAGGTAAAAAATGAAGAAGAAGTAGAAGAAGAAGATGAAGAAAAAAAATAAAGGAGCAGGAAGAAGAAAGAAGGAAGAAGAAGAAGAAGAATAATAATAATAATATGAAGAATTAAGTAGGAAGAATATGAAGAAGAAGAGGAGGAGGAAGAAGGATAAGGAAGAACATGAGGGGGAGAAGGAGGAGGAGGATGAGGAAGAAGGAGGAGGAAGAACAAAGAGGAGGAAGAGAAGGAAGACAAAGAATATGTAGAAGAAAAAGGATGAAAAGGAGGGAGAAAATGAAGAAAAAAATATGCAAGCAGAGTAGGATGAGGAGGCAAAAGTTGAAGAATAAGTAGAAGAAGAACGAGGAGGAAAAGGAAAAAGAAAGATGAAAATGAAGTAGAAGAAGAAGATGAAGCGATATAAATATAGGAGGAGGAAGAAGAAAATAGAAAAAGAAGAAGAAAATAATAATAATAATAATAAGTAGGAAGAATAAGAATAAACGAGGAGGATGAAGAAGTAGGAAGAACAATAAGATGAAAAATGAGGCATAAGAATAAAAACACGAGGAAGAATAAAAACAAGAAGTATGATGAAAAAGAAAAAGATGAAGAAAAAGCAAGATGAAGAAAAAGGGGAGGAGTGAGAAAAAGTAAAAGAAAATAACCAAAAGGAGGAAGAAGTATCATATGAAAGAGAAAAAGAAAGAGGAAGAGGAAAAAAACAATAAAACAAAGAAGAAGAAGAAGCAAGTGAAAGAAAAAGAAGAAGCAAGTGAAAGAAAAAGAAAAAGCAGAAGAAGAAGAAGCAGAAGGACGAAGATGAAAAGTATGAGGAAGAAGAAAAAGAAGCAAAAAGAAGAATAATAATAAGAAAAATAAGAAACAAGAGGAAGAAGAAAAAGGAGAAAAATAAGCAAAATGATAAAAATAAGAAGGCGAAAGAGGTAGAAGAAGAAAAAGAAAGAAAGAAAGAAAGAAAGAAAAATATTTAAAAAATTTAGAAGAAATAAAAGTAGGAGGAAGGAAAAAAAAGGAAAACAACAAGAAGGAAAAGAAGCATGAGAAAGAAAAAGAAGTATAAGTAGAAGGAAGAAGAAAATGAAAAAGAAAGAGGTGTAGAATAAAAATAGATGGAAGAAGGAGGGAGAAGAAACAAAAATAAGTAGAAGAAGAATAATAATGAAGAAGAGGAGGATAAAGATGAAGAATAAGAAGAAAGAAAAAGAAAAAATGAAGAAAAATATAAAGAAATAAGAAGTAGAAAACATTAGAGGAAGAACAAATTAATAAATAAAGGACAATGAACATAAAGAAAAGGGATGAAAAAAAGGATGAGATGGAAGAAGAAGAAGAATAAGAGTAGGGAGGAGGAGGAATAAGAAGAAGAAAAAGAAGAAAGAGGAGTTGATGGAAGAAGATGAAGACAAGATAGAAGGCGAGGAAAAAAAATAAGAAGAAGAATGATGAGGATGAGGGAGAATAAGAACAAAAAGAAGGAACATGGAGAGGATAAGTAGTTGGATGAAGAAGAAGAAAGAAAGAATTTGAAGAGCATGGTGAAAAGGAAGGAGAAGAAGGACAAGGCGAATGAAGATGAAGAAGAAGAAGAATCATGTGAAATAGAAAAAAGAAGAAGCAGAAGCAAGATGATGAATTACCAGAAGAACAAGAAGAACAAGAAGTAAAAAAATAAGAAAGAAAAAGAAGAAGAAGTAGAAGTAGGAGGACCACAAAAAAGAAGTAGTAGTATGAGAAAGAAGAAACAATTAGAGAAAGAAAAAAAATAAAAAGAAAAAGCAGAGGGAAGAAGAAGAAGATGAAGTTGGAGAATAATAAAAAGAAAAAGAAAAAGAAGCTCATGAAGCATGCAAAAGAAGAAGAAGAAAGAAGAAAAAACAAGAGGAGGAAGTCAAAGAAGCGAGAGAATTAAGTAGAAGAAAAACAATGAAGAAGAATAAGATGAAGATGATGTTGAAAAAGAAGAAGAAGAAGTACGAAAAAAAACAATAAGAAGAATATGAAGAAAGAGGAAGAGAAGGATGATGAAGAAGAAGAGGCAGATGATGATGATGAACATGAAGAAATTGAGAATTAAGAGGAGGAGAAGGATGATGAAGTAGAAAAGGAAGATGATGATGATAATGAACATGAAGAAATTGAAGAATTAGGAGGAAGAGATTAGGAAGAACTAGAAGAAGAAGAAGAAGAAGAAGAAGAAGAAGAAGAAGAAAAATGAAATAGAAGAAGAAGAAGAACAAGAAGAAGAAGAAAGTGAGGAATAAAAAAAGATAGGAAGAGAAAGAAAAAAAGAGAATGAGGAGAAAGAAGAAGAAGAGAAGGAAGAGGAGGAAGAAGATGAAGAAGAAAAAGTAAAAGAAATAAATAAATAAATAAAAATAAGAAAAATCAAATAAGATGATGATGAATAAAAAAAATGAGTAGAAAAAGAAAAAGGTGGAGGAGGAGGAGGAAGAAGAAGTTTATGAAGATATAAAAGAAAAAGGGAGGAGGAGGCAGAAGCAGAATTGAAGGAAGGAAGAAAAATGATAATAAAGAAAAAGGAGGATGAAGAAGAAGAAGATAAATGAGAAGGAAAAGGATGAGGAAGAAAAAAATAATGAGAAAAAAGATGAAGAAGAAAATGAATAAAAAACAAGGAGAAGGAAGAGAATAAAAAAGAAAAAAAAGTGAAGGAAAAGAAGGAGGAGGAGAAAGAATAATAAAAAGAAGGTGTGAGAAGAATAAAAAATGAAGTAGCCGAAGGAAGAAGAAGAGAAAAAATTATGAAGCAAGAGGAGGAGGAAGAAGATGTTGGTTGAGGAAGAAGAAGATGAAAAGGTAGAAGAATAAGAAGGACAAGGTGGAAGAGAAAGAAAAATAAGATGCAAAAGAAGAAAGATGAAGAATAAGAAGAAGAAATAGAAAAAGGATAAGAAAAAAATTAAGAAGGAATAATAGAAAGAAGAAGAACAACAAGTATATAAAGAAGAAAAAGTAAGGAAAGAAGAGGATTAGGAGAAGATGAAGAAGTAAGAGGAAGAATAAGAAGTAGGATAAACAAATAAAGCGCAGAAAAAAAAGCAGTGATAAGAAGCATAAGAAGATAAAAAAAAAGTAAGAGGAAGAAGAAAATACTAAAAAGAAGAAGATGATGAACAAGGAAGAGGGGGAGAATAACGAAGAAGTTCCTAAAGAAGAAGAAACAGGAGAACGAAGAAAAATAAGAATAAAAAGAAAAAGTCAGAGGACATAGAATACGAAAAAGAAGAATAAGATGAAGAATAAATTGGACAAAGAAAAAG
>JAREIK010000438.1:10646024-10680171 GCA_029783825.1 Sapria himalayana
TATAATAAGAAGAATGTAAAGAATAAGAAAAAGTGCATAACATAAAGAAGAGGTAGATGCAAATGACTAAGAAGAAGAATAAGAAGAAGAAGAACAAGATAATAAAAATTAATAAGAAGCAGAAGAAGAAGAAGAAGAAGAAAAAAAAAAGAAGTAGAATAAGAAGAAGAAGAAGAAGAAGAAAAAAAAAAGAAGTAGAATAAGAAGAAGAAGAAAAAAAAAAGAAGTAGAATAAGAAGAAGAAGAGAAAGAAGAAAAAGAAAAATAAGAAGAAGAATAAGAAAAAGAAGAATAAGAATAAGAAAAAGAAGAAGATGATAATGATAATAAAGAAAAAGAAGATGATGATAATGATAATAAAGAAAAAGAAGAATAAGAAGAAGAAGAAAGTGAAAAAAGAAAAAAATATAGAAGAAAAGAAGAAGAAGAAGAGTAAAAAAAAATAAGAAGAAGAAGATGATGATGATGATGATGAGTAAGTGGAAGAAGAATAAAAAGAAGAATAAATGGAAGAAGAACAAGAAGTAAAAGATAAAAATGAATAAGTAGAAGAAGACAAAAAAAGATAAAGAAAAAGGATAAAAGGAAGAAGAAGAAGAAAAAAAAGAAAAAGAAGTGAAATAAGGAGAGAATGAAGTAGAAGTAGGAGAAGAAGAGGAAGAAAAAAATTAGAAAAATATCATGAGACAGAGAAGAAGAAAAAGAATAAGAATAATAAGAAAAATAAGAAAAAAAAAAGTTAAATAATATCAACAAGAAGAGGTAGAAGTAGATTAAGAAGAGGTAGAAGTAAAAAAAGAAGTGAAAAATGAGTAAAAAAAAGAAGTGGATGAAGAGAAAGAAAGAAGAAGAAGAAGAAGAATAAGAAAAATAAGAAGTTGATTAATATGTAGAAGAAAAAGAAAATAAAGAAGAAGAAAAAATATGAAGATGAAAAAAAGAAAAGAGGATCAAAAAGAAAAAGAAAAAGAACAAGAAGAGGAGGAGAAGTAAGTGGAAGTAGTAGAAGGAGAGTTATTGGAAAAAAAACAAGAAGTAGAATAAAAATGAAAAAGAAGGAGAATAAATGGAATAAGAACAAAAATATAAGATAAAAATGAAAAAGAAGAAGAAGAAAAGAAGAAAAAGAAAAAGGAAATGAAGTAGAAGAAGAAACAAAAGAATAACATGAAGAAGAATAATAATAAAAAAAAGAAAAAAAAATACGAAGAACAAGAAGAAGAAGAACAAAAAGAAGAAGAGAAAGAAAAAGAAAAAGAAAAAGATGAGAAAAAATAAAAAGAAGAAGATTTACAAAAAGTATGAGAAGAACAAGAAGAATAAAAAAAAGATGAAAAAAGAAATAAAAGTCTCAAACAGGCCAAGCCGTATCGAAATGCCTCTTTTTAGGTGGCTCTATTGGGCTACAGTGCCATGCCAGACATGACCCCACATGGAAGTCATGCCGTGCCTAGCACGGCACTACTAATAGTCTCCTCGGCCTAGCAAGGCATGGACAACATGATTTTGGGCAGACTCATGCCTAATGTGTTAGGTCATCATGGGTCATGCTGGACCATGCCAATTTTGTGTGTGGGTGAGTTTTATTAATAAACCCACCATGTGGATGTGGTAGGAATATATAAATAAAAATAAAAAAAAATCTATAAAAAGAAATAGGTGCAGGCATGATGGGTCACAAAATTCAGTTACCTAGTTTTCTGTAACCCATGATCCATTCTTGGTCCTGGGTCACGACCACCAAGCTGATGGACCATTCCAATAAGCCATACATGCAAATCATGCTTAACCCTGAATGAGGAATGAAAGCCTCTAGCCCAATAGGGCATGAGCCCTTCCTGGGATATGCATGGCCCAAGTCTAGAGCTCTAGGCATGGTTTTGAACTTTGCCATGTCGAGGTAGGCATGACTCAGTCTAGCATTGCCTTTTTCAATGCCCAGGATATTGGTCCCACTTGAAACCTCTAGAGAGAGATGTAGAAGAAGCAAAATAATAAGAAGAATAAGAAAAAGAAGAATATGATAAAGAAGAAGAAAAAAAATAAAAGAAGAAGAAAATGAAGATGATAAAGAAAAGAAAAGTAAGAATAAGAAAATATTAATTGCAAGAAGAACAAAAATAAAAAAAACAAGAAGAAAGTAGAAAAACAAGAAGAAGAAGATGATGATGATGATGATGTTGATGAATAAAATAAGTAGAAAATGTGGAAGATGAACAACAACAAGAAGATGGAGAAAAAGAAGAAGAAGAGGAAGAAGAGGAAGAAGAAGAAGAAGAAGAAGAAGAAGAAGAAGTGAAAGATAGAGAATAAGATAAATAGGATAAAAAGATTAAAAAGAAGAAGAGGGAGAAGAAGAAGAGGAAATATAAGAAGAAGATGAAGTAAGAGAATGACAGTTAAGAAGAAAAAAAGTAGGAGGAAGAAAAAGTAGTTGAAGAGGAAGAGTAATAATAAGATGAAGAATAAAAAGAAGGTGAAGTGTAATTAGTTGAAGAAAAATAAGAATAAGAGAAGGATGAAGAAAAACAAGAATTTAAGAATGAAGAAAAATGTAAAGATAAAGACGAAGATAAAAAAAATGACTAAGAACATAAAGAAGAAAAAGAATAAAAAGTAGAATAATAACATGATGATTTAAATGAAGAAGAAGAAGATGATGAAGATGATGATGAAGAGGAAGAATAAGAAGAATATGAAGGATAATAAGAAAAAGAAAAAGAGGAATAAGAAAAATAAAAGATAGAAGAAGATGATGATAATGAAGAAGGAAAATATGAAAATAAAGATCTAGAGGGAGAAAAAGAAGAATAAGAATATGAAGAAAAAGAAGATGATGATGATGATGAAAATGATGAAAAAAAAGAAAAGGTAAAAAAAATTAAGTAGAAGGAAAGGTTCAAGAAGAAAAAGAATAACATGAAGAATAAGAAGTAGAAATTTTGAAGAAGAAGGGGTAGAATAAGAAGAAAAATAGAAGTAATTAGAAGCAAAAGAAGTAGAAAAGTGAATGGAAAAATAAGAAGTATAAGTTAAAATTTAATAAGATTAAGAGAAAGAAGAAGAAAAAAAAATATGAAGAAGAGATTAATGAAAAAGAAAAGGAAGAAAAAGAGGAAAAAAAAATAAAAACTTAAAGTTGAAGAACAAGAAGAGGAAGAACAAGAATATAAAAGAATAATAAGAAGAAAAAGAATCTGAGGAAAGAAGATGAAGAAGGAAAAGAGAAAGAAGAAGATGATGATGATGATGATGAGGAAGAAGTATAAGAGGAAGAAGAAGGTGAGAAAGGCGAATAATAAAAATAAAAATAGGAAGAATAAAAAGAATAATAAATATAATAAGTATAATAAGAGAAAGAGGAAGAAGGAGAGGAGTAGGAGGAGAAAAAAAAAAGAAGACAGGGAAGAAGATGAATAAAAAAATAAGAAGAAGAAAAAGAACAAGAAGTAGATGATGAAATAGTAGAGGAATATTAAAAAGAATAAAAAAAGGAGGATGAAAAAAAACAAGAATAAGTAGTATATGATGAAAAAAAAGAAAAATAAAAAGAATAATAGGAAAAAGAAGATCAAGAAGAATAAAAAAAGGAAGAAGAGAAATAAGGAGAAGAAGAACAACAAAAAAAGGAGAAGAAGAACAGCAAAAAAAAGGAGAAGAAGAAGAGAAAAAATAAGAAGAAGAGAAGGAGGAAAAAGAAGATGATGATGAAAAAAAAAGAATAAGAAGAAGATGATGATGATGATGAAGGTGATGATGATGATGATGAATAAGAATAAGAAGAAGAAAAAGAAGAAGAAAAAAAAGAACTAGAAAAAAAAAACAAGAAGTGGAAGAATAAAAATAAGAACAAAAACAACAACAATAATAATAATAATAGAAATAGGAAGAAGAAGAAGAAGAAAAGGAATAAGAAAAAGAAGAAGAAGAAGAAGAAAAGAAGAAGAAGAAAAAGAAGAAGAAAAGGAAGAAGAAAAAGAAAAAGAACAAGAATAAGAAGAAGAAGAAGAAAAGGAAGAAGAAAAAGAAGAAAAAGAAAAAAGAAGAAGAAGAAGTAGAAGAAGTAGAAGAAGAAGAAGTAGTAGTGGAAGAAGAAAATGAATCATGGGAAGAAGAAAAAGAAAAAAATGATGAGGATGTTAAAACAAATAAGAAAGAGGAAGAAAAGAAAGAAGCAGAAAAAGAAGTGGAACAAGAAGATAAGAAGATGAAGAGAAAGAAGAAGGTAAAAAAAGAAGAATAAGAAGAGGAAGAAGAAGAAGAAGAAAATAAAAGTTGAAGAAGAAGAAGAAAAAAAGTTGAACAAAAAGAAGAGGAAGAAGAACAAGAAGAATAAGAATAAGAATAATAAGAATAATAATAATAATATAAGAAGAATAGGAAGATGAAGTAGAAGAAAAATAGGAGGAACAAGAAGATTAAGAAAGTTGATAAAAATAAAGAAGAAGAAGAAGAAGGGGAAGAAGAATGTATTGTAGAAGAATATATAGAAGAAGAATAACAAGTACAAGAAATGTAAGAGGAAGAAGAAGAAAAAGAGAAAGAGGATATAAAAGAAGAAGTTGAAAAAAAAGAAGAGGAAGAAGAACCATAGGAAAATAAAGAAATAGAAGAAAAAGAAAACATATAATAAGAGAAAGTTAAAAAGGAGGAAAAGAAAAAAAGAATATGTAGAGGAATAAGAAGAAAAAACCTAATGGGAAGAAGAAGAATTAAATGACGAGGAAGAAAAAAAAGAAGAATAAAAAATAAAAGAAAGATATAATGAAAATGAAGAAGAAGAAGAAGGATAAGTATAAAATTAAGAAATAAAAGAATAAGCATAAAAGGAAGAATAAGATGAATAAGAAAAAGAAGATATACAAGAAAAAGAAGAGGATGAGAAAGAAAAAGACATTGAAGAAGAAGAAGAGTAAGTGTAAGAAGAAGATGATGATGATGAGTATGTAGAAGAAGAAGAAGAAATATAAGATGAAAATGAAGAAATAGACGATGAAATGAAGAAGTATAAAATGAAATAAAAAAGAAATAGTAGAAAAAAAAAGAACAAGAACAAGAGAAAGAAGAAGATGAAGAAGCTAGAGGCGGAGGAGTCGAAGTAGAATAAAATGAAGAATAAGAAAAATAAGTAGAGAAATAATAGGAAAAAGAACACTAAGAAGAAGAAGAAAAAGATAAAAGATAAAAGGAAAAATATAAAAATAAAAGGCTAAAGAAGATAAATAAGAAGAAGAGAAAAAAGTAGAAGAAGAATAATAAAAATAAGAAGAATAGGAAGAAGAAGAAAGAAGAAGAGGAAGAAGAAGAAGAGAGAGTAGAAAATGATGAAGAAGAAAAGAATGAAAGAAGAAGAAGAATAGAAGATGAATAAAAAAAGAAGAGTGAGAAGAAGAAGAATAAGAATAAGGTGAAGAAGAAGAAGAAGAATTGATGAAGAAAAAGAAGAAAAAGAAGAATAAATGATGAAGGAGAAGAATAAAAATAGTAAGTGGAAGAAAAAAGATTAAAATAAAGAGTAGAAAATGTATATAAAAAAAGAAATAAAAAAGAAAATGAAGGAGGAATCAAAGTAAAAGAAGAAAAACAAGAGGAAGATTAAAAGAATAAGAGGAAGAAGGAGAAGAAGAAGAAGAAGAAGTGGAAGATGAATAAGAAGAGGAAGAATAAGAATAAAAATAATACAAAGAGGAGAAGGAAGCAAAAGAATAATAGGATGTGATAGAAAATAAAGACAGAACAAAAAGAGGAGGAAGAAGATGATGATGATGAAGAAAAAATGAGAAAGAAGAAGAAAAAAATTAAGAAGAATAAGTTAACGAGATCAAAATCACATATGCAATCAATGGTATCACTACTGGTGGGATCAACTTTCTCAATGCCACATGAGTCATCATTTTCCATTAACTCCTTTGCTCTTGTTCCATCATGATCTCGATCATAGATTCCCAATCTTGAATCCTTTCAATCCTTCATGTATGCTAGTGCCTTAATGATATATGGCCAGAATCTTGATCCCCTATCCAAAATCACATTGATTGCAATAGAAAAATTAGATTCCAATACTACACTCGATACTAAAGGAGTTAGTGGATCCCATGCAATCTTAGATAATATAGGATAGATGGACTCATATGATTTCCACCATTGTACAAAATCAAGGTTCTTGTTATCATTATGTGATAAGCTTGAGCAGTAATTGGTATCATTGTATCGAGGTAGCTCAATCCTATTTCACCACGTCCTAATTGAATGGAGAAGGCATCATCTCAAAATATGGTATCCATGTTCATACTAAGAGTCTGCCTACTACTACCACCATACCTAGTGTCATAGTATGTAAATAACTCAGTCAATATTTTTTGAATGAATTGTTTAGGTTGGTGTTCATGGTTCATGCATGAGGATATGTATATCAAAATATTCTCTATCTCTTCTACCTTAACTCTAAGGGTAAATGGAGGCAGTCATACAATAAAGAGATAAAATGGAGGACCAGTAATTTAAGTACTTAGTTTCCATGCCATGTGCTATGTCACTAAATGTCGGGTCATCTATTTACTTCTTAAACATGTTAATATGTTGCATATGCACATGAGTGCAATGCAATTTATGGGAGTATAAACTGACAAATATATATTCATCATCTAATAAAAAATCTTCAAGAATTTTATAAATGAAATTCATGCATCACAGTCAATGTCGTCAATAATATGTTCTTTACTCTTACTATTGATATAATCAAATATCACGTGTTCGTATATAATACATGAATTCAATATTAGGTAAGTGTAATTATAATGGCGTCTCACTTCCATTTGATTTTTTTTTTCTTTTGACCCACAAACAAATAGAGAATACCGAACTTTTGTTGTCTACTAGGATTCCGAAAATATTTTAGTGAGTTTTATATTTTTTCTAAAGAAAGAGAAACAACCTTCAACTTCACTTGTACTATGAGATTAATAAAAAGATACTATATATTTTATTTAAAATATTATATTCTCTAAATATTCTTATCATGGACTCATATATGGTCTGATCATCACGAGGATAAAGAATCTCTAAAAATCCTAATATCTTTTTATTTAGTATCCATTTAGAATCTACATACTAGGTGGCGAGGTATGCATGAGATGCATCATCAAGACATGTCCAGATATTAGATGTCAAAGACACCATGCAACTATATTCTCTAAATTCATTAGTTATTATTTATTTTATAACTTATAGTATTTTAGTATGTCATTCCTAGATAATGACCTAGGAATCCTATAATATGTAGGCTGCAAATATGTCTGTATAATACTGATTACTCTTAGATCCTCCAAAAATCTAATTGGAAGATGAATTATGATAATTATTTGGCAATGCATTCTCTCTCTAACTCACTGTGATATATGAAGGGGGTCAACATAGAAGCTGAACTAGTTCCAACCTCAAATACCTCACCGCTAAGTTGGGTTTGCCTAGGATCTAATGCACTATTTTTTTTGATGAATTGTTCGACATGCCTATTTATGTGTTCAATCTCACATACACTCTTATAGATTAATATTTTCTTATAATATTTATATTATGCTGATTCTTCATTGATACTCCTAATATTTATATTTTGTATAATATTAAAGTGAGTCCAAACTATAGATTTTTATCTATTTTTTTGTCTTTTAAATGGTTGGGTTGAAACCATACGAGAAAACTGGGTTTCAGTGGCCCTATCCTCAGACCAATCTGTAGGGTTTATGTTATTAATATTAACATTATTTATGTTTATGTTAATGGTAATCTTGTTCTCATCATTAAATTCACTATTTATAACTTTAGATTTTTATTAGTTAAATAATTATATTCTAAATTCTAATTTTTAAATTAAAAAATATTTGCTAATAGATTATTAATAAAAAAATAAATTTTAAAACTAAATAAAATTCAAAAAATAATACCCATTTGGCATTTGGCCATTTATGGAATGTTGATTCCCAATTGCCAAAGTCGATATTCGATATCCAATTTATACAGTCAGCACCCGAGTCTCGAAAGTCAAATGCCCGAGTGAGAGAGAACTGAGGATAAAGATTAGACTTAGAGTTAGAGATTCTAGATTAGAGAGAAAGAGAGAGAATGTGAGGCGTGAGATTGAAAAGTGAGTGAGAGATATTTATAGATATTATAAATATTTAAAAATTTTCATTTTTTTAATTTTTTTTAATTTTTTATGAATTTTTTAGGGTAAAAATTTTATAGCCATCATATTTTCTATCATAGCCATTGGGGGGGTACATCCAACGGCTAAATACATCTCAGTTTAAATCTTTTTTTTAATCATTGGATCGGTTCAACTCAAATGTTCCAAAAGGATTTTGAATTGGGCAAGGGCCGAGCCTGACCCCGAGGCATGAGTGCGAGCCCAACGACTGATAGATCATTACTCATGCATCATGGAAGCTAGATGCCCGAAACCCAGTCCAAGTTCTGAAGCATAATGTCGGGTTGTGCCATTAGATGTACCTTCTGGCCAGGCAACCGGGTTGTGCCTAGCTTGGCACGAGGCCCAATATCCCCTAGCCTGGCATGGCATGAGCCATGCCTCAAGCCAGCATGGCAATGGCCCAGGCATAGTTTTGGACTATGCCAAGCCGGACCAGGGATAGCTCAATCGGGTCGTGCCTCGTATTGATCCTAGGCTGCCCTGCCTACTTACCACTTCTAGGTTAATGACGTGACGTATGTATCTAATGTTAAAAATCTTTCCAAATGACCCATCTCTAATGGTCCTAAGAATATATTAATGGCTACTCAATTGTTAAAAGCATTATCAAATATGATACTAATATTTGATTCTGAATATTATAATTTCTAAAGATTATCGTCATACACTCATATATGACAAAGTCATCATGACAATGAAGAATCTCTAAAAACTATAAAATCTTTTTATTGAGTGTCCACTTAGAATCTACAAAGTGGGCGGTGAGGCATACAAAATATGCATCATCGTGACTAGTTCAGATATTAGGCGCATGGACACCATACCACTATATTACTTAAATTCATTAGTTATTATTTATTTTTCTATCTTATAATAGTTTAGCATGTCTTTCTTAAATGTGGACCTAGGAATCATACGAAATGCATGTTGCAAATAAGTTTGAATGATACTGACTATTCTTAGATCCTCTGAAAATTTAATTGAAAGGCCCTACATAATGAAGAGTTTGGTCATGCCTTTTCTCCCTAACTCGTTATGGTATAGTCGACATAGTAGCTAAACTAGAACAAGCCTCAAAGATGCCACAGCTCAATAAGGTTTACCTAGGATCTAATACACGAGATATTTTGGTACAATGATCGGCATGCCTCTTTAGTGACCCAGTCCTACACACGCACATGTATATATTTTTTTATAATACTTACATTGTGCCTATTCTTCTTTGATATCTCTAATATTTTTATTCTTTACTATGTTAAAGTGAATCCAAACTATATTTATTCTTTAATTTTTTATTTTTTAGATGTTTGAGTTTGGATTGAGGTCATGGGAGAAAACATAATTCTGGCCCCAGACCTTTCTATAAGGTTATCATTACTAATATTATCTATATTTATGTTAATATTAACTTTTTCATCGTCTAATCTACTGTTCATCATTTCTAATTTTTTTTAGTTTATAAATGATATTCTAATTTCTAAATTTAAAATTAATTGATATTCAATAAATTTAAAAACTAAATAAAAATTTAAAAATAATATCTGGTTAGCATTAGGTTTTTGAAGAGGAGAGAGAACACCATTGTCAGCACCCAAATTTTCTACATCCATGTGTGTATGGGTCATGCCACATGGATATGCTCAGCCAACAATGTGGCGAGTTAATGAAAAAAAACCCCATGTGCACCATGCAAGGTGGGTAGGTTTTTATGAATAAAATAATATTTTAAAAAAATGTGTTGGGTGGGTGTGGTCCAATTAGATCGTGCCCGATACCCGATTGAGGCTAGGGGAATTGTACCCATGCCACCCAGGACTTGCCTGGCTCGACACGAGGCTCAAAAAACTCAGCCCATCATGGCACAAGTCGTGCCTCGGGTTGGCAGAGCCCAGGTCTAAGCATGGTTCTGGATTGTGCTATGTTGGGCCAGGCATGGCTGAATTGAGCCATGCCATGGGCTATTCTCCGACCACCTAACCTGTTTGACACCTCTATAATGTCATAGCTAAATATATAAAGTTTTAGACAAGAATAAATATCAAAAGTACATGGGACTCTATGATTTACTTCCTCTACCCAAATACCTTTAAATACTTGTTGATTTCATGACTATTCATTAAAATTCTCCAAAATACTAAAGTCATGAAATTAACTTATATTAGATTCATTTTCATGTCTATACATTATTATAAACCATCAAAATATACAAGAATATTTGATATTTTGAACACAAAACAATAGTATTATGATAGTATCATTGTATACAAAGAATGACATGACTATTCTTTGAAAAGTTATAACTAAGAAAAGATGTGATAATTACTCAAGAAATAATTTAGAATGTGTACCCAAATCATGATATAGGAATTTTCAAGACTCTTCATTATTTATCTTCCCTCCATGCCTCAGCTCCATCGAGTTTATCAATTTCATCCAAATTCACTATGATTTCATTAAAATTTGTCAAATTCTTTCCAAACAAGAATTTAGAGAAACCTCATTATTAATACTAAAATAAGTGCAAATGAAACAATATAAACTCACCAAATGAGTAACAAAGTTAATATGTCAAGTTCTAAACAAACTAGCATACTAAATATTTTGCACATTCTCAAGCAAAAATTCATATTCCATAAAAAATATCACAACACTAACATCACAAGAAGTAACACATTACAAAACCATCAAGGTGACAAATATACACATCTCAGCATAGTGAAGAAAGAAGGCAGTATGATCGACAGCTAGAAACAAAATCTCAAAATAGAAACTTTCCTTTGGAGGGCTAAATCGGGGTATGAATGTGGAAGGTTTCTCTGAATCTCCTTTTTTTGCTATTTAATCCATTATTTACACAATCATGTGTCATAGTACATCCTATTATTTTCCAATGAAATTTATAAAATCTTCAACTAAACCAAGAGAATATTACATTTGTTTCTTATTCTCACAAAAATTACCCAAAATTTGATTATTGCTTCTACATAAAATGCACATTTTCTTTCATTATATTAAATCTTGATCCATGAACATTTTCTTTTTCTCAGATGCAATGGACTCATAAAGTTTCCTAAATAATTTTGTTCTTCCTATCACTCCAGTCTCCATTCATTTCACTGCCTCCTCCAAAATTTTCAAGATTTGATATTCAAACATTTATTTCGTATTCACAAAAAGAAACATTTTTTGGAGATGAATCTCTCATAATGCATCTCTTTTCTCCACAATTACTTTCTTTTCCTATCATTCATTTTCTTTTTTCTTCTTTCTTCTTCTTCTTCTTCTTCTTCTTGTCCTCTTTTTTTATTATTCTTCATCTTCATATTCTTTTTTCTCTACTTTTTCTTCATCTTCTTACTCATTGCCCTCCTCTTCTTCTTCTTCCTCATTACCGTCTTCTTCTTCTTCTTCTACTTGCTCATTACCTTCTTCTTTTTATACTTCTTCTTCCTTATTTCCTTCTTTTTATTCTTCTTCCTCCTCATTGCATTCTTTTTTTTTCTTCTTTTTCTTTTTCTTTTTTTTCTTCTTCTTTTACTTCTTCTTCTTCTTCTTCCTCATTTCATTCTTCTTCTTCTTATTATTATTCTTCTTCTTCTTCCTCATTGCAATTTTCTTCTTCTTCTTCTTCTTCTTCTAAAAATTCATTTTCATATTATTTATGTTATTATTATTATTAATCAATTTCGTCTACCTCTTTTTCTTTATCATCATCATCATCTTATTCCTCTTATTCTTTTCCTCCTATTTTTTTCTTATTCTTCTTGTTCTTCACATTCTTATTATTATTCTTCTTCATATCCTTTTTTCCTATACTTTTTCTCTTTCTTATTCTTCTTTTTTTTTCTTCATCATGTTATTCCTATTTTTTTTTGTTTTTCTTATCATTTTCTCTTTTTTTCATTTTCTTCTTATTTTTCTTCTTGCTCTTCTTTTTATTTTGCCTCTTGTTTTTATTCTTTTTATTATACTTCTTAATATTACTTCACATTTTCTTCTTCTTCTTCTTCTTTCTATTTTTTTTTAAATATTCTTCCTTTTTTTCTCCATCTTATTTTACTTATAAATCTATGTTTTCTTCATCTTATTATTATTATAATTATTCTTCTTCATTTTATTTTTCTTTTCCTTTTTCTTATTCATCCTCTTCTTATCCTAATTATTTTTTTTGCCTTACTCCTCCTTTCTTCCCTTTATTTCTTCTTCTTAAGCTTCCTTTTCTTAAGCTTCTTGTTCTTCGCATTATTATTATTATTATTCTTCATATCCTTTTTTCCTATACTTTTTCTCTTTCTTATTCTTCTTTTTTTTTTTCATCATGTTATTCCTATTTTTCTTGTTTTTCTTATCATTTTCTCTTTTTTTCATTTTTTCTTATTTTTCTTCTTGCTCTTCTTTTTATTTTGCCTCTTGTTTTTATTCTTTTTATTATACTTCTTAATATTTCTTCACCTTTTCTTCTTCTTCTTCTTTCTAATTGTTTTTAAATATTCTTCCTTTTTTTCTCCATTTTATTTTACTTATAAATCTACGTTTTCTTCATCTTATAATTATTATAATTATTCTTCTTCATTTTATTTTTCTTTTCATTTTTCTTATTCATCCTCTTCTTATCCTAATTATTTTTTTTGCCTTACTCCTCCTTTTCTTCCCTTTATTTCTTATTCTTCTTCTTCCTATTCTTCATTTTCCTCTTCTTTTTCTACTTCTTATTCTTCCTTTTTTTCTTCTTTTTTCTTCCTCTTCCTTTTCATCATCATTATCAATTTATTCCTCTTGTTTATCTTCCTCTTTTTTCTATTCCCCTTCTTTTTTTTCTTTTCATCTACTTATTTTTTTTCTATTCTTCTTTCTCTTATTCTTCATTTCTTCTTCTTCTTCTTCTTCTTCTTCTTCTTCTTCTTAAGCTTCCTTTTCTTAAGCTTCTTGTTCTTCGCATTATTATTATTATTCTTCTTCATATCCTTGTTTCCTATACTTTTTCTCTTTCTTATTCTTCTTATTTTTTCTTCATCATGTTATTCCTATTTTTCTTTTTTTTCTTATCATCTTCTCTTTTTTTCCTTTTCTTCTTGCTCTTCTTCTTATTTCACCACTTGTTTTTATTCTTTTTATTATACTTCTTAATATTTCTTCACCTTTTCTTCTTCTTCTTCTTTCTAATTTTTTTTAAATATTCTTCCTTTTTTTCTCCATCTTATTTTACTTATAAATCTACGTTTTCTTCATCTTATTATTATTATAATTATTCTTCTTCATTTTATTTTTCTTTTCCTTTTTCTTATTCATCTTCTTCTTATCCTAATTATTTTTTTGCCTTACTCCTCCTTTTCTTCCCTTTATTACTTCTTCTTCTTCTTCTTTTTCTTCTTCTTCTTCCTATTCTTCATTTTCCTCTTCTTTTTCTACTTCTTCTTCTTCCTTTTTTTCTTCTTTTTTCTTCCTCTTCCTTTTCATCATCATTATCATTTTATTCCTCTTGTTTATCTTCCTCTTTTTTCTATTCCCCTTCTTTTTTTTCTTTTCATCTACTTATTTTTTTTCTATTCTTCTTTCTCTAATTCTTCATTTCTTCTTCTCCTTCTTAAGCTTCCTTTTCTTAAGCTTCTTGTTCTTCGCATTATTATTATTATTATTATTATTATTCTTCTTCATATCCTTGTTTCCTATACTTTTTCTCTTTCTTATTCTTCTTTTTTTTTCTTCATCATGTTATTCCTATTTTTCTTGTTTTTCTTATTATTTTCTCTTTTTTTTTTCATTTTCTTCTTATTTTTCTTCTTGCTCTTCTTTTTATTTTGCCTCTTGTTTTTATTCTTTTTATTATACTTCTTTATATTTCTTCACCTTTTCTTCTTCTTCTTCTTTGTAATTTTTTTTTTAAATATTCTTCATTTTTTTCTCCATCTTATTTTACTTATAAATCTACGTTTTCTTCATCTTATTATTATTATAATTATTCTTCTTCATTTTATTTTTCTCTTCCTTTTTCTTATTCATCCTCTTCTTATCCTAATTATTTTTTTTGCCTTACTCCTCCTTTTCTTCCCTTTATTTATTCTTCTTCTTCTTCTTCTTCTTCCTATTCTTCATTTTCCTCTTCTTTTTCTACTTCTTCTTCTTTCTTTTTTTCTTCTTTTTTCTTCCTCTTCCTTTTCATCATCATTATCATTTTATTCCTCTTGTTTATCTTCCTCTTTTTTCTATTTCCCTTCTTTTTTTTCTTTTCATCTACTTATTTTTTTTCTATTCTTCTTTCTCTTATTCTTCATTTCTTCTTCTTCTTCTTCTTCTTCTTAAGCTTCCTTTTCTTAAGCTTCTTGTTCTTCGCATTATTATTATTATTATTCTTCTTCATATCCTTGTTTCCTATACTTTTTCTCTTTCTTATTCTTCTTTTTTTTTCTTCATCATGTTATTCCTATTTTTCTTGTTTTTCTTATCATTTTCTCTTTTTTTTTTCATTTTCTTCTTATTTTTCTTCTTGCTCTTCTTTTTATTTTGCCTCTTGTTTTTATTCCTTTTATTATACTTCTTTATATTTCTTCATCTTTTCTTCTTCTTCTTCTTTCTAATTTTTTTTTCTCCATCTTATTTTACTTATAAATCTACGTTTTCTTCATCTTATTATTATTATAATTATTCTTCTTCATTTTATTTTTCTTTTCCTTTTTCTTATTCATCCTCTTCTTATCCTAATTATTTTTTTTGCCTTACTCCTCCTTTTCTTCCCTTTATTTATTCTTCTTCTTCTTCTTCTTCTTCCTATTCTTCATTTTCCTCTTCTTTTTCTACTTCTTCTTCTTTCTTTTTTTCTTCTTTTTTCTTCCTCTTCCTTTTCATCATCATTATCATTTTATTCCTCTTGTTTATCTTCCTCTTTTTTCTATTCCCCTTCTTTTTTTTCTTTTCATCTACTTATTTTTTTTCTATTCTTCTTTCTCTTATTCTTCATTTCTTCTTCTTCTTCTTCTTCTTCTTCTTCTTCTTAAGCTTCTTTTTCTTAAGCTTCTTGTTCTTCGCATTATTATTATTATTATTATTATTATTCTTCATATCCTTGTTTCCTATACATTTTCTCTTTCTTATTCTTCTTATTTTTTCTTCATCATGTTATTCCTATTTTTCTTGTTTTTCTTATCATCTTCTCTTTTTTTCCTTTTCTTCTTATTTTTCTTCTTGCTCTTCTTCTTATTTCACCTCTTGTTTTTATTTTTTTTATTATACTTCTTAATATTTCTTCACCTTTTCTTCTTCTTCTTCTTTCTAATTTTTTTAAATATTCTTCCTTTTTTTCTCCATCTTATTTTACTTATAAATCTACGTTTTCTTCATCTTATTATTATTATAATTATTCTTCTTCATTTTATTTTTCTTTTCCTTTTTCTTATTCATCCTCTTTTTATTCTAATTATTTTTTTTGCCTTTACTCCTCATTCTCTTCCCATTATTTCTTCTTCTTCTTCCTCTTTTTCCTCTTTTTCTTCTTCTTCTTTTTCTTCCTATTCTTTATTTTCATCTTCTTTTTCTTCTTCTTCCTCTTTTTTTCTTCTTTTTTCTTCCTCTTCCTTTTCATCATCATTATCATTTTATTCCTCTTATTTATCTTCCTCTTTTTTCTCTTCCTCTTCTTTTTCTTCTTTTCATCTACTTATTTTTTTTCTATTCTTCTTTCTCTTATTCTTCATTTCTTCTTCTTCTTCTTCTTCTTCTTCTTCTTCTTCTTCTTAAGCTTCCTTTTTTTATTATTTATGTTATTATTATTATTATTCTATTTCGTCTACCTCTTTTTCATCATCATCATCATCATCATCTTATTCCTCTTATTCTTTTCCTCCTATTTTTTTCTTAATCTTCTTGTTCTTCGTATTATTATTATTATTATTCTTCATATCCTTTTTTTATACTTCTTCTCTTTCTTATTATTCTTTTTTTTTAATCTTGTTATTCCAATTTTTCTTGTTTTTCTTATTATCTTCTCTTTTTTTTTTACTTTTCTTCTTATTTTTCTTCTTGCTCTTCTTCTTATTTCGGCTCTTGTTTTATTCTTTTTATTATACTTCTTAATATTTATTCACCTTTTCTTCTTCTTCTTCTTTCTAATTTTTTTAAAACATTCTCTCTTTTTTTTCCATCTTATTTTACTTATAAATCTACTTTTTCTTCATCTTATTATTATAATTATTCTTCATTTTATTTTTCTTATTCATCCTCTTCTTATCCTAATTATTTTTTTTGCCTTTACTCCTCCTTCTCTTCCCACTATTTCTTCTTCTTTTTCTTCTTCTTCTTTTTCTTCTTCTTCCTATTCTTCATTTTCCTCTTCTTTTTCTTCTTCTTCTTCCTTTTTTTCTTCTTTTTTATTCCTCTTCCTTTTCATCATCATTATCATTTTATTCCTCTTCTTTATCTTCCGCTTTTTTCTCTTTCTCTTCTTTTTCTTCTTTTCATCTACTTATTTTTTTTCTATTATTCTTTCTCTTATTCTCCATTTCTTCTTCTCCTTCTCCTTCTTCTTCTTCTTCTTCTTCTTCTTTCTCTTCATCTTCATCTACTTCATCATCATCTTCTTTCTATTCTATTTTTTCTTCTTTTTCTTCTTTTTCTTCTTTTTCTACTTAATATTCATCATCATCATCATCATCATCATCAACATCTTCATCAACATCATCGTCAGCATCATACTTTTCTTTTCCTTTTTCCTCATTTTTTTATTTCTTTGATATTCTTATTTTTCTTTTTATTCTTATTTTTATTATTCTTCTTCTACTACTTCTTCTTCCTCTTCTTCTTAGTTTTATTTTTATACTTCGTGCAATATTTCTTTTTCATCATTATCTTATTTTCTTCTTCTTATATTTTCTTTTTCTTTTTTTTTCTTCTTCTTTTTCTTCTTCTTATTCTTCTTCTTCTTTTCCTAATCTTCTTCTTATTTTTATTCTTCTTCTTTTCCTCTTTTCTCATTAAGCTTTTTATTCCACATTTTCTTGTTTTTCTTTTTCTTCAAAAATTTTTTATTTTATTTCTTCCGTTTCTTCTTCTTCTTCTTCTTCTTCTTCTTCTTCTTCTTCTTCTCTCCCTTCTTCTTATTGACTTCTCTGTGTTCTCATCATCATCATTTTATTCTTCTTCCTCCTCCTCCTTTTATTCTTATTTTTCATCTTCATCATCTTCTTATTGTTCTTCTCCCTCTACTTATTATATTATTATTATTATTATTATTCTTCTTCTTCTTATTCTTATTCATTTTCATTTATTCTTTCACTTCTTTTTTATCTGCTTCTTCTACTATCTCTTCTTCTTCTTCTTCCTCATTCTTTTTCATCTTCTTCATCTTGTTTTTCTTCATCTTCATCCCTCTTATACTTTTTTTTATTTCTTCCTCCTATTATTTTTTTGTGTTATTCTTCTTATACTTCTTTTTCTTCTACTTCTTCTTCTTTCTCTTCCATTTATTTTTCTCCATCCTCCTTTTCTTCTTATTTTTTTCCCTTTTATTCTTGTTCTTGTTTTTCATTTTCTTCCCTTTTCTATTATTATTATAATTATTATTCTTCTAAATATTCATTTCTTTCTTCTTCTTCATATTCATTTCTTTCTTCTTCTTCTTCCTATAATTCTTCTTCTTCTTCTTCATATTCTTCTTCCTCCTCTTCTTCCTCCTATTCTTATTCCTCCTCCTCCTCTTCATCCTCCTCTTCTTCCTATTATTTTTCCTTGTCTTTTTCTTATTCTTATTCTTTCTCTTCTTATTCTCATAATTATCATCTTTATCTTGTTTTTCTTGTTCTCTTCTTCTTTTTTTCTTCCTCCTCCTCTTCTTCTTCCTCCTCCTCCTCTTCTTCCTCCTTTTCTTTGTCTTCTTCTTCCTCCTCTTCATTTTTCTATTTTTTTTCTTCTTCCACTTTCTACTTCTTCATTTTCTTCTATTTCTTTTTATTCCACTCCTTGTATTTTATCTTCATCTTATTGTTTCCTTTCTTCCACTTTTTTTTGTTCATCCCGATATTCCTATCCTTCTTCTTATTCTTCTTTTTGTTCTATTTCTTCTTCTTTTTCCTCTTATTTTTTGTGGTTTATTTTTTTTACCTATTATTCTTGTTTTATTTCCTTTTAGTCTTCTTCCTCTTTTTTTTTCTTTCTCGTCTTCTTCTTCTTCTTCTTCATCTTTCTCATCATCATCATCATCTTCTTCTTCTTATTTTTTTTCTTTTTTTTATTTCTTATTTTTCTACATCTTTTTTATGCTGTACTTTTATTTTCTTCTTCTTCTTCTTTTATTTCTTCTTCTTCTTCTTCCTCCTCCTCCTCTTCTTCTGCTTCTTCTTTTTTCATTTCTTCTTCTTACATTTGTTGTTCTTCTTCTTCTTTCATTTATTTTTCTTCCATTTGTTGTTCTTCTTATTTCATTTATTATTCTTTCATTAATTCTTGTTCTTCTTGTTCTTCTTCTTGTTCTTCTTCTTATTCTTCTTCATCTTCTTATTCTTTCTTTTCTTCTTTTTTCACTTCTTTCTCTTCTTCTTATTCTTTTCATTATCATCATCTTCTTCCTCTACTTTTTTTCATTTGTCTTGTTCTTCTTTTTATTCTTCTTTGTCAATTTTTTCTTCTTAATAATTCTTCCTTCTCCTTTTCTTTCTATTCATCTTCTTTTTCTCTAGATTTTAATCTTTGCAGTACAAAAAAGGGAATCATGTCGACTCTTGAACCCAAATTGCCTAATTCATTCCTCATCTTATTGTATAAGGTATAGTAAACATTTTGGATTCTTAAATCCATTTAGGAGTATTCATTGAATAATAGCCGCATTACATTGCTTATCCTCAAACAATGATTTCCCACTCAATAAAAAAAATTAATACATCAACATCATCACAAACAACTTAGAATTTCAATAACAAGATTTAAGTGTTATGGTGCCTCAAGATATTTGAACAACTTCTTGTTTTAGACATAATAAGAGTTGTGGTGATGTTTGAATATAACTACTATGTCTATGAGTGAATTAAGTGTGTATAATGATTTATGTGGTGGGTACTTTATATTTATTACATCATAACATGAAAACATATTATTGAATTTCCTCCCAAGTAGCACTATATTTAATGTCTATAGCTAGACCCTGAATAGTTTCTCACCTCTTTCAATGATTTATGCTATCAATCTTATATTTTTAGTATACATATTTACTTCATTTATTATGGTATCTTCTTTTATCATCATACCATTTGGACCTCCTTCTTTAGTCCATTCATTTTTAGATGTAATTACTTTGAGGAATGTCATGACTTCTTCTTTGATTATTGTCTAGCTATTATATATCTATAGTTCCAAAGTCATGACATTAAGCACGACATTGGCTTTGTCTTTGAAGTTTGAGCTTCTGTTGGGTATTTTTCTTCTATACCACCAAAGTTTTGATGCTGGTTATAGCCAAAATTTTATCATTGAGCTTATGAGAGGCAATTGCTTTTTGTAAGTCCAAAGTCATGAGGTTGGGTCATTTCATAGCTATCAACTCTATGACCATGGTCTTTCTATTAATTATCCAAATTTTTTATATCAACCATGTCTTACTAATTTATTTTCAAAGCCATCAATTTGGATTCTACTACTATTTGCACTACACTTTTAGTCCCTAAACTCTCCATATCAATTTTTCCATATAAATGTACAAAGAGTTCAAGAAACCTTCTTCTTTTCTTATCCTCTTTGAAGTTGTCTTCATTAGAATATTCTAAAGTTGTGGCTTCAAAAAGTACAACGATCTCATAGTTGTCATCATTTTTATCTTCTAGTTCATTACTTGTATAACTCCAAAGTTTGACTTCCTTGTCATCTTCCTCATCTTCGATGAGCTAATAGTCTTCTATAAATTTCTTCTATCTAAATTTGAATTTTTGTTGTATTGCCTTATGAAGGAGATCATTTTTTATCCAATTCTTTTTCTCAGCATCATCTGGACTATGAAAGCTTTTATAAATATTGAACTTTATTTACTCCTTATAGACACATAGAGTGAACTCCATTTTTGTGACATCATTATGTGTGTCTAGTGTCGAAATATGGTTCCCCCAAGATTAATTCTGCATATTGATCTTTTTTCATATCCAATATAATAAAATCTACTAGAAAAACAAATATATTGACTTTAATCAAAATATCTTTAATAATAATATTAAGGTACTTGATTGTCTGATCAGCCATATGGAGTAAAAGAATTGTTGGAGTGATTTTCATTTGATTCAATTTTTTCATAATCAACAAGGGCATCAAGTTGACACTTGACTCCAAGTTGCATAATATCTTTCAAAATATGTGATCACCTATTATATAAGTTATAAAAAAACTTCATTGATTCTTCAATTTATTTAGAAGTTTCATTAAATAATAGAACTACATTTCTCATTCATATCCACTAATCCATATATCTCTAATTTTTTCTTACTACTAATGACATCCTTCATAAATTTTATGTGATTCAACATCTGAGATAATCCTTCAGAAAATGGTATATTCATTTCTAGTTTCTAAAATATATTAAGAAATTTCTGAAATTATTCATCTAATTTATCTTCTTTAAAATATTGTCGAAATAGAAGATTGATCATAAACTTATCTTTAGCTTTATTTTGGTTCACATTATTCACTCTATAGCTTTGAGTAACCTCTATTTGATCCTTTGTTTCTTTACTTCCTTTATGTATAATTAGTGGTGAGAGCTGGGCATATACTTTGATAGGAGCCATGAGTTTGGAAGATGTCATGGTGTTGGAGTCTTTGTCTCTAGAAAGAGTTGCATTAGGAGCCACAATTTCTGAGAAAATCATTGTGAGAGCCTTAACTTTTTTGAAAGTCATAATGTTATTATTTCTAAACCCTTCAGATTTAGTTTGCTCCATTCTTTGTCCTTCTAGCTCTTTTCTACTTTAAAGTAATATTGATTGTTACTTCTTTAGGTTTACTTCAACATCACTTGGAAATTTATTAGCTCCTTTCTTTTTTATCAATAATGATAATTATCCAATTTAATTCTCTACATTCCTCAATGGCGAATTCATTTGAACTATTCTTGCTTCATAAATCTCCATATGATTATCTTTATGGTCATTTCTCCTCTTTTTTTGTATCTGATGCAGAAATTCAAGACCAAATCATACTACCGCTTGGTCCAATCACTCGAAGTCATACTAAGGCCTTTCAAAAACAAGTCCAAATTATTATTGAAGCCTTAAACAAGGAAAAACAAGTTGGTGAATTTGAAAGAAAGACAAATACTCTACTTGGATCATCAACTTGACCCAACATTGCAAACTTCACCAGAAATCGGATACAAATCCAAAAATTATGAAATTTTAACTAGGACAACTACATTAAGGAAGGTTTCCAATGCAACAAACCGTGTCCCATTTGGACCTCAGATGAAGGAGATACAAATTTTCCAAAAGGTGGTGCTGGTAGCAATGACTAATTAACTTTGAAAATTCACCAAAATTCGAATACCCGTCGGAATGTTTTGAAATTTTACATGGACAAACTAAATCAAGTTATCTGTTCAACGCAAGAAACCGTGTTCAATTTGAGCCTTGGATTACGGAGATACATTATTTTCAAACAATGTTGCGCTGGCAAAAAAAAAATATTTCTTAGCTAGTTTGTTCCCTATATAAACCCCTTGTAATTCATTTTGTAAGGACACCCTTTGATGAAATATACAAACACTCTTTGAGTTTTCTTTATATTATTTTGTGCTTGTGAGTGAATAACTCTCTTGTGTGGAACACTCCAAAAATCAGGTTTTTCGGGTTTAGTTCTCGGAAGGTTCGTTGCCTCTCAATCATTAGGTAAGTGATTGATTTTGCATTACTTGTGAAGTCTTTGTAAGTTTAGTATTAGTGGATCTATTGGTGTTCGTTGCCATTAGGTTCCTAATTGACTTCTTTGTATTTCTCAAAGATTTACCATTATCCTTCATTTCATTCTTTTGAATCTTTAACCAATAAGAAATTATTCTTCTTATAGTTTTAGATTTATTTCTTTTATTTCATTTCATTCCGCTTGGATTTTTAAGTCCATCTAGTTTATTGTCGATTTCGTATCAGTATCAGTAATGCACTCTCCTTTTCATTCATATTTGACTTTTCTTCTATCCTTGAAGGATGATAATTTGAGCCAGATTCTCCATTAATATTATATCTCATCAAATTATTCTAAGTTTTTTTGCCCAAAATTCTAATTCCCATCTTATAGCCTCCATATGAAAATTTTTGGTAATTGTTCATGTTCATATGATAATGCATTGAGATATTATTATTGGGTCAAAACACATAACCTTTACTTTGAAATTCATTAGCTTCTTTCAATTGATGAAGAGAATCTAAATTTGTAATTACATATTGTTGCAAAATTATGACTTCTCCTGATCCTTTTCTCCTCTTATGTTTAAAGCTTCTTTAAAACGATTTCATCTTTATTTCAATGTGATAATGTAGTCCAACACCAATATGTTGGCTTATCTTCTCCAAAAGGAGTAATTAGTTTGAGTTTTGTAGTTATCCTTTGCTAGCTCTTCAAACAAGTAGTGTGCCTCCTTCAGTGATTTATAAATCTTTGTTTCAATACCTCATCATGAAATTCATGTCATTGTAGAAAGTTTATGCTTAGAATCACAATTAGAACTCATGATGTCGACACCTCCTCAACACATCTTTAAAATGACGCTAAGGGAAGTTTGATAAAATTGAAAAAATTAAATACTGAAAATTAAGTGCTGAAAAATTAAGGCTGAATTTTATAAGTGTTGAATTTATAATGAAAAATTATTTGATAAAAAACTGTCAATTGAATGTTGAATATAAATATATTGTTTGATAACTATAAATGCTGAATCCGAAAAATAATGTATTTTACATATTTACCATTATTATCATTATAATACATATTATCTAATATAAATAGAATTTCTAATAAATTTTTTTTTCATTACAATTATTAATTATTTAAAAAAATAAAATCTCTAAAAATATATCCATAAATAAATTAAAAATCCAAAAAAGAAATAAAAATGCTTAAAAAATAACCAATAAAATCTAATCTCTTTAAAACTATCTATTTTTTTAATATAAAAATAAAAATTAATGAACAACTAGTTGATTTGATATTTTCTCTCTTAAATTAATCATGAAAGATGGTGAGTTAGGGTTTGTAGTGGCGAAGAAAGGTGGAGGCGAAGATAGATTCACAAATTGAATTGTAGTGTGAATGAAAAAATGAAACAAAAATTTAATAATGACAAAATGATAATTTAAAAAAAAAAATTGTTGAAAATTTTCAGCCTTCAACATTAAGTAGGTCTCTACCTACTTAAAATTTTCAATGAATTTTCACTTAAAATTTTAAATTTTCAACTCCTAATATTTTTTTATCAAACGCACTTAAAATTTCAAACCATTGAAAATTTTAATTTTCAATGGCTTGAAGATTTTAAGTGCGTTATTAAATAGCCCCTAAGTATAATATGTTAGTCCCAATTCTCAACAAAAATTTGAAATAAGCATTAGAACCAACTTAGTGCTTTGTCCCTTGATGGAAATGGAAATAGATGTAACTTGATGTCATTATGGCTAACTTCATTTATTTTGATATTATCGCATAACTACAAAAACATGATGACAAGACTAATGAGACTCAGAAAAAAACTAATTTTCATTATTTAGTTGTTACTTTAAATTGGTAAAGTTTGTTAAATAGAGAGCGGTATAATTGTTAAAAATTATATTAATTTTAAAAATGATAACATAATGGAAAATGGAGAAGAATGAATCTAAATTTTCAGATTTCAAATTTTAGAAAGAAAGTTTGAACCTTATGAGCAATTTGGTCATTTTATTATTAAATGAAGGATGAAATTTTCATTTCTTTAATTTTTATCTCTATTTCACAAATTTTCTATTGTTTCTATTCTTCTTCCTCGTATTTCTTTGATTCTGCCTCAATTGTTCACCAAAATCATTAAAATAAAATACAAATTTCATGATTTTTGATTTAAGTATATTTTATGAAGTAATTAAGATCAATAAACCCTTCATTTCAATCAAAAACATTAATGAAATAGTTTTAATATCATAAAGAAAGGTTAAGGTCGAGGTTACCTAATGTATTTTTATTTTTATTGCTTGACTTTATAAGTTAGGTTTGAAATTGTATAAATTCTCAACCATATTTTCTTTTTATTTTAATTTAAGTATAAATTATGGTTATAGATCTTGAATTTAAATGTTGAAGCAAGGTTTTAAGTCTTAAGTCTTGAAAAGGATTGGTTATGGTAGGAAATCTCTAGAAACACTAAAAAATTTCATATTTTAATTTGTTAGATATTTTTGATATGTTATTTTATATATGTGATTATAAATCTTTTGTTTTGAATTATTTAAAAACATTTTTCTTGAATTTTAAATTATTTTACCAAGATATATTATTAATTGATAGAAACTCATAAATTTGATACCAAAATATGATTTTTTTTTTGATAAATTTAAAAACTCATTTACTCATATATTTGTTTAGCGAAAGTTATTTTTTTAAAATAATAAAATATTATTTAGATATATGTAAATAGAGCCAAAAATCATGGTTGATGGATTGTTTGGCTAATTTTGAAATGAGATTATGCTAATATGTATGTGTAAAATTTTATGATAAAAATTTGATTCTATATGAGCTATATGATATTTTGAATAAAATTTGAATAATTTTGGAAAAATACATATATTGGATATGAGGTTTTGAGATGACTATTAGTCCTAGAAAGGACATAGAGGGCTAAAGTGATAAGAATATCCATAAAGGTATGCATTAGATATGCCTTTGGGAGAATGATCATAAACCCCCTTGTATATTTATTGTGGAGTTCTGCTAGAAACTAGTAAATCTCTCCCAAGTCTTTGGATCATGAGAGTTGATGTGTGTAATTCCCAGTAGGGGTGGTAGCTAGACTAGAGCTAGCATGTTAGTTGTTTCCTATACATGTCTCATTGTAGCCTAGTTGAGGCTTGATATGTATAAATTATGTATGGAAGAGATTGAAAAATAAATATTTTGAGAACTTATACACAAATAAATTATGATTTTATGAATTTGTTAGCTATATATATGATAAATATATGCGTGGATGTTAAAAAAATTATTCTTAGACACTTAAATTATATATTGGAAAACATATGTTGCTATAGAGGTGAACCATATAATTTTCTATGTTTTCTTTACATTTTCATACTGAGCATTAGTTTCTCACCCTTATTTTTCCCAAATGAAGGAAATATTGATGGTCAAACCTAATTCTAAAACTTCTAGATCTATGCGAAGGTTTTGCTGAAGCATTTAGATGAGTTATTTTGAAACTTTGTTATATGTTTGGCTATAAGGGTCATTTTATATAAATAACTTTTCTTTTGTATGTGAGTATTTTTACTTGATGATTTAAGCTTTTTCATGATAATTTCTAGAATTTGATCCATTTTAAATGGTTAGATGTGAGGGATCTTCACATATCTTTGATTACTTTCTTCCATTGAAATTTTGAGGTTGTAAGTAAATTTACAAAATTTACAAAGGTTCTCTATTAAAAACTCAATTCCCCCTTACATGGGATTTTTATGTATTTTAAATCCTATTAAATTTAACTAATCCAACTAAGCATGTCACAACTTCTGAGTTGGAGTGCCTGGGGGTCATGATGGCTTCCATGGTATCAAAGATAAATTTTCTAGACTTATTGTGTGTGCATGAATTGTTAAGAAGGCTAATCTGGTTGGTCATTCTAGCTTGCTTGTTTGTGTACTTCAAGTACTAAGAACTTGTGGATTTATTTTTCACACTCTTTATAGTATGAGATGTTGAGTTTTGTAAAACTTATTATTAATTTTGGTGAGATTGAATCTCCTCTTAAGTTGTTAATAGAGAACTTTTTTATATAGAAACAAAGTAAGAGTATCAAAAGAGGAAGAGAACATGATCTGGGATGTCCAAAGAAGTGATGCATGAGAGCCCCAACAGCTTAAGTATTACTATGGTGGCCCTTAAAATGCTTCATGGGATGTCATGCTTGAGGTTTTTCATAGAATGATTGACATAATTAGCCAAGTAGTGCATGGAAATGATGGTGTGTCTAGGCTAGTGCACCAATAGTTTCCCATTTCACACGAGCAAGAAAGGGTGCATAGAAGAACATGATACTTAACAGAGTTTCAAAAGAAAAGCCCTCCTTTATATATAGGCGATCCTAACTTGATGGTAGCAGAATCATGGATATGATTCATCAAGAAAAAGTTGGATAATGTGTGTACTCTGGATAACTTCAGAATTCCTATTATCACTTCTTTATTTTTGGGGAAAGCAACCTTTTGGTGGGAACATCTCTAGAACTTGGGATGTAACTTAATTGACATGACATGAGTTTCAAAATATCTTTAATGGGATGTACTTTTGTGAGGCTACAAGGGAAGCAAAGGCTCATGGGTTCGATAAGCTAGTGAAAGTCAATATGAGTGTTACAGAATATGAAGCAAAGTTTTCCAAGTTGGCCCAAATTTGCTCCTTACTTGGTTACTATAGAGGAGATAAGGGCCAGACGCCTTGAGCAAGGATTCAAGACATCTCTATACTCAAGGTTGGTAGCATTGCATGTTCATAATTATGGTGACTTGGTAGAATTTGTTTTCTTAGTAGAGAAAGAGAGAGATGATGCCATGAGAATCTATGAAGAGCACAATAAGAAACTCAGGGTGGCTAAGAAAGATGGTTTAGCTGGAGCCTCCATGTGGAAGAATAGATCATAGACTTCTCAGCTCGCCTAGACTACTTCAAGATTAATTTCCATTGTTGAATCATGTGGTGATAGCTATTTTTGGGGTGGACTTCAATCTATATCATTCACTTGTTTTGGTTGAAGCTAAGAAGGCATATGAGGAAAGATTTCCCATATATAGTCTTTCCACCAAGTGAGACCTCAAGTAACTACTTTAGCATTGAGGGGCACTCCTTCAGCTTAGCCCATAGGCCTTCATAGTTCAAATCTCCCTATCCAACAGTTCCCTTTAAATCTAGTGCATCATCATTGAGAAAGGATACAAAGAAGATGCATAAGAATCATAGATAAGCTTCTTCTATTTTACCTACTCTAGAGGAGGAGTATGCTCTTGTAAATACTCTTTGTTTTTGTGACTTGGGTATGTGTTTTGTTTGATAGTAGTGCTTCTCATTCTTTTATTTCTCACTTCTTTGTAAATACTTTGGGTGTGGAACTTGAGGAGTTAGACAAAGGTTTGTGTTTTGCTTCTTCATTATGAAATGCAGTTTCAATAAGTATGGTGCGTAAAAGTTATGAGCTCCACTTTGGAGACTTGTCTATTTGTGTTAATCTTTTAATCTTAAAATTTGTTGATTCTTCTCATTCTTTGCTTCTTCTTGTCAATTTATGAAATGTTGTCTTTCTTCTTCTTATTTTTATTTTTCTTTTTTTTGCTTCAACCTCTTCTTTTTTTATTTTGTATTCTTATTCTTCCGCTTTTTCTACTTTCTCTTATTCATCTTCATCTTCTTTAGCTTCTTCTTCCCTCTCTTATTATTATTATTATTATTTTTTTTTTCTTCTTCTTCTTCTTCTTGTTCCTCTTCATTATAATCATTTTTTTATCATCTTTTTTTTTCTTCCTCTTCTTCTTCCAATTCTTATTTTTACTATTCCAATTTTTGTTATTTTTCTTCTTCCTCCTATTCTTTTTTTTTTCTCTCTTTTTTCTCCCTATTCATTTTTTTCCTTTTCTTTTTCCTCTTTTTATTCTTCATCCTCTTCATCTTTTTCTTCTTCATCTTCTTCTTTAATTTTTTCTATTTCCTCTTCTTCTTTAACTTATTCTTTTCTCTTCTTCTTCTTCTTCTTCTGCAACTTCTTCTCATTCTCTTCTTCTACTTCCTATTCTTTTTTTATTTTTCTTCTACTTCTTCTTCATATTCCCTTATTTTTCTTCTTAATTTTCATCTTCTTCCTATTTTTCTTTTTCTTCTTCCACTTAATGTTCTTCACCTACTTCATATTCTTCCTATTTATCATCTTATTCTTCTTCTTCATCAAAAAGAAGAAAAATAAAAAAAAAAGATGAAGAGAAATAAAAAGAAGAAGAAGAAGGGAAAGAAGAAAAAGAAAAAGAAAAGCTAAGAGTAAATGAAGAATAAGTAAACAAGAACAAGAAGTAGATAAGGAAGGAGTAGAAAAAGTAGAAGAAGTATAATAATAAAAAAAATTAGTAGAAGAAAAAGAAAAAAAAAACAAGAACAGGAATAGAAGCAATGAGAATTAGAAGAATAAAAGGTGGAAGAAGATAGCAGAAAAAGTGGAAGAAGATAAAGCAGAAAAAGTGGAAGAAGATAAAGTAGAAAAAGTGGAAGAAGATAAAGCATAAAAAGTGGAAGAAGAATACAGAGAAGAAGAATGGGTGAAAGAAGAGGAACGAGAAGATGAAAAAAATATATAAGAAGAAGAGGAAGAATAAGAGTAAGAGAAAGAAGTAGTAGAGGAAGAAGAAAAAGTAGAAGAAGTCAAATTAAAAATAAGAAGAGAAAAAAGAAAAATAATAATAATAATAATTGTAATAACATGAAGATGAAGAGGAAGAAGATGAAAAAAAAAGAGAGATAATAAGAAGAGGAAGAAGAATAAAAGAGGAGGAAGAATAATAATAATAACAAAAAGAAGAAGACGAAAAAGAAAAAAAAGATGAAGAAGAAAAGACAAAGAAGAAAAGGCAAAGAAGAAAAGGCAAAGAAGAAAAGGAAGAATATAAAGAATAAGAAGAAGAAAATGGTGAAGAAGAAGATGATGATGATGATGATCATGATAATAATGAATTTGATAATAATGGTGATACAAAAATAAGTAGAATAAGAAGAACAAGTAGAAAAATAAAGAAGAGGGGGAAGAAAAAGAATAATAGAATGGTGAAAAAAGGAAGGAGAAAAAGATGAAGGAGAAGAAGTGGATGGAAAAGGTGAGGGAGCAGAAGAAGCGGAAAAAGAAGAAGAATAATAACAAGAAAAAGTGGAAGAAGAAGAAGAAGAAGAGTAAGAAGAAGAAAAAGAAGAAGAAAATACTTGGAAGAAAAAGAAGAGGAGGAAGAAGAATAAGAAGAAGAAAAAAAATGAAAAAATGAGAATAGGAATAAGAAGAATAGGAAGAAGTACAAAAAAGAAAAATAAAAAGGAGAGTAAAAAGAAAAAATAAGAGGTGAGAGAAGAAAAAGAATATAAAGAAGAAAAGATCAAGAAGAAGAAGTAGTAGAAAAATGAGAAATTGAGGAAGAAGAGAAAAAAGAAGAGAAATGAGAAAATGAAGAAAATAATATGAATAAAAGCAAAAGGAAGAAGTAGAGAATACAGTAGAAGATGTGGAAGAAGAAGAAGAAGAGAAAGAAAAAAAAATAAGGTGAGGAATAGGAAGAATAAGAAGAAGAGGAAGCTGAGGAAGAGGATGAAGAGAAGGAAGAGAAGGTAGAAGATGAAAATTATGTAGAAGAAGAAGAGGAGGAGGAAGAAGAAGAAGAAAAAGAGAAAGAATAAGAGGAAGAAGAAGAAGAGAAGGAGAAAAGGAAGAAGAAGAATAAGAAATTGATATAAAATAATAGGAAAAAGAAGACAAAGAAGAAGATGATGGGGATACATGTAGAAGAAAGAATAAGAAACGGAAAATTATGATGTGGAGGAAGAGGAAGAGAAAGAAAAGATTATGATGATGATGATGATGGGAGGAAGAAGAAGAAAAAAAAAACAAGAAGAAGAGGAAGAAGAACAAGAAGATTAAGAAAAATTAGATGAAGACAAATAAGAGGGAGAAACAGAGGAGGAAGAATAAAAAAATTAGGAAGAAGTGTAATATGATAAGTTGAAGAAAAAAAAGTTGAAGAATAACAAGTAGAGGAGGAAGAAAAATAAGAAGATGTTAAAAATGAATAAGAAGAAGAAGAGAAAAAAAATAGGATGAAGAAGAAAGAGAATAATAATAATACAAATAAAATTGGATGAAGAAGTAGAAAAAGATGAAGATGAAGAAAAAGAAAATAAAAAGAGAAAAAAATAAGAAGAGAGAAGATGATGATGATGATGATGATGATAAAATAGAATAAGAAGAAAAAAAAGAGGAAGAATAAGAAGAAGAAGATGGTGATGAATAAATATGATGATGACATTGATGAAGATAAAGATTTATAGAAAGATTAGAAAGAGGAAGAAAAAGAAGAGGAAGTAGATGAAAAGTTTGAAGAAGAAGTGGAAGAAGAAGAAGATAAAGTAGAAGAAAAGTCTAAAGAAGAAGAGGAAGAAGTATAAGATAAAGAAAAAGGAGAAGAAGAAATAGAAGAAAAAGATAAAGAATAAAGAGAGGAATAAGAAGGACATGAAAAAAATCAACAAAAATAACATGAAGTGAAAAATGAAGAATGTGAAGATGGTGAAGAGAACAATAGGAAAAAAAATAGAGGAATAAAAAGAAGAAAGAAGAAGAAGAAGAAGAAGAAGAAGAAAAGAGAATGATAAAGAAGAAGTACTAGAAAAAAAAGAAGAAAAATAAGAAAGAAGAAGAATATGTAGAAAAAGTATAAGAAAAAAAAATAACAAGATATAGAAGTGGAAGAAGAGAAATAAAAAGAAAATTAGAATAAGATGAAGAAGAAGAGTAAGAAGAAGAAGAAAAAGAAGAAGAAGTTGAGAAAAAAGAAGAGGAATAAGAAGAATAGCAATAGGAAGAAGAAGAAAACGAAGAAGAAAAAATAATGATGTGGAAGAAGGTAAAGATGAAGAAGATGAAGAGGAAAATAAAGAAGAATAAGAATTTGAAGAAAAACCACAAAAAAAGAACAAGATGAAAAGAAAAACAAATAAGAGATTGAAGATGATGAAGAATATGTAGAGAAAACAGAAGCATAATATGGAGAAGAAGTACTAGATAAAAACTTTGATGATGATGATGATGATGATGAGGTAGAAGGAGAAGAGGAAAGAGAAGAACAAGAAGAAAAAGAAGTATTAGAATAAAAAAGTGAAGAAGGAGAAGAGGAATAACATGATGAAAAAGAATAAGAGAAAGAAAGAACAAATTAATATATTAAAGAAGCTGAAGAAGAATAATTGAAAGAAGAAGAAGTGCAACAAGAATAAGTATAGTAAGCACAAAAATAGGAAGATATTGAAAAAGAAGAAGAAGAAGAAGAAGAAGAAGAAGAAGATGGTGATGAAGAATAAGAAGAGGAAGAAAAAATGAAAGAGTATCAAAAAGAAGATCAAAATGAAGAAGAAAAGGATGAATAATAGGAAGAAACATAAGAAGATATGAAACATGAAAAAAATGAAGAGGGAGTAAAAGAAAAAAAGGAAGATAAAGAAGATGAACAAGTTAAATAGAAACAAGAAGAAGAGGAAGAAGAAGTAAAAGAACCAGGAAAGAAGAAAAAGTAGAAGAAAAATAAAAGCAAGAAAAAGTTTCGAAAAAAAAAGATTAAGAAATGAAGAGGAAGAAGAAGATGAATAAGCGGAAAAGGAGGAAGAAGAATAATAATAAGAGGAAGAAGAATAAGAAGAAGAAAATGATGATGATGATGATGATGATGAGGGTTAAAAAGAAATAAAAGCACGAGATGAAGAAGAAGAAGTTAAAGAAGAAGAAGAGAAAAATGATGAAAAAAAAATAAAAGGAAGAAGATGAAGTGGAAGAAGAGCAAGAAGAAGTATAAGAAGAAGATAAGAAAGAAGATGATGATTAAGAACATTAAGAAAAAAAAAGTAGGAAGCAATAGAGTAAGAACTAGAAGAGAATAAAATGAAGTGAAATAAAAAGAAGGGGAAGAAGAAGAAGAACCAGAAGAAAAAAAGAAGAAGATTAAGAGAAAGAGAAAGAAGGAGAAAAAAAAGAATAAGAAAAAGAAGTGAAAATAGAAGGAGAGAAAGATGAAGAAGAAGTGGAAAAAGAAAAAGAATAACAAGAAGATAAAGAAGAAGATGAGGAAGAAGAATAAAAAGATGGAAACAAAGAAGAAATAGAAGAAAAAAAATTATGAAGAAGAATAAGTTGAAGAAATAGAATAAGAGGAATATGAAGAGGAAGAAAAATAATATTAATAGTTTAGAAAGAAAAATAAGAATAAGAAAAAAAAAGAGAGTGACGAAAAGATATGGGAAGAATAAGAACAGAAAGAGGAAGAAAAGGAAGAAGAACAATAAGAAGTACAACATGATAAAGAGTAAAAAAAAGAATAAAAAAATTTATAGTGCCAAAAAAGAAGAAAAGGAAGAAGAATGCTAAAATAAAGAAGAAGAATAATAATAGTAGAAGAAAGAGAAGAGGAAAATGAAGAAGTTGTAGAAGAGTAAGAATATAAAGAGAAAAAAGTACTTGAATAAGAAGAAGTGAAAGAAGAAGAAACAAATGTACGAGCAAGAAGATGAAGAAAAAGAAATAAGAAAGGAAGAAAAAAAGGAGGAGGAAGATGAGGATGAAAAAGAATAGGAAAAAGAAGAAGAGGAGGAGGAGGATAAAGAAGAAGAAACAGCATATTAAGTAGAAAATGATGAAGAGGAAAATATGAAAATAAGATTAATAGGAATATGTAGATGATGAAGCATAAGAAAAAATAGAAAGTGAATAAGAAGTAGAAGAAGAAAAAGAAGTAAAAGAAGAAAAAGTAAATGAAAAAAAAGATTAGCAAGAAGAAAAATAGGAAGAATATTAAAGATAAAAGAAAAGAGGAAGAAAATAAGTGGATTAAGTAGTAAAAGAAGTAAAAGAAGATGAAGTACATGAAGAGGAAGAAGAAGAAGAAGTTGCAGAAGAGGAAAAAGAAGAAGTTGTAGAAGAAGAAGAAAAAAGAAGAAAATGAAGATGCAGAAGAAGAAAAAAAGAAGAAGATGAATATGATGTCTAGTAGTAGTAGAAGTAGAAGTAGAAGAAGAAGTGGCAAAGAACAAAAAGAGGAAGAAGAAGAGAAAGTGGAAAAAAATAGGAAGAAGAAGAGGAAGAGAAGAGGAAGAAAAAGAATAATAATAATAATAATATAGGAAAAAATGACTAGGAAAATAAGTAGAAAAAATAAGAAAAAAAAAACAAAAAAGTTTATAGAAATAAGGGGAAATGAAGAATTGGAAGAAGATGAAGAAGAGGAAGAAGTCGAAGTGAAAAATAAAAAAGTGGAAAATGAAGAAGAAGATGAAAAAATTGGAAGATGAAGAAGATAAAAAAGAAGAAGAAGAGGAGAATGAGGAGGATGAAGAAAAGAAGAAGAATAATAAAAAGAATATGAAGAATATGAAGAATATGAAGAATATGAAGAATATGAAGAAGAAGAAGAATAAAAAGAATAAGAGCATGAAGAAGAACTTGAATATGAAGTAGTGGAATAAGAATATGTAGAAAAACATAAGAAAGAGAAAAAAGAAGAACAAAGAAAAAAAAGAAGTAAACGTAAAAGAAGATGAAGAAAAAAAATATGAAGAAGAGTAGTATTGAAAATAAGAAGTGGAAGAGGAGAAATTGGAAGAAGAAGCAGAGAGAGAAGAAGAAGAAGAAGAAGAAGAAGAAAATAAAGAAAGAAGAGAAGAGAAAGAAGGCATTGAAAAAAAATAATTGAAATAATTTTAACAGCAAGAAGGAGAGGAAGAAAGAAAAAAAAGATGTTGCTGAACAAGAAGAAGAATAATAAAAAAATAGGAAGAAGACAAAAACTAAGAATATGGAGAAGAAGAAAAAGAAGAGGAAGGAAAAGATGAAGAAGGGGAAGATGAAAAAGGGGAACTTGAATAAGAGAAAGAAGATCAAGAGGAATAAGAAGAAGAAAATGATGATGATGATGATGTTGAAAACATGTAATAGAAAGAAGAAGAAGAGAAGAAATAAGA
>JAREIK010000438.1:10686877-10703384 GCA_029783825.1 Sapria himalayana
TTTATTTTCTCCTTTTCTTCTTTGTTCTCTCATTCTTTCTCTCCATCTTCTTCCTCTCCTTCTTCTTCCTCTCCTTCTTTTTCCTCTCCTTCTTCTCATAGTTCTTCTTTTTAATCATCTTTTTAATCTTCCTCTTCGGCTGCTTCTTATTCTTATGTTTCTTCTTCTATTTTTTCTTCCCCCCCCCCTCTTCTTCTTCTTCTTCTTCTTCTTTCTCTTCCACTACAAGAAAATTCTCATATAGCAAGGAACAATTACCTAGCTAAATGGGTATTTTACGTCGCTAAACTAGATATAGTGATGGATTGCTGATGGATCGGTTCCTTATCTAAAGTACTCCTCACTAAAATTTAGCGAGGGAAAGTGTCCCTAGTTAAAAATTTAGTGACGGAAAAATTACTAGCTAAAAAAAATTCCCTAACTAAATTAATAAGCTAAATGAGATTTTTCGTCACTAAACGGAAATAACAACGAAAGATTTCCCAAGCTAAAGTGCTCATCATTAAATATTAATGATGGAAATAGTCCCTAGCTAAACAAATTTAGCGACGGAAAAACATCTTTAATATAAAGATATCCCTAGCTAATCTAGCAAGAGAATTTTCGCTAGCAAATTTAGGTAGGGAAAATTTGCTAAATTAGCTAGGGAATTTTCTCTAGCTATTTTAAATTCAAAAATATTTTCAGAATTTAATTTATTTTAACATTTTTTAATTAAATAATTTAATTTTTTTATATTAAATTGAATAAACACAATAACTATAAATGATAATTTATAATTAACAAAAAATAAAATCATTTAATAGATTATTCTAATATAATATTTTACATAATTAAAATAAAAAAATAACAAAATTTTATTACATTTTATTCATCAATGTATCTACTGACAATGCATAAAGTATAATTTATACATTCATTGACGTTGCTTTCTCTGCCTCTACTCCTCCAATCACCATTTTTCTTCTGTGACAAAGCTCTCCGAGTCACGGCACGTCATGTCTAGTGAATAATCCCATCACTTATACAAGCTTTGTATGGGGAACAATGCGGTATCATATCTGTAAGAAATTTAAACCTCTCAATCAAATCAAAATAAAAAAAAGTTATGTTTTGATAAATATATAATATTGTAGTATATATGTAATTATATACTAGTATTTCATTCATACATAAATTACTATAGTATATGTACATAAAAACTACAGTATTATGTGTACATATATACTGAGTACGAATATACTCTGTACATATGTACATAAAATACTATAGTATTATATGTACGTATATACTGAGTATATACGTATGTATATACCAAATTTGTTGATATTTCTGCCACTATCACTTCCGCTCTTGTTATGCTCCTGCTGCAATTGCCGCTACCACTGTTGTTGGCACCACTGCTGCCACTACCACCATTGATGTTGTTGTCGTTGCTGCTACCACTGCCACTGCTGCCACTGCCACTGCTGCTGCCACCGCCACTGCCACCGCCGCCACTGCTGCCACCACTGCCACTGTCACCACCGCCACCATAGTATATGTACATATATAATGTAGTATTATATGTACGTATATATAATCACATAGCATTAGATGACACACACACTTGTACTTTAATGCAAATACACATACCATCAAAGACAACAACAAAAAATAATATAGGACTTAAAAACATGCATACAAGTTTCTCAGGCATGGTCAACATTTCTCATTCTTTTTCTTATGGTACTCAATGCAGATAGAGAACATTGTTACACCTGCACATGGAGCATAATATACTGCATTTACAAAACAATAACTGATAACAAGCAGTCACAGACCAGAACTGTGACGATGCATATATGCACAAAATAAGTGTGTCAAGAACAAACATGTGTTTGCGTGGAATTAATTGTTTTGGTTCATCTCACTACTTCAGAAGCTAAGGTGTTGTTTCCAGCACCATGGAGGCCCAGCCAAAGCTTTTACGTACCTATAATAGGCTAAAATTCTACTCAAAAATTTCGGGGACACACAAACATATTCACAGATATATAAAAAAAGTTATTATAGACATGAACAAATAAAATTAAAGTTGATAGTCATACAACTTCAACAAAAATTTAATTAAATAATTTAATATTTTTATATTAAATTTTATAAAAATAGAAATTATAAATGATAATTTTTAATTACAAAAAAAAATCATTTAATAAGTGATTCTAATACAATATTTTACATAACTGAAACAAAAAATAATAATAAAATCTTATTACATTTTATTCATCAATGTATCTACCGATAGTGTATAAAGTATAATCTATCCATGCATTAACGTTGCATTCTCTCCCTCTGCTCCTTCGATCACCAACTTTCTACTGTGAAAAAACTATCTATTGCCGCTGTCGTTGTCATCCTAAAGTATAAAATTTTATTCCTATTTTATTATCGCTCTTATCACTACTGCCGCTGTCGTTGCCATTGCTACCGCTATCACTACCACTGCTATTGGTGCTGCTGCCACTGCTACCCCCGCTGCCGATGCTGCCATCACTAATGCCACTGCTACCGTGATAGCTGCCACCACCACTGTCACCATTGCTGATGCTGTCACTGCCGCTGCTAATAATAAAAGTATGGCGGGCGATGATGCTCGACTGATGACCTTGAGATTGAGCGAGTTTTTGACGAGGCGGCAAGCTGCTTCTCCTAAAATAGGACCCGATATTCCTACTGGACTAGAATTACACGACACTACACAAGTATCATCATCATCATCATTCTAAGACCTAGTACAATTAGAACCAATCATTACAGAATATTGAGCAAAAAAACTTATTTACTCATACGTTCGCTTTGTACCATGTGATAATTGCATATCAATATAATTACTAAGATTTTTAAGACCAACCTCTATCTGCCTGGCTAGCCTGGACCAGAAATATCATCCTAAAGCTTTAGGAAAAGTCTAATATCCATTGATTTTATTACCTACATCAGTGAGCAATGCACGATGATGACCAAATCGGCCCAATTACATATTCAAAAGCGTGTCTGTGTGTAAATGGATGTGTATGTATGCCAATATATACATGTCTACAAATAAATATATGCACCCACTTATGTAAATACTCGGTATATACCTACGTATATACTCAGTATATATGTATGTATATACCAAGTATATACATACTTATATACTCGGTATATGTACATTTACAGTACTTGTCATGCACCACATGACTTTGAAAAGAAAGATCAGCACAACACAAGAGCTAGCACATGAGGCCAAGTATTGCACTGCCATAATATCCAACTCTACATAGTATGTAGAAACCTAGTATCATTAACAAATTGCACAAGCTTCAGACTTTACGAAAACTAATTGACAAATAGAAAATAAAAAAAATTGCCCAGTGAAAATTAGAATAATACATGCCCAGAAAAATAGAATTTTTATCTTCCAAAACAAAACAAAAAAACAACATGTGCCAAAACAAAGAAAAACAATCTCAAATGCCCTTGATACTAATTCAATCACAACATGCTTTCTATCTTATAAATCTAACATGCACTCGAAGATAAATTTTCATCATGCATTTCTTCTTCTGTGTGGCATTGTACTTGGTCTCTTTTACAGGTTTGGTTGTATTAGGAGTGAGACGCCTAAACGCATGTATTTATATTATTGAACATGATATCAAAGTGGGGGGAATAAAAGTGATAATGCCACCACTACCACCATCATTTCAGCTAACATGTTGGAGACTGCCCCAAGACACTTGATGTTTTTTTTAAAGAACAAAAGTAAAAGTATTTGGAGCATGCCATCAATATAAGCACTACACTACCTAGATTAGATACAAGTGAAATAAAAAATACATAAATTAAAATAGTGTAATAAATATAATGAATATTATATATATTCATCACCTCAAACTTAAAAGAAAAAAGAAATTAAGATATTCCAGATAGTTCTTATTAAAATCTTTGCCAACAATTGTGATGAGAATGGTTATTGCCTGGCCCGGCACGTGCCCAACCCATAATAGCCTGGGTCTGAACCAGGAAAGCCAGGCATGCTTTCGTCAGGGCCTGGCCATGGTACCTGGTCCACCTCACAAGGGCCCAGGCCCTAGACCCTGGACCCATGTGGGCCATGTCCCCTGGACAGTGTGTGCAGGTGGCAAGTGCTGAGCATGATGGTAGCATTATATCAATATATTATACATAACATAGATGTGTTTATTGATATGTGTATCTATATATACATATAATATAATTATTGTGTATTACAATATACAAAATACATACATAATGTATATAGAATGTACAAATAATGTGTGTATACACTCATATTGAATATATACATATACACATTGTATATAGATAGAAATTATAATGTAGATATATGTATACATAATGTAAATAAAAATATATACATACATACCTAGTATATAAAAAATATTAAGTTATGAATTAAAAAATTAAATAACATTAAAAAATTCTTTAATTTAAAATTATAATTAATACTTATAAAATAAAAAATGGTAACATAATCTTTCAAAATAAAACTAAAACATAAAAAATATTACAAATCATTAAGTCTTAAAATAATAAAAATTATAAGATCATTTTCAATCTAACTGTTATGATTTGTACATCTTTAAATTTTATCTATACATCATCATATGTATTTTGTTGTAATGTAGGAATGTGATCCTAAAGACTCATCTATGTATTATTTTAATCTTTCTATCATAAAAAGTTTTCAATAATATTGATTGTAATTTGATTTTCCTGTCTAAAATAATATTCACAATCATAAAATACGATAGACTTTAATATACAATAAACACAGTAAAGATCAGAAAATCATGAGATATTTTAGATATCATGAAAAAAATTTTATATAATTTTTACAAAGTCAATGCATCTAGATTCTTCGTATCCTCTAACAAAAGTAGAACAATAATTGATGTCTAAATATTTTAACAAGTTATTCTTATAGCTCTAACTTATCACTTACCTTTAACTTATTTTAATTAACTCATATTCATATCTAGAACAATAAAGATGATAACAAGTTATTCATTTATAAAATATGAATATATGAATATATTCATATCTTAAGATAAAAATGACTTAAGTTTATATATTCCATGGATCAAATAACAATAATACATTATTGTATATCCTAACATATTCAATCTTATTTGATGTCCTTTTAAAATGTATATTTAATGAAATCTATTGATAATTTTTTTTTTGTATTGAATCTATTTAGTTTCAATGATATTATGTAATTTTTTAATAATATATGATATGCTTTCAATTAGAAATATTCAATGATTCTCTTGGTATTACTTGAGAAGGATTGAATATGTTCGGTAGCATTTGATGATAATTCCATGTTATTTAATCACATTCAAATTTTATAAATGATACAACTTTTTATTATTGCATATGATTTTTTTTTTGATCAATTTCAATCATTTTCAATAAGTATGTAAGATATGTTAACATATTTTGTATAGTTCATGATTAAATTATATGTGTCGGTGTTACAAAAATAAAACATACATCAAATAATTTGAAATAGAAAATTCATAAGAAATAATGAAAAAAAATAAACGATAAAATAAAATACAAACTAATAACACTTAACATTTGGATGATAAAAAAAATGAAAAAAAAAACTTTTTTAGAAATGAGCAAGAGGAGCTCTCTAATGAAAGTGCAAGCAAGATGAACCTTCACCCACCCATAGTTGACTTTTCCCCACATATCAATGATCTTCAATTTTATTTGTTGGATTTTAATACAAATTGATAATTTTTAATGATATTCAATAATATCAAACATTTGTTTAATGACATATGAGTTTTAATGATATATTATTTATTTTGATATATTTTAACATTTGTTTTATGACACTTGATTTTTTTTATTATAATTCCAAAATAATTAATTGATATTTGACATCATATAATCAATCCTACTTCATCCAAATAGAAATATAGATATTTTTATATATGTCTACAAATTATTGTTCATTTTTAATACGAGAAAAAACTCTTGTTATACTTGCTAGTAAAAAGTTAAACACCGTACACTTTTAATGATTTAAATATGTTATATAAAACTAAAATATGAACATGTTGTAGAATTTTTAATAAATAAAAATATAATCATAAATATTTGAAGTCATAGAAAGGCATCCTAAACAATTTGAAAATAAATCACCAATATATAAAAAATATAAAAAAATATAAAAAGATAAAAAATCATGAATATTTATCACATCTCAAACAAAATAGTTAAAAAAGTCAAATTTTCATGCCATTTTATGGAAAACTTTTAAGTCGATCAAAAAATATTCTAACAAATGTCACGTACTTATCATTGAAAAAATATCAAATAGTATTATCCCTCCATCAAATGTATTGGGATAATGTTCAAGATTCCTTCAATCACCACTTACATTGCAAAAAATCATCATAAAACTAAATTAATATACATTGTTTTTAATATATATATATATATATATATATATATATCTTGCAAATTTAATGCATACACACACACACATAACATCATAAGTATATATGAATATGCATATATGTATGAAAATCTAAAAATATATATAGATATATTGATGTTGTTATATATAATGTATATATTTATATGTGGATGTTATGAATGATATACATGTACATATAAATTTACATATATGTGATAAAGGTGATCTTAAATCATGATTGAAAGAAAAAATAATTACATGCTTGTTTAATTTACAATATTACATATATTTTTATGCACTAAGAAGGCAATGGATAGAAAATAAAATATAGAAAGAAAGGACATATTTTTAAACCAAAGATCATATCCTAATTATGATTCTATGAAAATAGAAAATAGAAAGAGATATTTTAGTAAAATGAAGATTGTTGCTGGCGATAGTCATCTCTTAAAATATTTCTTTGCTAGATCTTTCTCTATTTGGTTTTATTCGTAGTGTGTTTAGTTTCACCCCCCTTCAAGCATGGCAATGAAGCATAATGAGTGCTAAACTTGTATTGAAAGTCATTAAATAAAAGGTATTGTAAACTTTCATGAAAATATCAACAATTTGTTTAGAGGAAAGATGACTACGTTAAAAGATGCTGAACATGACATTTTCATGAATAAAATGGTAGTGAATTTCAATGTATTTGATGCAAGCATGAAACATATGATTATGTAATAAGTGAATAACATTTTGAATGTCACAAAGGATGAGAGGTTGATGTTCAGGTTGAATGCCAATGTCATGGAGAAGATATTGGAGTCACATGAGATCAGCAACAATAGTGACCATGGTGCAATATTATGTTTATGCACTAAAGTGAGAGATGGTAGGTTACATCTTGGAACCAAAATTGATGTATTTTCATGAATAAAATGATAGTTAATTTCAATGTGTTTGATGCAAGCATGAAAAATATGATTATGTAATAAGTGTTAATAACATTTTGATTTTCATAAAGAAGGAGAGGGTGACGTTCGGGTTGAATGCCAATGTCATGAAGAAGATATTAGAGTCACATGAGATTAGTAACAATAGTGACCATGGTGTGATATTATACTTATGCACTAGAATTGGAGATAGTAGGTTACTTTTTTGAAGCAAAATTAATGTATTTTGATTCAAGAAAGATGCAAAAACTAAAAGTAATTTGTTTGAATTAAAAGGATGACTTACCTAATCTTAATCTACATTACAAAAGGCATTAAAAGTATGAAATTTATTATAAATACTTCAAAGAGAAATCATCATCCAGTCAAGTAATGAGTTAAGATATAAAAAATAGGTTATTACCAATAAGAATTATGTCATCAGGATAAACAAGAAAGAAGACAAGATAAGTAAGTGTGATGAATGAATAAAAGTTATCAGTTTGACTGAATTTAAAACAAAAAAAAAAGATTTTTGACAAAAGTTTAGCAACCCAAGCACAAGGGGCTTATTTAAGGCCATATATAGACTTATGTAGAAGACAAACACAATGCATGCAGATTGTTCTCACAAAACTAGGAGATTATTTCATGAAAATCTTCTCAAAGAGATAACCAATTATGAAAATATTCTTGACAAGAGAGAGGATGCGATGACTAGTGGTAGCCTTGACAAGGGCTAAATATTTTACCAAAATCAAGTCTAGAAATTTGGGAAAATCTTTTAGCAACTAAGCATGCTTTAAAGTAGTCAATCATATCATATTCTTTGATTTTGGTGCAATATACCCATTTGTTGCCAATAACATTAACATTAGAAGGTTTGGACACTAAAGTCCTAAGTGTTATTAGCATGAATAGTAGCAAGTTCTTTTTTCATGGAAGCTATGCCGATGGAGAACCTTGAACGTATTTTTTTAGTGTCTTAGGATCATTGCTAACAATAAAGGCAACATGAAGAGAGGTGATGGAAAGACAAAATTAGTCGTTAAATTAGAAAGGAGATTGTAATTGGGGAAGAAAATGTAGATGCTTGAGGTGAACAAAATAATGAAATCTTGAAAAAAATCAACAAGACGCTGTGCCATTATGGAAGACTTATTTGGTGGTTGGTGTAATGAAAGATACTCAAGCTTATATGAATGCAACTCTTGAAAACTATTCATCAAGATTAGAAAAAGTTGTAATAACAAGATTATGAAAGAAATATAATTCATTTTTTATATAGAGAAAACAAATCTCATTAAAGGCTACGTGTTGAGAAATGTAAATTCAATTTGATGGTGGATCAAGACATCTATAACATTAGTGTAAAAAATTATACCCTAAGAAAGAACAAGGAACAACCTTTTTTGAAGATTTGTGCATGTTAGAGGTTTTTAAATAAATAAAGAAGAGTGTAGCGAAAACACATAAGATATAGTAACTTGGATGGTAACCAAATAATTTAAAATATGAATAATTATTACCAATAGAAGATAGATGTAGTCTATTAATAAGATAAGACATAAGTTGCAATTAAGAAGGTACCAACCAGATTTTAAAAGAACATTAGCATGGAAAACAAGAGTCAAACTTATTTTACAATATGTTTATGTTTTATCTCAGCTAATCACCTAATCTATTTTGTTCATGGGTATGTAAATATGATATTTATTTTATCCCATATGATTACAAGTTTCAAATTTTATGAATATTTTATCAGCATTCATTAGTTTTATAAGGAAAAAGAAAGTAACACATGATAGCTATCATCCAAATTAGACCTGATTTCTGAGGCTGTTTTGCATTGATCCATAGCTCCAAGTAATTATAAGTAGTTATACATAAATGTATACAAAGTTATAAACAAATATATAGATTTACACATATGTATAAATAGTTAAAAATATAGTTATATTTAATTATATTTAGTTTTATTTAGTTTTATAAATATTTATATATAGTTATACACATATAGTTAAACATAATATTGTATGTTGTTATATATGTAATTATAAATATAGTTACAAGTGGTTATACATATAGTTACACATATAGTTATACTTATATTTATACATGTAGGTATATATATTTATACATATAGTTATGTATAGGTATAGATATAGTAAAATATATTTTTATATACTAATATATACAAATGTATATTAAATATAAGTTGTAAATTATATATTTAAATATAGTTATGTATAAAGCTTTTATAGTTATACATATAATTATACAATTATTTATAGTTATATGTTATTATACATATAGTATATATAGCTATAAATATTTTTATATAGTTAAACATATAGTTATATATAGATATATTCATATAAATAGTTATACATAAATATATAAAGTTATAAATAAATATATAGATCTATATATATGTATACATAGTTAGAAATATAGTTATATTTAATTATATAGAGTGTTATATAGTTATACAAATATTAATATATAGTTATACAAATATTTATATATAGTTATACACATATTGTTAAACATAATATTCTAAGTTATTATACATGTAATTATAAATATAGTTACATGTGGTGATAAATATAGTTACACATATAGTTATAATTATATTTATGCATGTAGGTATATATTTTTTTATATAATTTTATATATGTATACATATAGTTATCTATAGGTATATATATGGTAAAATACATTTTTATATGCTAATATATAAAAATGTATATTAAATATATGTTTATTATATTTTTTAATATAGTTATGAATAATATTTTATAGTTATACATATAGTCAAAGATAATTATTTATAGTTATATGTTCTTATACCTTTGGGATCCGAAGGCAAAATGACACAAGAAAATAAACAAGTCCGGCTTACAACAGATCAGAACAAAGTAAATGCAGTCTTGTATTTCAAGCGTGCAATATATAAAGATAAATACAATTTGAATCCCCCTAGAAACAGAATATGTCATCCACATAACAGAACAAAACTCAAGCAAAATAGGCAAAGATTAGATCTACATCCAGATATGTCAACAAAGTTTGTCTCATCCTGATAAAATTATTTATGACTTGCTGGCAATGTAATTGAAAAGCCAATCAAGACCCTAGTAGAGGCCCTCGCCAAAGGTAGCATGGGTGCTCTGAATGTGCCAATGGCGTTGTAGAAGAGAGTTAACTCCTAACTTGTCAGTAATTTCAGCTGCATTCATCACATTGGGAAGATCTTGCTTATTGGAAAACACTAGTAAAACTGCATCTCGAAGCTTTTCCTCGTTTAGCATCCTATGCAACTCATCTCTGGCTTCAACAACTTGATTTTTGTCATTGCTGTCAACCACAAATATGAGACCTTGGGTATTTTAGAAGTAATCCTTCTAAAAAGGGTGAATCTTATCTTGACCCCTAACATCCCACATAGTGAAATTGATGTTTTTGTAATCAACAATCTCTACATTGAAGACAATAGTAGGAGTTATGGTGACATTTTCACCAAGCTTCAACTTATACAGAATGATTGTCTTACCGCCAGCATCAAGACCTAGCATCAAAATCTTCATCTCCTTGTTGGCAAACAACCTGCTGAACAGCTTTGTGAACGTAAACCTCATTTCTTCCGTTAAATCTCAATCCCTTTGTCGTATGGTAGTAAAGAGATTTGATGAGAGAAAGAAACAGAATCGATAGACCTCAAGAGATGGTCACCAGAGAGAGAGGTCAACCTCTATATGTTCTTATACCTATAGTATATCTAATTAAAAATAGAGTTATATATAGTTAAACATATAATTATATATAGACATATTCATACAAGTAGTTATAAGTAGTTATACATAAATATATACAAAGTTATAAATAAATATATAGATTTAATTATATGAATACATATATGTATACATAGATACAAATATAGTTATATTTAATTATATAGAGTATTACATAAGTATACAAATATTTATATATAGTTATACACATATAGTTATAAATATGTATGTAGTTAAAGATATAGTTATATATAATATTTTTATAGTTATACATATAGTAAAATACAATTATATATAGTTATATATTATTATACATATGATATATTTTGTTATAAATATAGTTATATTGAATTACTCATATAGTTATAAAATATTGTATAGTTAAAAAATAGTTATATATAATTATTAATATAGTTATAAAAATAGTTTACATAGTTACAAATATAGTTAAATATAATTATGAAGAGTTTTTTATAGTTATACAAATATTTATAAATAGTTATCATATAATATGATAACAACACACTCTCAAATGTCAAATTGAATTACACCAATATAGAGAAATAACTTGTATCAACAATCTTTCCTTTTGACAAGTTAATATCATATTTAGTGGGAACCAAATATTTTCATATACTAAATATTCTATAATCAAATATCTCATAGAAAAGAAAGATGTCTAGCCTAGATTGATTTGATGGATTTTACTATTACAATAGTTTGAACAAGAGATATTAGATAAAAAATGTACATATAATCAAAATTGAAAATAGCTTATTAAGACTAGAAAAAGAAGATAGAAGAGTTGTTGAAAAAGATATTTGATAGATTTTTTTTTTGAACAAATTATAGTATTGAATGAAAATGTAACTCCATGGTAAGTAGTATTGAATGAACCATATCATTGCAAGTAGTACTCTGATCAAAATTTGAGGCAAAGTATTATAGATGGAAGATTACTAGTATCTTGCAATAATGTCACTTTTTGCTCATGCCCTCACGAATTTGTGGAACATGTTAATATTTATGTGCTCAAGTATTTTTCTTCTCAAAATTAATGTTGATATTTACATTTATATGCATAAATATATATGTGCATATACTCTGACCTACACACACACACAAATTTATACATCCATATACATTACTATACATTATATATCACAATACACATTTTTGTACTTTTGTATATATCCACACATGCATCTACATTTTTAAAGTAGTATGTATATACTTGTATGCATGCTTATACTACTAAACACCCACACAAACACACACATATACCTATATATGTCATGTATTTTTAAAGTTACACATGAAACTATTATGTGTGTGTGTGTGTGTGTAAATGTGTTTTAAATTTTTTGATTTTGAAAATTTAATTAAAATAAAATATTATATATTATACACAATTTATATAATATTGTAAATTCTATATATTTAAAACAAATATTTGTGTGTGTGTGTGTGTGTGTGTGTGTGTGTGCGTTTGAAGCATATTAATGCGTACAATGACATTATGAATTAAATATATGAGCTTCTATTTTATTCAAATAGTTATTTTTTTAATATTTATATTAAAATAACTATCATTATACTCATATAAATAAATGAAGTTAGCATATTTGTGAATTATGTTATTTTTACAATTATGTTAAAAATTAAAATATTGGTCATAAATAGATAATATTATTTTTGTTTTTCTATATAATTTTTTTATTAAAATATTAATGTCTGTGATGAATTTCTACCTATTATTTATTGTTATTAATAAATTTTTAGAAACTTTAAAATTCAAACAAATATAATGTGGTGCATATAAATACAAACATATTACCATATAAATACAAGAGTAAATTTTTCTACAAGTAATTATTTTTTTTATTTTATTCAAAATATATAAATGACCATATAAATATTTGAATTTTTTTTTTCAAATGGAATACATGACAATATTTTTTTTGTCATTAATAGATACATTTCAAACATTGTTTATTTATAATAAATATAGCATATTATGAGGTGCAAATTTTATTTTGTAAATAAATTTTATTATTAAAGTTTTATCTTTGTAAATTGAAACTACATCAAATATATATTTTAAAAAATTTTTATAATATTTATTACACAAACATATTGTTATTTGTTTTGAAATTTACAACATGAATTTTAACAAATAAACATTTTATCAGATATCAATTTTAGTTAAATGATATTAAGTGAAACAAAAATACAAACCCTAAACATATTAAATCATAATGATTTATAAAAACATATAAAAATACATTTAAGGTTGAAAAAATTAAATTTGAGTTCCTAAAATACATGGGAAAACGCTAAAGATTTATACAATATCAAATATATATATGAATGAGATGAATGATATGAATGGATATTAAGTTTCTGCAGCATGTAGTTATATTTAGTTTTTCATGTAATTATATATATTTAGAAATATAGTTATGTATAGGTATTGATGTAGATAAATACATTTATATATAGTAATATGTTGATATACATATTGTTAAATACATTTATATATAGTAATATATATATATATATATGTATGTATGTATGTATGTATGCATGTATCTATGTATGTATATTAAATATATGTTGTTATATTTATATATAGTTATGGTTATGTCTACTATTTTTATAGTTATAGATATGATAAAATACACTTATATATTTATGTGTTATATACACACAGCCCACACAAACACCAACACCCATTTTGTGATTAAACTAAGAAAAATAGAATACTATCGAGTGGAAAAAAAAGGAAAAAAAGTCAGCATACCTACAGTGCACCATCAACGTCCACACAATGTGAACACATTGTATCACAAATGCATTAGGTATGTATACGAATAAATTTATATAAGCAATCCAAGCATACAATGGTGATTAAAGAAGAAGAATTTCGGAAAAAAAATTAACAGAATCAATATGCAAACTCTTACATTAAGATAATCGATAAATAATTAGAGTAGAAAACTTACCTCAAATCAATAATAAATTATCACTTAATCTTCGAATAAATTTTGATGCGTCAGTGTCGAGAGATAGATGGAGGACTACAGAGTGCTTTCGCTCTGCTTGTTAGAGTAGTCTTTGGAGTCTCGACAAGTGATTATGTATATTACCAAAATATTTATATATTTAATTATAAAAATATTAAATAAATAATATATATATATATATATATATATATATATATATATATATATATATATATATATATATATATATAATACATAAAGACTCATTTATTTTATTTACTATCAAAATTTTTTTCAACAAAATTGATGTGCATATAGCAAGGTACACATGAAAAACAAACACCTTACAATTTTTTATTATAATATTAATTAAATAATAAATATATAAATAATTTTAAAAAATATAAGTTTAGCCTTATTAAAAAAAATATCAATAGCTACAAAATTAACAAACTTCATATAATAAGATATACATGAAAAGATGATTTGTCTTCTAGCCACTATTCTAAGAGATATAAAATACTCTTAATGTTAAAAAATATATAAAAATTTATATTTTATGGTTATAAATTTTTAAGAATTCATATTAATTTTTATAAAGATAATATGAAATAATTTTAAAGGCATAAAATTTCATATTATTTGATATCATTAATAATTTTTAAAATTCAAAAAATTATTTAAAGTGAGAAGATAATTAAAAAAAATTATATTAATTAATTTAATAAAGAGTGAATGTTAAAAGCTAATAGTAAAAATATTACTCAATTATTTAATTCTTATAATTTTAGTAGGGGCAAACATCTATGTATTTATTTTTATATATGTATTTATTTTCATTTAACTTTAATGAAAAAATTTATATTTTTATTATATTTCAATATTTACAAATTTTTTATTAATTATTTTTTTAAAAGTTTCCTATAATCATAAATTTTTTTATACATATAATAATATTAATATTTACTAGTTTATTCGTCAATTCAGATATTTTTGAAAATATTTTTTTTATCATACAATGAATTAATTTACAATTATATTAGTAGAAATTTTAATGTATATTAATTTAATTTTTAAAATATCAAAAAAAATTATTATACTTAATGAATTAATTATTTAATGTTACTTTAATACAAATTTTTTAGTTTCTTAATTAAAAATTTTAGAAAAATTTTTTGTATAATTTCTTAAAAAATTAATACATAATAAAAATAGTTTTTTTAGTCCTTATTAATATAATTTTTTTTGTATTTTTATATTTTTTAAATTATTTATTAATAATATCTTTTTCTTTATAATTTTACGAGGAGAATGTATCTTTCAAGGATTGCTCATCTATAGACTATTAACATATATTTAATAAACAAAATTTAATAAAATATTAAAACTAATAAAAAATTAAAAAAAAAAGTAAATAATTAAATATTCGCTAGGGAAATTCCATCGCTATGTCTGGGATTTAATTAGTTAGGGAAGTTCAGTCACTAAATTCATCCATATATTCTAGATTTAATTTGCTAGAGAAGTTCTGTCGGTAAATCCATCGATATATTCTAGATTTACTTAGTTAGGGAAGTTTCTTCGCTAAAATCCGTCGCTATATTCAGTATGTGATTAGTAATGGAAATTTCGTCGCTAAATCCGTAGCTATATTTTGAGATGCAATAAGCTAGAAAAATTATATCGCTAAAATCCATTGCTATGTTCCAGATGTAATTAGCTAGGGAATTCCACCACTAAAATCTATCATAATATTCCAAATGTAATTTGCTAGGGAAATTTTATCGTTAAGTCTATCGCTAAATTTTAGATTTTATTAGCTAAAAAAATTTGTTGCTATATTATGCATTATTTTGGATAGGGAAATTCGGTCGCTAAATCCATTGCTAAATTCTCCGCTTTTCTTAAGTAGAATTTACGAAAATATTTCATCGCTAATCCATTGCTAAATTCCCCACTTTTCTTGAGAGGAATTTACGAAAATGTTCTGTCGCTAATCCATTTCTAAATTCCCCATTTTTATTGAGTGGAATTTATGAAAATATTCCGTCGCTGATCCATTGCTAAATAATTGTTAAATTCCATGTTTTTTTGAGTGGAATTTACCAAAATATTCCGTCACTAATCTGTCATTATTCTGTTGCTAAATTCCCCGCTTTATTGAGTGGAGTTTACGAAAATATTATGTCGCTAATCTGTTGATAAATTTTCCTGCTTTTCTTCAGCATAATTTACAAAAAAATGTTATCGCTAATCCGTTGCAAATTTTTATTCAAATGAAAAAAACCA